>CM061748.1:156673524-157258709 GCA_030979885.1 Lolium multiflorum | reverse complement strand
AGGACAAGAAGTTTTGGAAACCTGAATTTAGCAAATGTGAAGAAAGTTTCCAACAGCTCAAGAGCAGATTGACCCTGTTTATCTTAGTCATGCCGGATATCACCAAGCCATTTGATGTCTACTGCGGCCTTCAAGATTGGTCTTGGATGTGTGTTGATGCAAGAGGCAAAGTGATATCATACCTGTCCCGGCAACTGAAGCAGCATGACAGAACTACCCAACCCATGACCTCGAACTCGCAGCGGTAGTTTTGGCCACGAAAGTTTGGCGTCATTACCCCATGGGTAATCGATACGAGATCTATTCGGATCACAAAAGCCTGAAGTCTTCACCCAGAAAGAGCTTAACATGAGGCAACGCAGATGGTTAGAGCTAATCAAGGATTATGACATGGAAATCCACTATCACCCCGGCAAAGCCAATGTAGTAGCAGATGCCCTGAGTAGACTGCCTTGTCAGTTAAACTCCATGATAGCAAAGGAACAGCAGCCTATACCAAGAGTTTGAGCATTTCAGAATGGAGCTAGTTAGTGAAGGATACCTAGCCCCGGCCATAGAAGCGCAGCCTACTTTGATTGAATGAGATCAAAGAAGCCCCCGGAAAGGGAAATACTGACATTAGGAATCCAAGAGTCGGATAGCTGCGGGGAAAGGCACCGGGATTCACCATAGATGAAGAAGGAGTACTGGTACAACGGTGGCACATTAGTAATAGTAAGATTCGAGGTGAAGCAAGTCATACGAAGGAAGCTCACGTGCCACAATGTTCCATTCATCTGGCGAGGAGGAACCAAGATGTACCAAGACCTGAAGGAACAGTGGTGGCACGGGATGAAGCGAGAGATAGGAAGTTACATCGCGCCAAGTGTGATATACGTAGATAAAGGCGAACATCAGCAGCCCGCAGGGACTGTTACCCAACCTTCTGATTCACAGTGGAAATGGGATTACGCCGGTATGGACTTATCACGGGATTGCCCAAATCTAGCGGAGGAAATGACTCCATTTGGGTTGTCATTGATAGGTTGACCAAGGTTGCACACTTCATCCCTATCAAGACCACATACCAAGGCCCAAAGTTAGCTGAGTTATACATCTCAAGGATAGTCAGCCTGAACCCCGAAGTCAATTGTGTCGGATAGAGGATCACGAGTTCACCTCAAGATGCAGGAAAAGTGCATGAAAGACTAGGAACAGTCTAGACAATATGACTTATCACATGGTGTGAATGAATAGAAGGTGTCAGGATACTAGAAGATATGTTGAAACTGTGTATTGGAATATGGATCCAAGTGGGAGGACTGCTTGCCTTACGCGGAATTCTCATACAACAACAGTTATCAAGCTGAGTTCTGGATGCCCCCTTTGACCACATACGGAAGGAAATGCGTACCCCTGCAGAGCCCAGTCGAAGTCGGAGAAAGCCAAGTCTTTGGACCAGATGTTCTTCGACGAGAGAAGGTGCACAAGATCCGCGAGTACCTCAAGGCGCACAATCCCGACGGAAAACACCGACAAAAGACGCCGAGAGATGACCTTTGAGATTGGAGATTTTGTCTACCTCAAGGTGTCACCCCTCAAGGGAATGCAGAGATTCCAGCTGAAAGGAAAACTCGCACCCCGATATGTCGGACCTTTCAAAGTTCTGAGTCGCCGAGGTGAAGTGTCCTATCAACTGGACTACCTGAAATGGCAGCCGTGCACAATGTGTTTCACATCTCACTGCTCCGGAAGTGCCTTGAAGTACCGGAGAAGACTGAAGTATTCAAGAATATAGATCATCGTTCGGTGGATATCAACACAGACTTGACCTACAGAGAAGTGCCTATTCGCATCCTAGAAGAAGCATACAGGACCACCCGCACCAGGAGTATCAAGTTCTTGAAGATTCAGTGGAGCAATCACACTGAAGACGAAGCCACCTGGGAACGCGAAGAAGACATGAAGAAAGAATACCCCGATCTCTTTAGTACCTAGTTTTCTCTCGATCTCGGACGAGATCTTTTGTAGGGGGAAGGAGTTTGTAACATCCCAAATTTCAAGAAAATGAACAAGAGAGGAATTCAAGAATCCAAAAATCAAAGTTAACAAAAACTTTTTCTCATCATATAGGTTTATGCATGTAGATCACCTTTTTAAATATTTTGAGTGTGCAATTGCCATGATACATGCTTGTGTGCTCTCTCTCACTCTAAAACCCTAGCAATGATCACTTGATCATCCAATGTCAAATAAAAACCAAATAGAAAAGAAATAATAAAAATCAACTTCACACCCACATAAGGCTTAGGCCATTTTTACAAATCTTTGATATAGACCATTTTGGTTTGCACCATTGGGTGTAAATGGATACTAAACATATATTAACAACTTTGGAAACCATCAAACACTTTTCAAATCAAAATTGAAGCAAATATGAGCTCACATATGATTATGGTCATATGAGGCAATTTTAGTCTGATGCTCACTTTGAGCCCCTGGCTTTTGAGTTTTCACTTCTACACTTGACTATTTCTTTGCACCTCATCCAAGACAACATCAAGCACTCCAACTTTGCCCGAAACCATCACCCCAAATTCTTTACCAAATTCAAATGGGAAGCAAGCAAAGTTGGAACAAACTCACATATGCAAGATCATATGCAAAATGTGATTTTGCATCTCAATTCTATTTTGACCACCACCACCACCAAAATGCTCCATTTAATATATGATTACAACCCCACCAAAAAGAATTTCAAGAATTTGAAAAATTAATTTCTTTCAATTACATTTCATCAAACACCTTATAGGCAGGGTATAGAAATGTGCCCATGCTGAAAAATTGTGGAGACTTAGTCCAAGCCTGAGCCTCCTCACAACCTCTTTGGGAGCCCCCTCTCCCACATCCCCACACCGGTGCCACCACTTGCATGCACCACTGTGGCACAACCATGACCCAAAACCCACACCATGCCGGCCACCATGACCCTCCACATGCTCACTTCCTCTCCTCTCATCCAAGTCACCTCAGCATGTCTCTGAGCTTGCCCTCACCATGCTGAGCATGACCACTACGCTTCTGCCCCGGCTCGGGGATGACGCCATTGCCCGGCCGTCCCGCGCGCCCCGGTCCCGGCGCCCAGCACATGCCGGATCGACGCTGGACGCGCGCGCAGGGACGCCCCCTGGTGCGCTGGGCGTCGCCGTGCCCTCGACCCTGACCTCTCCTGGCTGGCCGAGCACACATCGACGTACGCCGTGGTGCCCTCCTACCCCCAGGACACGACCCCCTGGACGCTCGCCACGCGCGTCGTCACCGTCGCGCGACTCGCGCGGACCTGCAAGCTCCCGTCAAGCTCCCGGTCGCGTCCGAGTCCTCTTTTTCCCGCAATCAAGCTCTACGGCACCGCCGATGACCTCGCCTTTGCCGCGGCGTCATCGCCAGTACCCCTGCGCCACCCTACCGTCGACGCCATGGCTGACCTCACCCCAGACCCGCGGCACTGCCTCGCGGCTATAAAAGGGGCTCTCCATTCGTCAAATTCGTCACACCCTCAGCCTTCCCTCTCACCTCTGAGCCTCTCTAGCCTCTTCTTTCTCCACATTCGCCACTGCCTCGCCGGAATTTGGAGCTCGGTGCCCGCGGAGGTGCAAGGGCGCCACCGTTACGAGTGCACCCCCGAGGCGCCGCCGGCTGGCTCCCATCTGCTTCACCATCATCGACAACCTCGCCGCAACCCCTCTCCGACCATCGCAACGCCTCAGGCAGTCTCCAGCCCCTACAGTAGCACCGATTAGCCGCGCCTCTCGTCATATCGACGAAGGCCGTGGGCCATCCGTCTGGTTTCTAATCGGGCGGGCCAGGTTGATCGGTACCGTTTCGGCGGTTAAGTCCCGCTGACGCGTGGCCCCCACGCTGTCAGGCGGCCCGCTGCGCTGGACGCAGAACTGGGCCGGCCCATCTCCCTATCCCCTCTGCAGCCCAACTAGTTTCCCGCGCGAGCCCACTAGTTTGAATTCAAATTTTCCAGAATAGATAGAATGTGCAATCTGATGCTAACTTCAAAAATTAATAGGGACAAATCTACCTAGCCAAATTTTACAAATTTTATATATTTGGAAACCTTATGAAATTATCTACACAACCCCACTGGATTGAACCCTAGATCTGTTATAGAATTTAAGCGAGAAAATAAACAAGACAGGGACTTTTCTGCATTAGAAAAATTATTAAAAATCAACCACAATTGCTTTTAAGTTAATTCCAATTCCTATAAATCACTTTACACTTATACTAATTGTTTTTACAAAAATATGCCATGCCTACTGTGTATGATCATGGCCTAGTTAAATTAAAGGACTATATGACTATTTCTAGTCAAAGCTATTGTCCCAACATATTAATAAATCATATGGAATTATTTTCTTCCATTTAAATCTAGTCATGAACAATCCAATGTGAGGTGGAGACTCTGGTCATAAAAATCTCATATGGTTTGTTGATGATATTAAATCTTTACCATGCTAAGATTAAATTGTATAAAGTGCTACACCCCATTTAAATCATTTTCTTAAATGATGAGTATGAAGAGGTTGACTTTGATCAACCTAGGTCACATATTATTCATAAGATAAATTAAATTTTAATAGAATAATGAGAGGAAATTATTTCCCTAAACATAAATAAAGGTGACACTCAAGATTAATATGAGAGGAAATTATTTTTCTTAAATAAGAAAAAGCACATCCAACTATTTAATGGTAATGTATGATGCTAGTTTAAGTTGTGTGAATCATGTGTGTGCTTAGTTTAGTAAAATAAATTGGGGTGATGATTGTGTACCCCGTATTCGTATTTTAGACGCTAGTACCGAGGAGTATCAAGAGGAGGAGGAGGTCTACTGTCAAGGAGAAGAAGGCCACTTTGACCAGTTTCCCAACCAAGGCAAGATAATACTCTTGCAAAGTGCTAGCTCATCATGAGCCAAGCACCACCAATTTACTTTATGTTTATGAGCCTATTTCCCAGTTTTAATTCCAAGTTTTACTTACTGTTATTTTTGTATTGTTGATTTATAATTCAATGGGGTTAATGTTAGATTAGTACAAGAGTAGTATCAAAGTTAGCCTAGAAGCAAAGCAAAGTACTTAGCACCCCTCATCCTTAGATGCTAGTGCTGAATTAAAAATGACTACTCTAGATGGGAGCATGTGACGGTGAAATAATGATGATAAAGATTATGAAATGACTTTTGAAGGTGAATATGACCAAAGAGAAGATAGTGATTTTTGATTAAAAACTAATATTGGTTTGGATGTGGAAGTACCTTTCCAATTATTGAGTACCCCACAATACCCGATTATGGGTAAGGGCTTAACTAAGTTTATGTATCTTATTATGGGTTCCCTCCGAACACACATCATAGGGGTTATGCCGAGGCTGCCTCCGTTGTTGAGAAATGATGTGAATTAGTGAATTATGCAGGCCAAGCCTGTGGATTCCGAGGTTGGCGATTGGTCTTCCTTTGGGAGGCCAAGCTCATGGGAGAGGTGCTCATACTAGGGTTAGTAATGAAAGGTTATGGTTGATGATCCGTGTACTGTGTTATGATTCGGGGAAATCCCGGCGGATGAAATCAAATGTTGTGTCACAAGTGTGCAACCTCTGCACAGTGTAAACCTATTCGAATAGCCGTGTCCACGGTTACGGACGGTTGGAAAGGACAGTTTCCAGTGTTAGAATTTGAACATGTTGACGATATGAATGGTGATTGGTGACTTGAGTATATTGAAAACACAACAGAGTTGTGGGAATGACACTAATGTTCCCACTTGAGTTAGTTAGCGCATGAATAAGTCTTTAAGCAAATACTTGCAAACTAAAATTGGCTTTATGCAAAGAAACTAGAGCTTAGCTACTAGAAATTCTAGTACTTACACTAGTATTAGTTGCGAGTACATAAAGTACTCACGGCTGTGTCCACTGGCTATTCAAGTAGCCCAGACTATGAAAGAAGAGAACAGCCGATGCGAGGAGGGCAAATTCGTGAGGACGTCTACAGCAACCTAAGTGCAACAACGTCAAGCGTTAGCTGTGGACTATAGAGTCCTTTTATCTTACGCTTCCGCTATGAACTTGTGTTTGTTCGTTGATCGATTCGTTGATCATTAGATCAACTATTTGTGTAGTATGGATCATGTGATTCCAATTTGTAAGACTTTATGGTTTGTAATGAATGATGACTGTGATACTTAACTATTATGTCTCGCAACAACAATATTCCTGGGATTGCGATGGAGGACATAATAGGCATCCGGACTTAAAAATCCGGGTGTTGACAGATTCCTTCCGTCTGAGCTCCTTCTGCGGGTTTCAGACATAGGCTTGGGGAAAACTGAGGAAAAAGGAGCTGGGGAAAGCTGAGTACAACTAACGACAGGGGGCACGAAAATAGAAATCCCTAATGTCTGTTCTTTCCTATGACTCAACCTTGATCAAGGATGTGACTACATCTCTCAACCTACTATAACCCTAAATTGACCCTAACCCGACCAAGTAAAGCAATATCAACAATTTACAAGAATATAAAAAGTGACACATCCCCTCTTATGTGTTATGGCCCTTTTGTCATTTTTTTTGAACAAGACCATTTGAAATGGTTTCAATGGTTTTGAAAAGGTCTCTAAACTAATAAGAGTCACATTAGAATCAAGAAAAGCCAAATCAAATGGAGAGAAATCAAATAGAGAGAAAATCTCAATTTCACTCACATACCAATTTTGCAAATCTTTATCTAAGGCCATCATTGCTTGATATCTTGCTTGTAGAATACATATATGTGATAAACAAACACAATTTCATCAAAGAAACAAGAATCCAACCAAAGGAAATCTCAAAATCAACATACATGTGATAATGGTCAAAATGGAGTTTTATAAAATGTTCACTACTTTACCCCCTGGTTTTGACTGTTCCTCAAACCAAACTTGGTCAACTATTGCCATGTCATCCAAGACCAAGTCAAGGTGAACAACTTTCATGTTGACCACCATAGCTAACTTTGACCAGGTTGACCAGAAACAATTTGACAACATAGGACTTTAAAACAAAGTGTAGATGACCCCATTTTGGAATTCTTGCAAACCTACACCAAAATGGACATCACCACCACCATTCTAACCCAATAATTATATGAATGAGTTGTACCAAAAAGAATTCCAAAATTCAATAAAAAAGTTCTTGCGGCCATTCTGTCGAACACCTTGCAGGCAGCATCTGGACTTTGCAACACATGCTATTAACCGATGGTTTCTTGCCTAAACCACTTTTAACTTGTGATCATTAGCTCCTCCTGCATCCCCTGCATCGATCTTAGTCCTTGCTCTCTTCGTTTAAAGTGGAAAAATGGAGAGAAAAGCCTCACACCGTACCATGCCGGCCACCTTTGGTCACTCTCTCTTTGGCCCTACCCTTGCTTGATGATCATGTCCTGGAGATGCCCATGCGTGTGCTGATCATGACCATGCCCAGCAGGCACGGCATTGGCCAGGCCGAGCACGCCCAGCACCATGCCAGGACGTGCCAGGCACGCGGTGAGCGCGCTCTGGAGCGCGCCAGAGCATCTCGCGCCAGCTCGACGCCGTCCTCCTCCTGCACCCCTACGCCTGCGTCGAGCATCCACTCGCCACCCTCCACACGCTAGACACGCGCCATAGCCTGCCCCTGCACCGTCGCCGTCGTCCTCAATGAAATCATGCCGCACGCCCTGCCGCACTCCATTCAAGCGCCCGAGTGATCCTATCGCGCCCGGGACGCAACAGCTACGCCTAGAGCATCGCCATGATGTCGCCTACAAGATGCCGCCCTCGCCACGCCGTTTCGCACGCCGGAGCGACCACGCCATGGACGCCCTCTCACAGCACCCGCCGGTCACCTCGCCATCTATAAATAGACGCATCCAGAGCACCTCTCCTTCACACTCATCTCTTCCCCTCTCATCACTGCCCCTCCTCGACCACTCAATTGAACACTATCTCGCCGGAGCCGCCCCAATTGGAAGCTCGGAGCCGCCGGAGCTCGCAGATCCTCGCCAGCAATCCGCGCCTCCCCAAGCTCCGCCACGGTACCAGGAGCCCCATCACCCTCGCCAACGTCGCCTCGAACCGCGCCATCGACCGCCGGCAGCCTACAGCGCCCTCCGACCCCCTAGGTACGCCGCCAGCACGCCGGGATCTCGTCGGAGACGACGATGCTCCACGGCCGTGCGATCTGGTTCTGATCCAACGGACCACCTCACGCGTACCGCTTCGCTCAGTTAAGAGTCACTGACGAGTGGCCCCCACCTCGTCAGGCGGCCCACGCACACGGGCTGTGTTGCTGGGCCGTGCTGCTCCTTTATTTTGTTTAGGCCCATTCTACTGGTTTCCCGCGCGGCCCGCCAATTCAAACTTCGTTTAGTTAATTTAGTTAAATTCAAATACTGCTGCCCAATTCAAAATTTAATAACTTTCAAACTACTGCACCAAATTTTACAAATTTTATATATTTAGAAAGCTCATGAAACCACTGGCCTCAGGTCCAAATTAGTAACTGAACTTAAATGACAAAAATAACAAGGCAGGGCCTTTTCTGACTTCCAATAAATATTAAAAATTAACTACAAAGTATTTTGAGTTGAATCCAACTCTCATAAATCACATTTAACACACTCTAATTATTTATGCAAAAATATAGTATAGTTGTATTACATGATCATGGACTAGAACTAAATAGTGGTGATGGAGCTATTTCTAGTCCATTTAACACATACACATCAATGGGTTTAATAGTATGAGAGCTACTCTCATTTAAATTGTGATCTTAAGTAATCCAAATAGAGGTACTGACCTTGGTCTAATAAGCCTCATGCTTGGTTACTTAGAGACATTAAATCATGATCATGCTAGTATTAAAATGCATGAGGTGTAGCACCTCATTTAAATTCCACTCTCAAATAATAGATATGAGATGTTGACCTTAGTCAACTAAAATCCATACCTTATTATTATTTGAAGAGATTAAATCTGAAAATAAGATTCAATGAGAGGAAATTAATTTTCTCCGAAGCATTAAGGAGCTATACTAACAAGTAATTATAATGAAGGGAAATTATTTTCTTTAACCTAAACCAAGTAAGTCACCATGCTAATAAGATGTGATGCTAGCATAGGCTTGTGTGCATCCTTGGTGTGTTTAGCTTAACACTTAAGCTTATGTGGTGATTGTATACCTCGTATTCGTGTATAGACGCTAGTAGCAAGGAGAATCAGGAGAGGAGGAAGACTACCTCAAGAGAGGGAAAACTTTGACTCCTACCCCAATCAAAGGCAAGCTATTACCAATGCAAGCTAACACTCTTGCAAGCCACCTAATGCAAAGCTCGTGTAAAGCAAGCACACCATGTTTACTTATGCTTAAAGAACCCTATCTATGTTTTACTTTGCAAGTTACTTTGATTTATTATTCAAAGCTCACTTTGATTCATGATTCACTTGGTCTAGAATAGCACAAGAGTATCAAAATTTAGCTTAAGCAAATGAAGCTAGATAGCACCCCCTTATGATTAGTGCTAATGCTAAATGAATAAAATTGACTACTCTAGATGGGAACAAGTGAAATAAAATGACGCTGAAAACCTTGGAATGATGGAGCATTCCATGGAAAGCTTTTGACTAGTGGATATGTGTGAATGATTCGGTGAAGTTTTGTAGCGATGATTGGGATTCGGATGCGATACCATTCCAACTTAAAAGTACCCCCACATGGGTAAGGGCTTAACTGGAAAGTTATGTGCCTTAGTATGGGTTCCCTCTGAATAAGCGTCATCGGGGTTATGCTAAGGGCTGCCTCCAAAGAATGAAATGAATTGAAATGACGTGAAATGAGGTGAATGTACGACCAAACCCTGTGCAGTTCCCGGGATAGCAGTTGGTTTTCATTGGGAGGCCAAGCTCATGGGGAGAGGTGCCTATACTAGTTATGTAGGTGAAAAGTTATGGTTGGTAGTCCGCGCACGGAGTGCGGTAAATCTAACCCTGACTGATTATTGCAAATATTGTGGCACAAGTGTACGAGCTCTGCAGAGTGTAGGACTATTCGAATAGCCGTGTCCACGGTTACGGACGATTGGAAAGGACATACTGTTCCGTCATCAGGCTCTTTTCAAAAATATGATATGTGACTTGGGACTTGGTTTTTGAGAAGTGGTTGGTGACGTGGAATTTGAATCACAACAGAGTTGTGGGAATGACACTAATGTTTCCACTTGAGTTAGTCTAGCGATTCAAGCCTCTTTACTAAATATGTATGAACTAAACTTGGCTTTACGCAAATAAACCTAGAGCCTAGCAAACCATTAAAATTGGTACTTACTTACATTAGTATTAGTTTGCGAGTACGTAAAGTACTCATGGCGGTGTCCCTGGCTATTCCAATGCCAGACTATGAAGAGGAGCAACACTATGAAGATGACGGTCAGGACGTCTATCAGAACTAGGATGCTTCTAACGTCAAGCGTTGGCCTGTGGATAGATAGTTCCACCTACTACGACGCTTCCGCTATTTACTGGTGTTCGTTGATCATATAGATCAACTATTTGTGTAATATTTGATCATGTGATCTATGGATGTAAGACTCTCCGTGTTGTAAAAAATGATGACTCTATGATATTCAACTATTATGTCTCGCAACAAGATTTGGCTCGATGGAACTATAGATCAAGGCCTCCTCTATCTTTTCCCCGGAGGGATTCGAGTTTGGGTGGAGGAGGAGGGAGATGTGAGGCTTTTGGTGTTTCTATCAATGGAGTATGAGAGCGAGAGAGAGAGTTCAAGAACAGTTTGTAATGTAGTGCCTAAGTGTTCTGAGCTAGGTGAAGGGGTATTTATATGGTCCTTCAAAATCCAGCCGTTGTAACTTGTCTAGCTTAGCAAATGGTTGAGGGAGCCGGTCAGCCGGGCCTAGGGCCGGGCCATCCGGCGTAGGGGCCGGTCCAACCAGGCCACATGCTGGACCATCCGGCCGGGACCGGAACGTGCGCTGGGCCAAGACCGGGGCGGATCTTGGGATTATAGTATATGCCCCCGGATGTCATTGGAGCAGGAGCCGACACGCGCCATGGAGGCCGGTCCACAAGCCGGCGTGGCCGGGCGTGAGGCCAGACTGGCCGGTCCAAACTGGACCGTGCGCCGGGCGAAGGTGTTGGCGTTACTGTATCGCGCCGGGATGGCACCGGTCCAGGGGCCGATCGGCGCCGGGCCAGCTGGTGCCACGGCCGGTCCAACCGGACCTCGGCCGCGGAGGATTAACAGCCTATCTTCATTTTTGTCGAAGTGGGGGGTGTCTCCCTTACCTTCTTGTTCCATTGATACACCATTATGCCTATTTGGCTAATACCTGGGAATAATCTTATAGACATGTATTAGTCCGATTACTCTAGCAACGGTGTCATTGTTACCAAAATAATGGATAAGGGTAAAATACCCTTACAATCTCCCCCTTTTGGTATATGATGACAAACCGAGCTAGAGTCACATATAAATATTATGATAAGTTCAAACCTTGATTCCATATAAGATATTAAGACATCTCCCCAATAATGTGTGCACTTGGAGAGTTTGCGTTTTGCAAAGTGCACCATTTGTAGAATATGATAAGCTCCTCCAATATATTTAGGAAACAAGCATGGTATGGAGAGGTATATATCAAGATATAATCATAAAGCATAATCATCCTAACATAGAGATTAAGCATACAATAATTTTTCCATACAAAAATTATTCAAAGTAGCAGATGGTTCCGGAAATGAAAGCAAGCAAATAGCACAAGACAAGTAAGAAGCAAATAAAGTATCAATGGCATGGCTTGTGCAACACCCAACGAACCATGTGATCCTAGACTCTACTCTCTTCTCTCCATTTGGCATCGGAACACCAAAAAGGCGAAGAAAAGGGTAGGGATGCTAGCGCTCCCATCAATAGAACTCTGTCCCAGTGGGTCTTCATCCTCATCACCATCCTCATCATCATCTTCATCATACTCTTCATTATATTCATCATCATCTCCATATCCAACTGCCTCCGGAGCATGAGCAGATCTAGTCCTAGGAGGAGGAGCACCACCATGAGCAAACAGGGAGAGATCAAAGTTCTGGAGCATTTCATCATCAATGGGAGGCATCTCCCAAGTTGGTGCAACCACAGGCTCCATCACAGGTCCAGCTGGAGGAACAAGATGGTTTCTTGCAGCCATGAATTCATTTTGGCGCCTCCTAGTCTCTTCGTTCAGGGCAAGACTTTGATGAGCAACATCATTGGTATTCCTACACATCCGCCATAGGCTAGCCAAGAAGAGAGAGGCACCCCACTTGGGGCGTATAGAAGAGCTGGAGCTAGCTGCAGGGTCATGCCTTTCCTTGGACCGGCGCTTAGAAGGCATCATAGATGTGATTTCCAGTTTATTTCCCCGTTGAGGAATCTTGAACGGTTCCATACTGATCACTTGATCTTTCTTGTTGTTAGGAGCGGGCACAACTGTATTGATGAGCTGCTGAACATACTGAACATAGTTTGGACTCATACGGTTGCGAACAGAGCGCCTCCTCAGCTCACAGTAGAGGAAGTCACAACCATCAATCGTCCTAATGTTTTCAGGACGATAGTAGTGCATGAGGTTAAGATGGTAGGCTCGGCATTCACTTGAGTCTCCTGACTTGCTGACGAAACTCTCACGGAATATCTTGGCAAGCACCAAATAAGAGTAGTACATCCCGGAGATGGTTGGAGGAGCATGTGTAGGCTACGGATGATAGCAGAAAGCAATGTCCCCATGAGTGAATTGCTCCTGAGAGTGAATCTGAAAACCATGAGCACGACCACTACCAAATCCCATGGCTTGATAGAAGTCAAGGTAGTTGCAAGTGTACTGCTCCTGTCCAGTCATCCAAGTCATAGTGCGAGCAGCATCATCATGAAAGAAAACAGTGCAGTGGAATTGACGGACAAGGATTGGGCAATACACCCAACTCCCTTTGTACTGCCAGGCTTCAAGCACACAAGATCAAACAACCCCATCTTCTGCAAGGTATCAACCACAAAGCGGTACTAAGTAGCTTGGAGCATGGTAAGTTTTTCCTTGTTGATGGCCTTGGGCTGCACAATGACACATTTCCTCATGCATTCTGAGCAGTTGTAGAAATCATCCCATATATTCAATTGAGTGTTGGTCCAGAATTCCCTATCTCCACTGTTGTAGGTTCTTTCCTCGAACCTATAGGGATTCTCCTCTCTGAGTCTCCAAGCAGCAACATGTACTGTACCAACGTTGAATGTTGGCACTTTCTCAACAAGATCATCATTTGGAACTGGGTCTTTGTTTTTTCTTTTCTTCCTGTTGACTTGGTCCTACCTCCTGCAGAACTGCCTGGTCCACTGCTCTGGGCTACTTTGCTAGGCATACGAGTGCTAGTTCGGCACCCCGAGGGTCTCTCATTCCTACCACTCTTGGCAACATCACGACGTGTGTCATCACCAGAATCTCCTGTGAATGAGCAAGTATAGCGAGAATAGCAGTGGGATAAGTGTACATGTCATCACAAATAAGGAGGCCAAGAGTATAACATATATACAAGTGTTTTGACGAATTTGTGCAAAAATCTGGGCGGGTCGGCGCATCGACTGGCACAACCGGGCTATAGACCGGACCAGCCGGTCTGTCAGCCGGCTGGCCGGGCGACACGCCGGCCCGGCCGATGTGAGAGCCGGCAGGCCGGGCCATGGGCCAGGCACTGATGAATCATTAAGGATTTTCCAGATTTTCACCACAAATTCATGCAAAAGATCATATACCTGTACATATATTACAACAATGTAGAGTGAAACCTGTGCAAAGAGGTGTGTGACATTCTAATGGCATGAGGTACTAGACAAACCCTAACCCTAACCCTAGTTTCTCAAATCCCTCAACAAATGTGCAATGTATGAGGGAATCAAGATATAGGAAGGTGAGGAGGGGGATTACCAGAAGACATTGCTCTTCCTTGGCCAAGGGAGCAAGAAGAACTGCAAGGAGAGTCTTGAGGGAAAAAAGCCCAAGAACTCCAAATATGGCTTGAGAGGGACGAAATCCCTTGGTGAAGATCTTCCAAGGTGCCCGATCTATGGTGGGAGGAGTTTGGGGTGAGTCTATTGGTGGAAATGCCCCTAGGGAGTGGTGGAGAGGAAGGGGGCAGCGCCAATGGAGGCTGTGGTGGAAGGGGGAAGTGAGGAAGGACCCCAAAAGGTAACCCCCATTCCCACTTAAGCAGCCATCGACCGGCGCATGGGCCGGCATGCTGGGCTGGGGGCCAGACCGGCCGGCTATAGGGCGGGCCCAACCGGGCCAGAGACCGGACTGCTGGCAAATGCCCCTTTTTTCCCTTTTCTTTGTGCAACAGTGTGTGTATGATCGGAGGATGACATGTACATATAGATAGATAGATGCATGATAAGAGGAGCACATACGTGGGGTAGGAAACGCAAGATTCTGTACGCATACCCATTGGAGTGAAATCCAAACAAGATGTAAGTAGCAACAATGGGCATGATTCAAAATATATCAAGAGTCATAAATCATTTTAGAGCTGTTTTGCAATAAGATCATTTAGCCTCATATAATGAAGACATTTTGCAATTGAGGCCAATGAGGGGCGAGGGATTACTCCCCCTATGTTAAAGCACAAATGTCATGAGACCTCGAAGAGACATGCTTGGTTCCATATAATGACATTGGGTCTATTTATGTTGCACACATAGGTATGCATCATACCAAGACATGGTAAGATGACTATCCCCATATGTGTTGCACAACTAAGCTAGATAGCAAGATAAATGCAAGAATATAGTGCAAGAAGTTGTTCAATCTAAGTTGTTAGGATCAAGAATACCAAGTTCTCCTCTCAAGTTTACAAACCGGGCTTCATCCAAAGGCTTAGTAAAAATATCCGCCAATTGGTACGTTGTTCCCACATGATGAGTGAGCTCAGTGTCCCCATTGGCAACATGATCACGTAGGAAGTGATGGCGAATGTCAATGTGTTTTGTGTGGCAATGTTAAACTGGGTTATTGGTGATCTTTATTGCACTTTCGTTGTAACATAGAAGAGGCACCGTACCAAGAGACATGCCATAGTCTTTCAAGGTTTGCTTCATCCACAACAACTGAGTGCAACAAGATGTCGCGGATATGTATTCGGCTTCGACGGTGGAAAGGGCAGTGGAGTTTTGTTTCTTGGATGACCAACTCACCAATGACCGCCAATAAATTGGCAACCCCGGAGGTAGACTTCCAGTCAACCTTATCACCGCCCAATCGGAATCCGAATAGCCTATGAGTTCAAAGGTTGACCCTTTGGATACCACAACCCGAGAGTAGGAGTGAGAACAAGGTATCTTAGAATCCGTTTGACCGCCACCAAGTGGCTCTCCTTAGGAGCAGATTGAAAACGAGCACACATCCCTACACTTAGAATGATATCCGGCCTAGAAGCACAAAGGTAGAGCAAGGATCCAATCATGGAACGGTATACCTTTTGGTCCACATCCTTCTCACCATCACATGAGCCAAGCTGCCCCTTACGGGCATGGGTGTCTTCATTGAACTTGCTTTGGCCATGTCGAACTTCTTGAGCATGTCCCTTACATATTTTTCTTGAGAGATGAAGGTGCCTTTTGCAAGTTGCCTCACTTGGAAGCCTAGAAAGAACTTCAACTCTCCCATCATGGACATCTCAAATTTCCTAGTCATCAATAGCTCAAAAGCTTTGTTATGATTAGGTTTAGTTCCACCAAATATAATATCATCAACATATATTTGACATAGAAATAGGCCACTCCCTTTAACCCGCTTGGTGAAAAGGGTGGAATCGACCGTACCCATGCTGAACCCATCCTTGAGTAAGAAATCCCTAAGGTACTCATACCAAGCACGTGGAGCTTGCTTGAGACCGTAGAGTGCCTTATGGAGTAAATACACATGGTTGGGTCGACATGGGTCTTCGAAACCCTGAGCAACATATGCAGTTTATTTTAGGGGACCATTCAAAAATGTACTTTTCACATCCATTTGATATAGCTTGAAATTGTGAAAGGATGCAAATGCAAGCAAAAGACGAATAGCTTCAAGACGGGCAACCGGCGCAAAGGTGTCCTCATAATCCATACCTTCTATTTGGGCAAACCCTTGCGCCACTAACCTTGCTTTATTTCTTATGACGATGCCATTCTCATCTTGCTTGTTCTTGAACACCCATTTGGTCCCAATGACATTGATGTGATGATCTTTGGGTCTCTCAACTAGAGACCATACTTCATTGCGGGTGAAACATTCCAATTCTTCTTGCATAGCAATTACCCAATCCGGATCAACCAAAGCTTTATGTACCTTGAGTGGCTCAAAACTAGACACAAAAGCATGATGTTGACAATATGTGATAAGTAATGCATGTTGTCTTCGAGTTACCACTCCTCTTGAGATGCTACCAAGGACTTGATCTACTTTCATGTCACTTGCCCTTGAAGCAGCCTTGATCTTTCGAATGGTTCCTTCATGATCAATAAATTCATCTCTTACTAGTACTTGATCATGAGGGACAACTTGAGCTCGACCATGGTTTGAGGATGTTTCTTGATCAGCATCATGGTCATGCTCAGTGGGTTGAGGGCTTTCTTCTTGTTCTTCAGAATGTGGCTCTTCTTTAGTAGAGGATAAATCTTGAGCTGCACTTGATGGTTCAGCTTGAGTTGAGCTAGGCTCCACTTGGGCTGAGCTTGAGATATTCATCATATTGATCATCGATGGACACTACATGGGCTGGATGTGTCCAATGCCCATAAGCTTGATGGCATTAGAAGGATCATCACCTCACATGGAACAACTTGCTCCACTTGGGAGCCATTATCCTCCACGTCACAAGATACTTCAATAGCCCCAGTGGACTTGTTGTAGTATCTATAGGCGTGGGAGTTCTCCGCATATCCAACAAATGTACCCTCTATAGTTCTAGCTTCAAATTTACCGAGCTTCCCTCTATTGTCCTTAACAAGACATTTGCATCCAAAGACACGAATGTACATGCCATTGGGCTTGTTACCTGTGAGAAGCTTGTATGGAGTTTTGTTATGTAGGGGAGGAGGAAAGAGCCGGTTGGAGTAGTGAATAGCTGTAGAGAAGGCTTCTCCCCAAAAGTTATGGGGTGACTTGAATTCACTCAACATGGTTCTTGCCATCTCACTAATAGTCTGGTTCTTCCTTTCAACAACACCATTTTGCTGAGGGGTGTGTGGAGCTGAAAACTCATGTTTGATGCCCTCATCATCAACAAACTCTTGCATAGTCTATTTCTTGAACTCGGTGCCATTGTCAGCCCTTATCGCCTTGATCTCAGATTCATACATACGTTGAGCCTTCTTGGCGAAGATGATGAATTCTCTATAGGTCTCATCCTTAGACTTAAGGAGAAAGACCCAAGAGTATCTTGAGTAATCATCAACAATGACCAGTCCATACTTGCTCCCACCAAGAGTATCATAATGTGATGGCCTAAAGAGATCCAAGTGAAGGAGCTCCAAAGGCCTAGAAGGGGGAAATGTCATCGGAATCATCATCATGTGTTGTTCTCGCCATAAAGGAAGAACCAATATCATTTGGCGTCGAAGACTCCGTTGAATAGTCCTTGGAGTAATCATATGTGAAGAGTGGCCCGGGTTGGGAGTAAGCCAAACCAGCCACTCCAGCCTCCTTCTCCTCTTCTTCTCCCTCTTCTTCGGAAATGTACTCAGCCCCAACAAAAGCTCACCCCTTGTTCTTCTTGTATCGTTCATTGATTGGATTTGGCTTCAATCTCGTCTTGACACCTTTGAAAAACTTTTGCTTTTCAACACTTTTCTCATAAGGGACTCATTTGTAAAGTGACTATCTTCATCGCAGTTGTAGCATGTTCTCTTCTTATCTTTGGAGGAGATTGGGAACTTCTTCATATACTTCTTGACAAAGAAAGCAACATCCGTTTGCATGTCACTAGTTGATGTCATCTCATCCTCTTCGATCTCATAGGATTCTTCTCTTTCTCGGTCAGCTCTAGCCTTCAAAGCAAGGTTGTGTGAGGATCCCTCTATACGGTTCATCACCATGAGCTTTTCTCCTGCCTTGGCCATGTAGTCATTGGCTGCCACATAGGATACTAGATCATCTGCGTTCAGATCTGCTTGCTTGGTGAGGATTTGCAAGTTGAGTGCAAGGTTGGTGTCCTTTTGTTTGACTGCAATCATGGCAATGACCTTGGACTTTATGAATTCTTCATTCATTTCAAAGCCATCATTGTATTTTTCACATCCAAGGCCCTTGACCTTTACTCGAAGAGCACCAAGCCTTCCATAAGCATCGGCCAAGGATTCTCCTTCTCTAATCATAAACAAGGTTGCCTCCGTCTTTGCTGACTCATAGAGAGCCTTCTGGATCAGATTGGTTCCCTCTTGTAGTACTACAATCCGATCCCAAAGCTCTTTTGCAGAGTCTATATCATTGACTTGATCGAGGAGCTTGCGATTGATGCCACTTCTAATCTTATCACATGCAGAGGCATTGAGTTGGCGGTTGTAGAACTTGGTGGAGATTAGCCTGATGGGATCTTGTGGCCGGTATCCATTCACAATGATCTCCCACATCTCCACACTACAGCTGCAAATATGAGACTCCATAGAATATTTCCAAAAGGAAAAGTGAGTTCCATCAAAATGGGGAACATTCCCACTATGGTTTATATGAGGCATGGGTGAAGTGTTTTTAGGATAGTCATGATTGACTTGATCGTAGGACTCCGGAGGGACAGCAGCCCCACTAGAAGTCCCACCACTAGGTTTTTAAGCATGGCACTCATTTGTGCCAAAGGGCAGAGGTTTATGAAACAATGGCAAGTTTCCCTTAAGTGAATCACCCAAGGTTTATCGAACTCGGGGAGTAGAGGTCAAGATAGTCCTCTCAAGCAACCTTCGATTAAGATACAAGAAGTCTCTTGTGTCCCCAACACACCTAATACACTTGTCGGATGTATAGGCGCACTAGTTCGGCGAAGAGATAGTAAAACACAGGTGGTATGGATGAATATGAGTGGTAATAACAAGAAGTAAAGATGCAGTAAAACAGTAAACAAGCGATGATTGCCGTATTTGGAAACAAGGCCTAGGGATCATACTTTCACTAGTGGACACTCTCAACATTGATCACATAATAAATAAATAACTACTCCTCACTTGTGCTATATATACTCTTGTTTGATAACAAACACCATTCATTGTGTAGGGCTACAAGAGCTCACTCAAGCCGGAGTTAACAAGCGCCACAACATTCGACATTCATATTTAAGTAACGTTTAGAGCATAATAGATCTTTGCAATTAAAACCGAGTACTAAATAGCATACACCCTGTCACCATTACACTATGAAGGGGGGAATAGATCACATCAAGTATTATCATAGTAATAATTAACTCCATAACCTACAAGAGATTATGATCATAACCTCGCCCACAAGAACACACGATGCACACGCTGTCACCATTACACCATGAAGGAAGGAATAGACTACTTTAATAACATCACAAGAGTAGCACATAGACTAATAGCGATACAAAACTTGCATCATATGGATCTCAATCATGCAAAGCAATTATGAGATCATTGTATTGGGGTACATGAGAGAGATTAACCACCAGGTACAGCCCTTAGCCTCGGGGAGAACTACTCCCTCCTCATCATCGGGAGCAGCGGCGTTGATGGAGATGGCGGTGGTGTCGATGGAGATGCCTTAAAAGGAGGCACTTCCTAAGATCCCGGCGTCTTGCAGGAGCAGTTTTCCCGTCCCAGATCTTGGCTTCGCGATGGCGGTGGCTACGGAACTTTTCGTGTATAGTGGCTTATCTTTTAGGGTTTCGAGGCGGAGAGATTATGGCGAAGAGGCGGCCTCGGGGGAGCCCTGGTGGGGTCACACCATGGCACAAAGCGCCACCCCCTCTGAGCGCCTCTGCGGCTCAGGAGCTTGGGAAAATAAGGTCTGGGCGTTGATTTCGTTCGATTCCGAGAATATTTCCTTTGTAGAATTTCTAGGCCCAAAAACAGCAGAAAACAGGAACTGGCACTTCGGCATCTTGTTAATAGGTTAGTGATACGTCTCCGACGTATCGATAATTTCTTATGTTCCATGCTACATTATTGATGAAGTATCTACATGTTTTATGCACATTATATGTCGTATTTACGCATTTACGGAACTAACCTATTAATAAGATGCCCGAAACGATTCTTTGTCTGCTGTTTTTGGTTTTTGAAATCCTAGTAAGGAAATATTCTCGGAATTGGGCCAGAAATCCAACGCCCGAGGTCCTATTTTGCAGAAGCTTCAGAGAACCGAAGAGGGAAGGAAGTGGGCTGACCAGCAGCATGACGACGCGGCCTAAGCAGCCGCGCGGCAGCCCACGGCGTGTGGGCCTCGTGTGACTTCCCAACGATGCCTTCGCCTACTTAAAGCCTCGTCGCGAAACCCCAGTACCGAGAGCACGATACGGAAAACCTTCCGAGCCGCCGCCGCCGCGAAATCCCATCTCGGGGGATTAAGGAGATCGCCTCCGGCACCTGCCGGAGAGGGGATTCATCTCCCGGAGGACTCTACACCGCCATGGTCGCCTCCGGAGTGATGAGTGAGTAGTTCACCCCTGGACTATGGGTCCATAGCATTAGCTAGATGGTCGTCTTCTCCTAATTGTGCTTCATTGTTGGATCTTGTGAGCTGCCTAACATGATCAAGATCATCTATACGTAATACTATATGTTGTGTGTGTCGTGGGATCGATGGATAGAGAATACTATGTTATGGTGATTATCAATCTATTACTTATGTGTTGTTTATGATCTTGCATGCTCTCCGTTATTAGTAGAGGCTCTGGCCCAGTTTTTCCTCTTAACTCCAAGAGGGAGTATTTATGCTCGATAGTGGGTTCATGCCTTCATTGATACATGGGACAGTGACAGAAAGTTCTAAGGTTGTGGATGTGCTGTTGCCACTAGGGATAAAACATTGATTCTATATCCAAGGATGTAGTTGTTGATTACATTACGCACCATACTTAATGCAATTATGCAGCTGCTTGCAACTTAATGTTTGGAAGGAGTTAGGATGATAACTTTGAAGGTGGACTTTTAGGCATAGATGCGACGTTGGATGGTCTGTACTTTGTCGTAATTCCCAATTAAATCTCACTATATTTATCATGTCATGTATATGCATTGTTATGCCCTCTATTTGTCAATTGCCCATTTGTAATTTGTTCACCCAACATACTTATCTTATGGGAGAGACACCTCTAGTGTTGTGGACCCCGGTCCTATTCTTTACATAGCATACAATCTTCTGCAATACTTGTTTTATTGTTTTCTTGCAAACAATCATCTTCCACACAATGCGGTTAATCCTTTGTTACAGCAAGTCGGTGAGATTCGACAACCTCCTTGTTTTCGTTGGGGCAAAGTACTTTAGATTAATATTAATACGAGTTCACCGTTGGCGGCAAGATCTGGTGTTGCGCGCGTCATTTAACCACCATCGCCTTCAACGTGCTTCTTGGCTCCTCACGGTTCGATTAAACCATGGATTTCTTCTGAGAAAACTTGCTTGTGCGCATCATACCTTCCTCTTGGGGTTCCCAACGGACGTATACATCTACGCGCATCAAGCACTTTCTGAGCGGCAGATTGCAAAGTGGAGATCAGACACGCTGCAAGGGGAGTCCCCACTTCTCAATCTCTTTACTTTTTGTTTTTGTCTTGCTTTATTTTATTTACTACTTTGTTTTATTTGCACTTAAACAAAACACAAAAAGTTAGTTTCTCTTTACTTTGTTCTTGTCTTGCTCTCTATATCAAAAACACACAAAAATTAGTTACTTGCATTTACTTTATCTAGTTTGCTTTATTTTATTTTTGCTAAAATGAATACCCCTGAAAATACTAAGTTGTGTGACTTCACAAACACAAATAATAATGATTTCCTATACACACCTATTGCTCCACCTGCTACTACAGCAGAATTCTTTGAAATTAAACCTGCTTTACTTTGGTTATGAGAGATCAATTTTCTGGTGTTAGTTCTGATGATGTTGTTGCCCATCTTAATAATTTTGTTGAACTTTGTGAAATGCAAAAATATAAGGATGTAGATGGTGATATTATTAAATTGAAATTGTTTCCTTTCTCATTAAGAGAGGAAGAGCTAAAGATTAGTTGCTATCTTTGCCTAAGAATAGTATTGATTCATGGACTAAATGCAAGGATGCTTTCATTGGTAGATATTATCCTCCCGCTAAAATTTATATCTTTGAGAAGTAGCATAATGAATTTTAAGCAATTAGATACGAACATGTTGCTCAAGCATGGGAGAGAATGAAAACTTTGGTAAGGAATTGCCCAACCCATGGACCTGACTACTTGGATGATCATCCAAGCCTTCTATGCAGGACTAAATTTTTCTTCGCGGAATTTATTGGATTCAGCTGCTGGAGGTGCCTTTATGTCCATCACTTTGGGGGCGGCTACAAAGCTTCTTGATGATATGATGATAAATTACTATGAATGGCACACGGAAAGAGCTCCACAAGGTAAGAGAAGGTAAATTAGATGGAAGAAACCTCTTCCTTGAGTGATAAGATTGATGTGATTGTCTATGCTTGTGAATGGTAGATCTAATGTTGATCCAAATAATATTCCTTTAGCTTCATTGGTTGCTCAAGAGAAAATGTTGATGTGAATTTCATTAAAAATAATAATTTCAACAACAATGCTTATGGGAACAACTCCGGTAATAACTATAGGCCATATCATTCCTGTTAATGGTAATGGTTATGGTAATTCTTATGGGAATTCTTACAACAATAATAAGGTATACCCTCTGGTCTTGAAGTGATGCTTAAAGAATTTATTAGTACATGATACGTAAAACTATTGAAGAAAAGCTTGGTAAAATTGATATTCTTGCTTCTGAGTTGATAGTCTTGCTCTCGATGTTGATATTTTAAAATTGAAAGTTATGCATGAGAAGTTGAAAATGCTAGGTTTGCTAAAACAAATGCCATCAAAGTTAGAATTAATGATAATATTAGATTGTTGGCTGAATTGCATGCTGGTGGGATAGAGAAGAAAAAGAAAAACTTGCTAAAGAAAATAATGTAGCTAAAGTATGGACTATTACCACCACTAGTAATGTTAATTCTTCACATGTTGCTGCACCTCCTACTATCAATGGTAAAATAATTGGTGTTGGCAATGTTTCTACTCCTAGTACAAAGCGTGCAAAATTGCCTGAAACTGCTTGTGCTGAAACTACTTGTGATAAAACTGTTGAAATTTTTCAAAATATTGGTGACAATGATTCTATTGCTGTAGAACATAATGGTTTAGATTTTGATGATTGTCATATTACTGAAGTGATAAAGTTCTTACAAAAACTTGCTAGAAGTCCCAATGCTAGTGCTAGAATTTAGCCTTTACAAAACATATTACAAATGCTCTCATTAAAGCTCGGGAAGAGAAATTGAAACTTGAAGCTTCTATTCCTAGGAAGTTAGAAGATGGTTGGGAGCCCATCATTAAAATTAAATTCAATGACTTTGAGTGTAATGCTTTATGTGATCTTGGTGCAAGTATTTCTGTTATGCCTAAGAAAGTCTATGATATGCTTGACTTGCCACCATTGAAGAATTGTTATTTGGATGTTAATCTGCTGATAATGTTAAAAAAACCTTTGGGGAGAATTGATAATGTTCATATTATGGTTAACAATAACCTTGTCCCCGTTGATTTTGTTGTCTTGGATATTGAATGCAATGCATCTTGTCCCATTATATTGGGAAGACCTTTTCTTCGAACCGTTGGTGCTATTATTGATATGAGGGAAAGGTAATATTAAATATCAAATTTCCTCTCAAGAAGGTATGGAACACTCCCTAGAAAGAGAATCAAGTTGCCTTTTGATTCTATTATTAGAACAAGTTATGATGTTAATGCTTACGCTCTTGAAAGTGTTACTTGATTTGCTAGCCTAGTGAGCGTTAAAGAAAAGCACTTCTTGGGAGATAACCCATGTTTTATTTTATTTACTGTATTTTTGAGTTTTTGAAGTTGTTTACTACTGCAGCAACCTCTCCTTATCATGTTTTTGTGCCAAGTAAAGTTTCTATGCTAAAGTTGATGTTATATTTGGGATCGCTGCGCAGAAACAGCATTGCGTCACGAATTCTGACATAAGTCTCTGTAGAAAATTCGAAAAAATACAGAATTACGAGCGTGATCCTCAGATATGTACGCAACTTAATGTTTTGAGTTTTCCATTTGAGCAAGTCTAGTGCACTTTTCAGTTTTAGTCTTTGCGGACTGTTCTGTTTTTGACAGATTCTGCCTTTTATTTCGCATTGCGTATTTGCTATGTTGGATGAATTTCTTTGATCCATTAATGTCCGGTAGCTTTGTGCAATGTCGAGAAGTGTTAAAGAATGATTGTGTCACCTCTGAATATGAATTTTTAATTGTGCACTAACCCTCTAATGAGTTTTGTTGAAGTTTGGTGTGAAGGAAGTTTTCATGGGTCAAGAGAGGAGTATGATATACTATGATCAAGAGGAGTGAAAGCTCTAAGCTTGGGGATGCCCCCGTGGTTCATCCTGCATATTTTAAGAAGACTCAAGCGTCTAAGCTTGGGGATGCCCAAGGCATCCCCTTCATCGACAACATCATCAGGTTCCTCCCCTGAAACTATATTTTTATTCTTGTGTTCTTTACTTGGAGCGTCGGTTTGTTTTTGTTTTGTTTTTGTTTAGATAAGTTGGATCCTAGCATTCACTTTGTGCGAGAGAGAAGACACGCTCTGTTGTTGCATATGGACAAATATGTCCTTGGGCTTTACTCATAATATTCAAGGGCGAAGGTTGAAACTTCTTCGTTAAATTGTTATATGGTTGGAATTGGGAAATGTCTTGGATAATGTGATACTTTGCAATTGTTGTGCTCATGTTTAAGCTCTTGCATCATATACTTTTATTAATGAAGAAATACATAGAGCTTGCTAAAATTTGATTTGCATATTTGGTCTCTCTAAGGTCTAGATAATTTCTAGTATTGAGTTTTGAACAACAAGGAAGGCAGTGTAGAGTCTTATAATGTTTACAATATATGTCTTTTATGTGAGTTTTGCTGCAGTTCATCCTTGAGTTTGCTTCAAATAACCTTGCTAGCCTAAATAACATATCGAGGAGATACTTCTCATGCATCAAAAATCCTTGAGCCAACCACTATGCCATTTGTCTCCACCATACCTACCTACATGGTATTTCAGCCATTCTAAAGTAAATTGCTTGGTGCTACCTTTAAAATTCCATCATTCACCTTTGTAATAAGCTCATGGGACAAATAACTTAAAAACTATTGTAGTATTGAATATTTACTTATGCACTTTATCTCTTATTCAAAGTTTGCTTGTTGTGCGATAACCATGTATCGCCGTCAACTATTCTTTGTTGAATATCATATGAGTTGCTATGCGTCTTGTCTGAAGTAATAGAGATCTACCACCTTAATGGTTGGAACATGCATATTGTTAGAGAAGAACATTAGGCCGCTAACTAAAGCCATGGAATCATGGTGGAAGTTTCAATTTTGGACATATATCCTCAATCTCTTATATGAGAATAATAATTGTTGTCACATGCTTATGCATTAAAGAGTCCATTATCATTGTCCATGTTGTCCCGGTATGGATGTCTAAGTTGAGAATAATCAAAAGCGAGAAATCCAAAATGCGAGCTTTCTCCTTAGACCTTTGTACAGCCGGCATGGAGGTACCTTTGTGACACTTGGTTGAAACATGTGTATTGCGAAGATCCGGTAGTCCAAGCTAAGTAGGACAAGTTGCGGACACTATTAGTATACTATGCATGAGGCTTGCAACTTGTAAGATATAATTTACATAACTCATATGCTTTATTACTACCGTTGACAAAATTGTTTCATGTTTTCAAAATAAAAGCTCTAGCACAAATACAGCAATCGATGCTTTCCTCTTTGAAGGACCTTTCTTTTACTTTTATTGTTGAGTCAGTTTACCTATCTCTCTCCACCTCAAGAAGCAAACACTTGTGTGAATTGTGCATTGATTCCTACATATTTATATTGCACTTGTTATATTACTCTATGTTGACACTATCCATGAGATATACATGTTATAAGTTGAAAGCAACCGCTGAAACTTAATCTTCTTTATGTTGCTTCAATACCTTTACTTTGATTTATTGCTTTATGAGTTAACTCTTATGCAAGACTTATTGATGCTTGTCTTGAAGTACTATTCATGAAAAGTCTTTGCTTTATGATTCATTTGTTTACTCATGTCATTACCATTGTTTTGATCGTTGCATTCATTACATATGTTTACAATAGTATGATCAAGATTATGATGGCATGTCACTCCAGAAATTATCCTTGTTATCGTTTGCGCTCGGGACGAGCAACTAAGCTTGGGGATGCTGATACGTCTCCAACGTATCGATAATTTCCTATGTTCCATGCTACATTATTGATGATATCTACATGTTTTATACACATGTCGTATTTACGCATTTTCGGAACTAACCTATTAACAAGATGCCGAAGAGCTAGTTGCTGTTTTCTGCTGTTTTTGGTTTCAGAAATCCTAGTAAGGAAATATTCTCGGAATTGAGACGAAATCAACGCCGGGGTCCTATTTTTGCACGAAGCCGAAGAGGGAAGGAAGTGGGGCCACGAGGCACCGCCACCACAGGGCGGCGCGGCCTGGGGCTTGGCCGCGCGGCCCTGGCGTGTGGGGCCCTCGTGTGGCCCCCGTTGCCCTTTCGCCTTAAAGCCTCGTGTGGCTTGATGCCGAGAGCCGATAGGAAACCTTCCAGAGAGAGCGCGCGCCGCGAATCCCATCTCGGGGGATTCAGGAGATCGCCTCCGGCACCTTGCCGAGGGCATCTCCCGGAGGACTCTACACCTCCATGGTCGCCTCCGGAGTGATGAGTGAGTAGTTCACCCCTGGGCTGGGTCCATAGCAGAGCTAGATGGTCGTCTTCTCCTAATTGTGCTTCATTGTTGGATCTTGTGAGCTGCCTAACATGATCAAGATCATCTATATGTACTATATGTTGTGTTTGTTGGGATCCGATGGATAGAGAATACTATGTTATGGTGATTATCAATCTATTACTTATGTGTTGTTTATGATCTTGCATGCTCCTCGTTATTAGTAGAGGCTCTGGCCAAGTTTTTACTCTTAACTCCAAGAGGGAGTATTTATGCTCGATAGTGGGTTCATGCCTTCATTGAATCGGACAGTGACGGAAAGTTCTAAGGTTGTGGATGTGCTGTTGCCACTAAGGATAAAACATTGATGCTATGTCTAAGGATGTAGTTGTTGATTACATTACGCACCATACTTAATGCAATTGTCTGTTGCTTTGCAACTTAATACGGAAGGGGTTCGATGAACCTGAAGGTGGACTTTTTAGGCATAGATGCAGTTGGATGGCGGTCTATGTTCTTTGTCGTAATGCCCAATTAAATCTCACTATATTTACCATGTCATGTATATGCATTGTTATGCCTTTCTCTATTTGTCAATTGCCCCTGTAATTTGTTCACCCAACATGCTTTTATCTTATGGGAGAGACACCTCTAGTGAACTGTGGACCCGGTCCTATTCTTTACATAGCATACAATCTACTTGTTTTACTGTTTCTTTGCAAACATCTTCCACTCGTACGTTTAATCCTTTGTTAAAGCAAGCGGGTGAGATTGACAACCTCAACTGTTTCGTTGGGGCAAAGTACTTTGTTGTGTTTGTGGTTCCATGTTGAGCGCCGGAATCCCTGGTGTTGCGCGCATCACATTTCGCCACCATCAACCTTCAACGTGCTTCTTGGCTCCTCCTCTGGTTATTAAACCTTGGTTTCTTCAGGAAAACTTTATGCGCATCACCTTCCTCTTGGGGTTCCCAACGGACGTGTACATCTACACAGGTTAATTCCGAAAATGCATCAAAACGATATAAAGTGTGAACAAAACATGTAAGTATTGTCATAAAACAAGCATGGAACATGAGAAATTATAGATACGTTGAGACGTATCAAGCATCCCCAAGCTTAGTTCCTACTCGCCCTCGAGTAGGTAAACGATAACAACAAATAATTTCTGAAATGACATGCTACCAACATAATCTTGATCAACAATATTGTAAAGCATATGAAGTGAATGGAGTGATCTGAAGCAATATATTGCTAACAAAGAGATAATGACTAAACAAATGAATCATATAGCAAAACTTTTCATGAATAGTACTTTCAAGACAAGTATCAACAAGACTTGCATAAGAGCTAACTCATAAAGCAATAGATTCAAAGTAGAATGCATTGAAGCAACACAAAGGATGATTAAGTTTCAGCAATTGCTTTCAACTTGTAACATGTATATCTCATGAATATTTGTCAACATAGAGTAATATAACAAGTGCAATAAGTAAACATGTAAGAATCAATGCACACAGTTAACACAAGTGTTTGCTTCTAAGATAGAAAGAAGTAGGTAGAATGACTCAACATAAAGTAAAATAATGGCCCTTCGCAGAGGGAAGCATGGATTACTATTTTTGTGCTAGAGCTTTTATTTTTGAACATAGAAACAATTTTGTCAATGGTAGTAATAATTCATATGTGCTATGCATAATACTTCCTACAAGTTGCAAGCCTCATGCATAGAGTACTAATAGTGCTCGCACCTTGTCCTAATTAGCTTGTATTAACACGGATTATCATTGCATGACATATGTTTCAACCAAGTGTCACAAAGGTGTAACGCTATGCCGCCTGTACAAAGGTCCTAGGAGATCAATTGCATTTGATTTCTCGTTTTTAATAGATCTCAACTTAGGACATCCATACCGGGACAACATAGACAGATAATGGACTCCTCTTTAATGCTTAAGCATTCAACAACAGATAATATTCTCATAAGAGATTGAGGTTGTATGTCCAAACTGAAAACTTCCACCATGATACATGGCTTTGGTTAGCGGCCCAATGTTCTTCTCTAACAATATACATACTCAAACCATTTGATCATGAAAATCACCCTTACTTCAGACAAGACGACATGCATAGCATCTCACATGATATCCAACAAAGGTAAAAAGTTGATGGCGTCCCCAGAAACATGGTTACCGCTCAACAAGCAACTTATAAGAACTAAGACACATAACTACATATTCATCACCACAATAGTTTTTAAGCTATTTGTCCCATGAGCTATATATTGCAAAGATAAAGGAATGAAATTTTAAAGGTAGCACTCAAGTAATTTACTTTGGAATGGCAGAAAAATACCACATAGTAGGTATGGTGGACACAAATTGGTTTTGGCTCAAGGTGTTTGGATGCACGAGAAGCATTTCGTCTCAGTACAAGGCTTTGGGCTAGCAAGGTTGTTTGAAGCAAACACAAGTATGAGAACGTACAACAAAACTTACACAAGAACATATTGCAAGCATTATAAGACTCTCTATTGTCTTCCTTGTTGTTCAAACACTTTACCAGAAAATATCTAGACTTAGAGAGACCAATCATACCAAATTTTAACAAGCTCTACGTAGTTCTCCACTAATAGATTAAACTACATGATGCAAGAGCTTAAGCATGATCTAATGAGAGCTCAAAACAATTGCCAAGTTTCAAGTTATTCAAGACCATATGAAGCATTTTTCGATTCCAACCAAATAGCAATCAACGAAGCAATTTTCAGCCTTCGCCATGAACATTAAAGCACAACTAAGAACACAAGTGTTCCATATGAAAAAGCGGAGCGTATCTTTCTCCCACATGAGCATGAATTTATTCAGAGAATGAAAATAGCAAAAACGAAAATAAAAGCACACAGACGCTCCAAGTAAAGTACATAAGATGTGAAGGAATAAAAATATAGTTTCACTAGAAGTGACACGATAAGTTGTCGATGAAGAAGGGATGCCTTGGGCATCCCCAAGCTTAGATGCTTCTTAAAATATGCAGGGATGAACCACCGGGGCATCCCCAAGCTTAGACCTTTCACTCTTCTTGATCATATTGTATCATCCTCTTCTCTTGACCCTTGAAAACTTCTCCACACCAAACTTCAAACAAACTCATTAGAGGGTTAGTGCATAATCAAAAATTCATATATTCAGAGAGGTCACACAATCATTCTTAACACTTCGGACATTGCACAAAGCTTCTGAAGTTAATGGAACAAAGAAACTCATTCAACATAGCAAAAGCGGCAATGCGAAATAAAAGGCAGAATCGTCAAAACGAACAGTCCGAAAGGAGATTTTACGAGGCACTTAACTTGCTCAAACGGAAGAACTCAAAACTAATGAAAGTTGCGTACATATCGAGGATCACGCACGTAAATTGCAGATTTTTTTGATTTTTCTATAGAGGTTCTCATGGTGTGTGACGAATTCTGTTTCGCGCAGCAATCCAAATCTAGTATCAACTTTACCATAGAGACTTTACTTGGCACTATAACATGATAAGGAGAGGTTGCTACAGTAGTAACAACTTCCAAGACACAACCAAAACAGTAGCAAAATAAACACATGGGTTATCTCCCAAGAAGTGCTTTCTTTATAGCCATTAAGATGGGCTCAACAATTTTAATGATGATGCTCTCATAAGGATGAGAGTTGAAGCGAAGAGAGCATCAAGAAGCAAATTCAAAACACATTTAAGCCTAACCCACTTTCTATGAAAAGGAATCTTATACACAAATAAATTCATGAAGAACAAAGTGGCAAGCATAGAAAAGCAACACAAGCGCAATTCAAGATTCTCAACATAAAGAGGGGAAACTTAATATTATTAAGATGCATATAACCATGTTTCCCTCTCTCATAATAACTTTCAGTAGCATCATGAACAAACTCAACAATATAACTATCACATAAAGCATTCTGTCATGAGCTACATGCATAAAATTATCACTCTCCACATAAGCATAATCAATTTTATTAGTAAAAGTGGGAGTAAAACTACCATAGCCATCATTGTAATCATCATAAATTGCAGGCATGGTGTAATCATAATAACCTTTATCCTCCATAGTAGGTGGACTGAAAAAATCATATTCATCATTGCAAGCATCATATATAGGAGGTAAAGTATCATCAAAGTAATTTTCTCCTCCATGCTTGGGGACTAAGAATATCACAACCAGCTTCCCCAAGCTTAAATTCTTCCATAGCTTTAGCAATAATAGTGTTCAAAGAGTTCATGCTAATAACATTGCTACAACTATTTTGCAAACAAAGTTCCATGGGTTTTTAATTTTCTCTTCAAACACCTCATGTCCTAATTCAAGATAAAGTTCATAAAGATCTCTAATTTTGTTGTTGTTTTCCATTAAGCCTAACTAGTGAAAAATAAAAACAAGAAACAAAAAGATATAATTGCAGAATCTAAAGGAGATACCTTCGAGCACTCACACACCGGCAACAGTGCTAGGAAATAGCTTAGTAGTCGGAGGATGTGAATACCTTTTACCTTACCTCCTTACAACGATGCCGGAAAATAGCTTGATGTCTACGTTTGTTCCTATTCTTGTAGACAGTGTTGGGCCTCCAAGAGCAGAGGTTTGTAGAACAGCAGCAAGTTTCCCTTAAGTGAATCACCCAAGGTTTATCGAACTCAGGGAGGTAGAAGTCAAAGATAGTCCTCTCAAGCAACCCTGCAATTAAGATACAAGAAGTCTCTTGTGTCCCCAACACACCTAATACACTTGTCAGATGTATAGGCGCACTAGTTCGACGAAGAGATAGTACATATGTATATATGAGTGGTAATATTGCAGAAGTAAACATGCAATAAAACAATAAACAAGCGATGTTTGCAGTATTTGGAAACAAGGCCTAGGGATCATACTTTCACTAGTGGACACTCTCAACATTGATCACATAATAAATAAATAACTTCTCCTCACTTGTGCTACATATACTCTTGTTTGATAACAAATACCATTCATTGTGTAGGGCTACAAGAGCTCCCTCAAGCCGGAGTTAACAAGCGCCACAACATTCGGCATTCATATTTAAGTAACCTTTAGAGCATAATAGATCTTTGCAATTTAAACCGAGTACTAACATAGCATACACACTGTCACCATTACACTATGAAGGGGGAATAGATCACATCAATACTATTAGTAATAATTAACGCCATAACCTACAAGAGATTATGATCATAACCTACGCCAAGAACTACACGATGCACACACTTTCACCATTACACCATGAAGGAGGAATAGACTACTTTAATAACATCACAAGAGTAGCACATAGACTAATAGCGATACAAAGCTCATCATATGGATCTAAATCATGCAAAGCAATTCATGAGATCATTGTATTGGGGTACATGAGAGAGAGATTAACCACATAGCTACCGGTACAGCCCTTAGCCTCGAGGGAGAACTACTACCTCCTCATCATGGGAGCGAGGCGCTGATGGAGATGGCGGTGGTGTCGATGGAAGACTTTCGGGGCATTCCCCGTCCCGGCGGCGTGCCGGAACAGACTTCTGTCCCCGAGATCTTGGCTTCGCGATGGCGGCGGCTGGAACTTTTTCGTATCGTGGCTTATGTTTTTAGGGTTTTCGAGGCGGAGAGATTATAGGCCCGGCGCCTCGGGGAGCCTGGTGGGGCCACACCATAGCCTTGGCGCCCCCTTGCCCGCACGCCATGTGGCGCGGGCCCCTGACCCTGGCGCCTCTCCGGCTCTTTGAAGCTTCGGGAAATAAGGTCTGGGGCGTTGATTTCGTCCGATTCGAGAATATTTCCTTTGTAGGATTGGACCAAAAACAGGAAAACTGCGGCACTTCGGCATCTTGTTAATAGGTTAGTTCCGGAAAATGCATCAAAACGATACAAAGTGTGAACAAAACATGTAAGTATTGTCATAAAACAAGCATGGAACATCAGAAATTATAGATACGTTGGAGACGTATCATCCCACTAGTCAGGTTTTTAAGCATGGCACTCATTTGTGCCATTTGGCTTTGGACTTCATCCTCCTTCTTTTTCTTAGCCTCATATGCTAAGAATATGGATTTCATCTCCTTAATTGAAAGGTTATAATCTACATCCAAACCCTCGAATAATTTATCCATCTCACTCTTAAGGCTGTAAAGCCCTTAAAAAAAAGTCTAGGCTCTGATACCAATTAAAAGTTCAGAGATGGTAAACCTAGAGGGGGGTGAATAGGTTTCTACAAATTTTAATTGTTTCTTTGCAATATTAGGCTTTGAGGAATATAAAGGTGAGCCTAATGAAAACTAGGTGAGGCACCTATATGATGATACAAGTAACTCGAGCACGAAGGCTCTCACAGATATATCACAAGTAAGAGTTCGGTTAGAAATAACCGATAGCACGCGGAGACGAAGGTTTATTCCCGTGTTCCCTTCCTTTGCAAGAAGGTACGCCACGTTTGGAGAGGTGGGGGTCCCACGAAGGATCCCCAACGCGATGAAGGCTCACCTTCTTCTCCTGAGTCTATCCCACGAAGGAATAACTCTTCTCACTTGTGGTAGACTTTGAGGTAGCCTCCAAACCTTCACAATCTTGTCATGAGCAAATACACAACCCGGATGCTTCCGGACTTCTTTTGCCCACCTAGGGTTTCAAAGGAACCCTAGAGAGCAGGTATCTCGATGAATACAAGGGGAACAAGATTTGGCTTGGTGGAACTATAGATCAAGGCCTCCTCTATCTTTTCCCTGGATGGATTCGAGTTTCGGTGGAGGAGGAGGGAGATCCGAGGTTTCTTTTTCTATCAATGGAGTATGAGAGAGAGAGCTCAAGAACAGTTTGTAATGTAGTGCCTAAGTGTTCTGATCTAGGTGAAGGGGTATTTATATGGTCCTTCGAAATCCAGCCGTTGTAACTTGTCTAGCTCGGAAATGGTCGAGGGAGTCGGCCGCCGGCCTGGGCGGTCCAACCAAGCCACGTCGGCCAGGCATCCCCGGGCTTGCGTATATGCCCGGATGTCACCGAGCGAGGCCGGCACGCGGGAGGCGGTCCACGGCCGGCGTGGCCAGGGAGGTGGGACCGGTCCAAACATGACCGTGGCAAAGCACAGGCGAAGGTGTTGGCGCTACCCCAGATCGCGCGAAGGTGCCGGTCAGCGTCGGGCCAGCTGGTGCCACGGCCGGTCTAACCGGACCTCAGGTCGGCCAGATGCTGAACATCCTATCTTCATTTTTGTTGAAGTGGGGGGGGTCTCCCTTTACCTTCTTGTTCCATTGATACACCATTAGGCCTACTTGGCTAATACATGGGAATAATCTTATAGACATGTATTATTCCGATTACTCTAGCAACGGTGTCACTGTTACCAAAATAATGGAAAATGTTAAAATACCCTTATATAAAGTATCGCACGAGAAAGGGAGTTGGTAACGAATGCTTATGGTTTTTTCGATCACAATGTCATCGTTAAATGTGTTGCACTAGTAGGAAAACCCTTATATGTGGAAATAACATATGTGGCGCATTAAAACGTGCATGGTCCACAAAATTATTTCTGTGGCACATGCAATTCAATTCTCCACATAATTTATGGGGATTCTGTGGCGCATTTGCAGCTAGTGCGCCACAGAAACTGGCCATTCTGTGGCGCATGTGCACTGCTGCGCCACAGAAAGTTTGTGGGGCCCACGCGGGGTTCACCACTGCACATGGCCGAAGGACATTCTGTGGCGCATGTACCAACATGCGCCACATAAATTTAAACTTCTGTGGCGCATGTTGGTACATGCGCTACATAATGTCCTGTGGGGGACCACCCCTGACTTCATGAGGCCAGAATCTGGCGCATCGCAATATGCGCCACGAAGTCCAAGTTTTCGCGTGCATGTTAGCATATGCGCCACATCTACATAGATTTAGGGCTTTAGGCAGCTTTCCCCTCTTCTCTTCCAACCCACCACCCTTTCCATTCTTGTCTCCTCCAACCAGCTCGTGTTGCTCCTCTCTCCTACTCCATTTTGGTCATACTTTCCTCCATTGTTGATAGCTCTAAACCTATTTTGGTGGACATATTTGTGAGGGGAAGCCACTCCAACTTGTAGAGGGTACTAAAAACCACAATTCTCTTTCCTCCTCCACTTTCCCTCTTGCATGCTCCATTGTTTTCTCTCCACCACCCCATCCTCTTGCTCCACCATGGTTGGTAGATTTGTGAGAGGTTGAGTAGTATTGGATGCATGTTTTGTGTGTATGGATGTTTTGTAGGTGAAGATTATTGCGCTCTCAGGCGGTGTGCGGTGGCGAGACGATGATGTTTCTATGTTGAGCTTTGTGTTGTGGTTGAATGTTTGCTTGTGAAGAAGCTTATTTGTGTTGTTGGTGTTGTTGGTTTGTGCCGGCGTGGTGCATGGATGTTTGCCGAAATGTTGATTCATTTCCATTTCGGCAAATTTTTGCACTAGCCATATGTCCTACTTTTAGGATAGGTCATGCCGAAATTTTCCGGCGATCATGCATGCATGTGTGTTTGTGCATGGTGTGTGTGTGGTTCTAATTAACTCTCTTTTGCTCTATGTATGACACGCAGGCAACCATGGTCATCCATATGAGGGAAGGCCAAGTGGTTAGATACAAGGTGAACGCGAAGGCCGACATGGTTAGGAACAAGATGACCCTGATAAGATGTTCGTGTCGAACATGCGGACTCCAGCTGTGGATCAACCCTGATTCTGGACAACTAGAGGAACACCAGCTCATGCGTGGTTTCATGATCGGCTTCAATGAGGAGCCGGATGCAAATGGTGGTGATGAAGAAGAGACTGACATCGGGCAAGAGGACGAAGAGTCTCCTGAACATGGTGTTCATCATGAAGAAGGAGAGGACGATGATGCCGGAGAAGCCGAGAGCACGCAGACGCTGCTAACGTCAGCCTTGCGGGACCCTCATGTTCAAGAACTGCTCCAAAAGGACACAGGCAACGCCAAACCTGAAGCCAAGCTGATGCAAATGGAGGTAGACGGGATGACTCCATTGTATCCTGGGTGCCGGCCCGAGGATACACGCTTGAGTGTAACGCTCGAGTGTCTGGAGATGAAGGCGGGACACAAATGGACCGACAACAGCTTCAGAGATAACATGAAATCCGGGCACGCTCGTCTTCCCAAGGATAACACATTGCCAACAAGTATCGACGAGGCCAAAAAAATAGTTTTCCCACTCGACCTACCGCACGTTAACTACCATGCATGCATCAATGATTGTGCACTTTATCGGTATGAGTAGAAGGACAGAACCACATGTCTCGTGTGTGGCCAAGGATTGTACAAGAGAGGGAACAAGAAAGTTCCTCGAAAAGTTGTCTGGTACTTTCATATCACTCCCTGTTTGCAGCGGTATTTCGTAGACCCTAAGGAAGCAAAGCTCATGCAATGGCACACGAAAAGGGAGAAGCCCGCAGATGATCCAGGGAAGGGCAAGATCCTGACACACGCTGCAGACGCTAGCCAGTGGAATGCGTTGGACATTGAGTTCACAGATGAGTTCGGGAGCGAACCGAGGAACATTCGTCTAGGCATGAGCACCGATGGACTCAATCCCTTTGGAAACCAGAGTAGCATGCATAGCACCTGGCCCGTGTTTGTATGGCCGTACAACCTCCCCCTGGCTGTGCACAAAGCAGTGGTACGTACACATGAGTATTCTTATTCAGGGGCCGAAACAACAGGGTATCGACATGCATTTGTATCTCAGTCCGTAAGAGGAGTTAGCCACGATGTGGGAGACACCGGCCCGTACGTGGGACACGTACAAAAGAGATTATTTCCCTCTCAAAGCCGCATTGCTCACGATAGTGCATGACTATCCTGGTTACGCATATATATCGTGCCAGGTGAACCACAAATTCAAGATATGTGTCAAGTGCATGGATAAGACCCCGCATCTGCAGCTGCCGAAGGTTCCCGGGTCTTCTAAAATTGTGTTCCAAGGGACTCGAATGTGGCTTCGCTTGGATCACCCGTGGAGAAAACGCGGAGACCTGTTCAATGGCAAAGAGGAGCTCGGAAGAGCCCCACGACCGAGGAGCGGCGAAGAAATATACGAGCTTTTGGAAAATTGGGAAGAGTGCCCTGCGCCGGGAAAGAAGCGACCGAGGGAATCGCCGCTGCTGGGCGTATGGAAAGCGATGTCCGTTTTCTGGGACCTGCCATACTGGAAGGTCCTCCACACGCCCCATAACCTCGATGTCATGCACATCATGAAGAAAGTTACCGAGAGCCTACTTAGCACTCTGATGAACATGCCGGAGAGGACCAAGGATGGCCCGAAAGTAGAACCGACCTGAAATTTCTTGGCCTCAGGAATGAACTTCAGTACCCCATCAATAGTGATGATAATGATGAATAGACGGAAACGACTCAGGGTCACCACAAAAGGGCTAAGAAGAATGAGGTGGTGGTGCTTAAAGCTGCCTGCTTCACTCTGAGCGAGGAGGAGCTCGAGGGGTTTTTCAGGTGCCTCCTAGGAGTCAAAGTTCCTCACGGTTACTCTGGGAAGATAAGCAGATATCTGGACGTAGCGAAGAAGAGGTTTAGCGGGATGAAGTCTCACGACTGTCACGTGCTGATGACGCAGATACTTCCCGTTGCGATGCGAGGGATAATGGACGACCACGTCCGCGAGACGCTGTTTGGCCTCTGCAACTTCTTCGACGTCATCTCTAGGAAGTCCATCGGCGTGAAGCAGCTCAACATGCTACAAGAAGAGATCATCGAGATACTATGCGAGTTCGAGATTTATTCCCGCCCGCATTCGACATCATGGTGCATCTGCTTGTCCATGTAGTGGATGACATCATCCACCTTGGGCCGACATTCCTGCACAACGTGATGCCATTCAAAAGGTTGAACGGTGTCATCAAAGGATTAGTTCGCAACAGGGCCCATCCAGATGGAAGAATAGCCAAGGGATTTCTCACCTACAAGTGCATCTCCTTCTGCCAGAACTACCTAAGCACCGAGAATGAGGATGTCGGTCTACCCACCAGGAAGCACGTTGGCAGGCTCGTAGGGTTTGGTCACCGCGAGGGCTACCGCGCACTACATGTCGGCATAGCTGGCCAACACGCCGACTTGGGTGGATAAGCACAAAAGCTTAGGTGGATAAGTCCTTGGGTGGATCAGCACAACAGCTTAATCGAGCAGAAGTTCATCGATCTAGGCCGGCCGAGGAAAACGGGGGACGTTACAAAAGAGCACAGCTCCAGCTTCATGGGGTGGTTTAAGAAAGGGCTACTGCAAAGTCCCACGCCGACGCCTTCTACTGAAGAGCAGAAACTCATATTCTCCCTATCATAGGGACCCACGCACAACGTAAGGACCTATCAGTCGTACGACATCAACGGCTATAGATTCTACACCGAGGAGAAGGACAAGAATAGCGAATATCAAAACTCGGGAGTAACTATGCTATCATACACCGATGACGAGACTGATGTCAAGAAAAGATTTGACGGAAGGATCAAGGATATTTGGGAACTCGACTACGTTGGATAGACGATGCCGATGTTCCGTGTGAGATGGGCCAAGAGCGTCAAAAAATATGGACGGTATTTCACCATCATGGTTATACCCGATGCCAAATCGAAGACCCCCTCCGTGAAAAATGAGCCATGGGTGCTCGCTAGCCAAGTTGACCAATGCTTCATAATGCACCCGAGTCCGAGAAGATTGATCGGCTGGTCGCCGCCCCTGTCTTGATATTAACATAGCTCAATGTCATCACCAAGGTAGTTAATTAATTAGTTATTCCATGCCATCTCCTTCATGCGTGTTGATATCCGAAGATCTAATTAATGATGCCCAACATTACTCAGGACACTCCTTGTGTGCTCCTGCATTGCGCCCCCAGCGGCGAGTTGAAGGATGTTGCCACGGGCATGATCATACAACCGAAGAGCACCACGTTGCACACCGTGGCTATGGATGCTAAAGTGATGAAGGTCACTTTGGGTCGGGTGTTGCCGGGGTGCGAAGACATGGACCCCCCAATACAACCCGAGGGAGCCGACGAGCGCCTGACCCTTGAAAACTGCCATGGCTATACCATGGTATGGCCAAAGACCCAGATCCGTCTTGGGGGTCGCTCCACCGGCGCCTCCTCGATATAGAGGGAACAGATGTGTGCATTGCATTCATGCATAGAAAAGGGGAATTTTCGCGCTTTAAAGTAAAACAATAGACACTGAAGTTTCACTTGATCTTGGTGGAATTGAAGTAGCTCATCAAGTCAAGCGCTATAAACCTCAATGTGACTTTGATAAAACCTTGTTTTGGGTAGAGGTGATTTGATTTAAGGGATTAGATCAAATGAAAATAAAATCAACACATGAACTTATTAATCAAGGATCAACTACTTGATCTTATTAAAGATCACAACATGACGTTCCTTGCCATAACTTATGAACATCCATTTAATTGGAAATCAAGTAATAATAATTGGAGAAACTATTCTTCACTTATCTTCTCCATGTCTTAAGACTAATCCTTGATCCTACCATGAACCTCATGGTATTCATTTTACTTCATTCTTGGAAACATAACAAGGAGATCAACTCTAGAAATGTATATCCTTCCTTATTCCATATTCTTATACATCAAACCTAGAGAGGTGAGAGCTCTATAATAATTACTAGTGAAGCAATAACAAACCTTGAGCTAAACCTTGGATATACTTCCATGCATTTAAATCATCATTCTTAAGAGAAACCCTAGGATATTATTCCAGACATTTCCTAGAGAGAGAAACCATCTATGATAATTAGAGATATTGATGATCACATCATTCTCTATAAAGTCTAACCTTAGGTTAGTATTAAAGACCTTCCCAAATGAGAGAGACCAATCATACTAATTCTAGCCTTACCTATTTAAGAATCCAGGACAACCCTTGAACTAAAGTATTAGGTTTTAAACCATTTCCTCCTGGAGTGGTGAGATAACCTAATATCAAGTGGAATAAGATTACAACCATGAATTGATGTAGTAAAGTAGTGACTAACCCAGTTAAGTTATCTAGGGGGAGACTTAACCTTTTCCTACCCAATGAGATCTTGTGAGTACACCATAAACCCTAGAATAACTATACCTATAAGAGAGAGATCAAGCTCTGGAGCTACACTCAAGCAGTTGAGGCAACACTTGAACTTGAGGGAGAGACCTATCCCTACATCCAAATGGTTAATTAAACCATTATTCCTTAAATAGAGCTATAAGTTATTATCTCAGGCATTCTCCTGGGATATAAATTATTGAGGCAGCCATAGGAGTGCTATCCAAGAAAGTAAAATATAAGTGCTATACCTTAATTGATCAAGACAATGCTTGATCATGGAAGTGAGAAACCCATTTAAGGAGAGACACTTAGGAAGCCAAACCTTGATCATTATAAACTGTGTAATGATCATAAAACCTTAGAACTTGAGGTAGAGTGATTAAGAACAAGTTTATCATGTTTAATACATGATCATGCTCTTGAGGTATGTGAGGATAAGTTAAACCCTACTAGGATAAGTAGATCCCATTTCCTCATGAAATTATAGGGAGATCACTAGTAATCAAATCTAGGCTTATATCCCAACCTTATCTTGTGAATCACTTAGGATCATAAGTAGAATCCTACCATATCTATGTTTCATAAATTAAAGAACCTAGGAAAACCTTAGAGTAAAACTCTATACTTAATGTGGTGAGAAACCATCCATCCATATAACCAAAGTTAACTATAAAAAGAACTAGAACAACTTTAGTTACTATAAAAATAGATTAAGGATAAAATAGAAATCTATTTGCATAATATAAAACCAACTCTCAAGTCCTTAGTAACTAAAGGTGAACATCAACTATCAAACAAGTAATCACCTTATCATGGATAGGGGAGAATAAACCCTAGCAAATGCAATATGATGTCATCTCAACTCTACAAACTAGAAGTATATATCTCAATCCTAGTTTATGCATCACTATGGTTATCATAATATAAATCTAAGCCATATTTGAGTTCCAAACCGTAGTCATAAAGGGAATATAATTAGAACCCTAGATAGTGCTCACTAGTTAAATCTTATGTTTCAATTATTGAACATAAGAGGCACCTAGTGCTAAATCCTATAATTGAAAACCATGTGTGGTGATCAACCACCTATTCTTATAACCAAGATCAAACCATAAAGAGAATAATATTTTACTCTAGGCATTTCATGGTGATATTAAAATATAACATTTGTAATAAACTTAAAAGGGGGTTATGATAGAAAATTACAAAACCCTAATAAAGTAGTGCTCACATAAAATAACATGTAAGTCAATCAATTACCAAATAGAAACCAAGTCCTATTAACAACTTCTAAAATAATTTGAGATGAAAGTATCAACTCTAACAATCCAGATAAAATGATTCACAAGAGAAACATGACATTAAAATGAGAATACAAAATCATGTTTATTTGCTATTTTGAATAAGCCAAATGTATGAAATATAATCAAATATAAAATACCTTCTTCCAATAAGAAAGTGGTGTAATAACCATCATTAATTCTACATGGAATTAACTCAATTTAAATACCTGCAAAATAGAAAAGAATTGAAATTTGAATTAAAAACAGAATACAAAATAGAAAATTGAAAACAGAAAAAGAAAACAGAAAAGGAAATAAGAGAAAGGAGAGGCTTACCTATCAGGCCACCGCAGCCCAGCAGCAGCCTGCAGAGCAGCCCAGCACCACGGCCCAAGTCGCAGCCCAGACAGCCCACTTAATCCTTCGCAGGGATAAGACTGAAGACAACGTCTCCGTCTTCGTCTTCCTCTCTGGACGCGCGGGAGCTCGCCACCGCGACGAGAGCTCCACGTCCCGCGGTCGCCGCAGCCGTTGCTGACCGCCAGCACACGACGAAGGCCCTATAAAACGTGTATAAAACCTCCATTTCCCCTCTCTCTGTCTAATTTTCCCAAATGTCGAAACCCTAGCATGCTCGGACTCCGGCCGTCGTCGCCGATATAGACCTCCCCAGACCTCGCCGTGGGCACCATCGGGACCGCCGTCCTAGACTTGCCAAGCTTACAATAGGAATCGAGATGGGACGCCCGGAAACAGTCGCGCCGTGCTCGTCTTCTCCGACGCCGGTGACCGTCATCGCCGACGATTTCGGCCACCCCAAGCCTCGCCGAGACGCTCTACGAGTCCCTGGTGAGCTACTGATCGTCTAGAGCATCTTAGCTCTCTCTCTCGTGCACTGCATCGCCATCGCGTCGTATACCTGTGAGCACCGCCGCTCGGCCTCGCCGGCGAGCGAGCTCCGGCGACTTATAGCCAACAGCACCACCACCATATGGTTCGTCTCCGTGTGGGGAGTCAAATACAACCACTCGCCCGTCTACTCGAACACGGGAACGGCGGCGCTGTCGCCGATTTCCCGCCGGCCACCGTGAGACCTGGCCATGCTCTCGATTTTGACTTGGTCCACGCCAACGTGGCTGCTGACATGGACCACTGGCCCACTGGTCAGTGACCATGTGTGTAGTTTAGTTCGGTACAGTTAGCAGTTCCTATTCATTTAAAATACCAGGAAATATCTGAAACTTTGCAAATATCTAGAAAATTCATACTAACTCAGAAAAATACAAATGAGATATTAAAATGTTCCTAAAAATAAACTCTACCCAATAAAAATATAAAATGAAATTTTTATTTTTTAATAAAAATTCAATTATTTAATACTTGTTATTTAAGCCTTATTTATTAATTCTAAATTCAATTAAACTTCAATAATTAGAAAAACTATCCAAAATAAATAAAAACCATTAAAGTAAATAAATAAAACATTAACACTAATTTTCTTTATTTGTAATTTGTTTAACCCTTAATATTAGAGAGATTTAAACCCTAATTAATAATTACCCTAACTATTAATTGTTTAAAAATAATAAAATGCCTAATTCTATATCATTCTTATTTCCAAGTTACTAATAATTTCAACTTTAAAAATTAAGTTATTAATCGTAGAACTATGGTAAATAACAAACCCTAGTTCCATATTGATTGTTATTACAATCCTATCATTCCATATGGAACCCTAGTTTCAGTAACTAATATGAACCCTAAATTGTGTCTAAACCTAAACCCTAGGTTAGAACATGTGATCATGATACTTTGTTTTGATCCATAGAACCATATCTACCAATTAAATGGTTGCCATGCCACACAAAATATAGGAGCCCTATTATCAATAATTTAGTATTCCATGTAGGCATACCTATCCAACCTAGTTGATCAAGTAGGATCAACCAAGCCTAAACCCTAGATCCTACTACCAAAACCATCAACCTTACCTATCCATGCTTAGCATCACACCAATGTGATAAACCTCAGGAACAACTATGCCAAATCTTGAGCATTACCTAACCATATTCCAGTAAACCCTATTAGTGTTGGATACTTATCCACCATCTTATTTAGAAGCCAATTATTCCTTACTTAATAGAACCAATAGTAAAACCTAAACCACCTCAAACCTAATTGAAATACTTCTTATTACTTAAGAAGTATGTTCTTCAAAAGTTATTCTTTTGAAGAAAATATGAAGTAGCCAACAACCCTGCCTAATAGGATCTATAAACCCTAGCTATCTATCACCAATAAGATATAACCAACCTTGATAACACCTATTTATAATTAATTGCTTAAGATGCTTAGGATTAACTCAACCCTACAAGCCCTAGCTATTGATGAGTCCAACAATGTTGAGATCCATTTAATCTTTACTCCAGAAACCAATTGGAACCATAGGAAACCATAGAACCCCACAAACCCAATTGTCATACTGTTCTTTATCAAAGAACTTGTTCTTCAAAAGTTATTCTTTTGAAGAATATAACAAGTAATCATTAACCATACATATAGTACTAAAACTGACAACTGTTCTTTACATATTAACATTATGCCAATTATAATTCCTTGTATGCCCAATTGATTACTATGCTTTATTCTATACCTTGTACATAATACCAAATAATCACACCTTAATAAGAACCTTGTTTATGAATCACTCTAAAAGTGCAACACACCCTGAACTAAACATTACAACTCACCAATCCTAAATCATCGGGGTTAGGTCACGCTTAGAGCGATTGCATCTCATACTTATGCATTATTGCATCCTTGCCAATCTTTTAAACATCGTCCTTACCGGACGATGATGCTATTTCAGAAGTTGGAGTTATTGCGTATCGAAGACCCTTGCTGCATAATCTTGCAGTCAAGAAAGGCAAGTTCATCGCTTGCTCATGTCATTTGAGTATTTTACCAAATTACTTGCAAAGTACTATGTTTATCACTATTGCATAAAAAGCAAAACCACTATTTTCATAACTATGAATATGACTATGTGGTGGGCAATGGAACCATGGATTGTGTTGATATGGTGGAGGTTCCATTGCAAGGGTTTATATCCATCTAGGATTAAACAACAAATGTCGTCCAGTGATTCTTGTCGTATACCCGTGTTAACCATAAGATCTGGAGTGGGACGGAGTAGTCAAAAGTGTTTCCACCTCTCGTACATCAACGGACGCTTTGAGACACTTGTATGTCGGGGGCAAGCGGTAGGCTGGGAAGCTGAAGTTCCCCACGGCATAGTCCGTAGACACTTGTCGCCGAGGAACAAGCGGTGGGGAAACCTGAAGTTCCCACGGTATTGCGGTCTATGATGGGTTGCACCACCGGCGAGGAGGTGTATGGTAGAGCCCGACCATCGTGGTCGGGTCCACCCTGAATTACGGGAATAATGGGACCGACGTGGACAGGGTCGGCGCATGCAACAACGGGTGGGTGTGCGAGGTAGCGGAGGAACATGATTGACTAGGACCTTACCGGGCCTCACACCAAAGGAAGTGTGGACGAGAACTAGACTCGGTTGGCACCAAGGTTAAGATCTCTTATGGGTAAAGCAACACACCTCTGCAGTGTAACGATCTGTGACCGATCCTCCCCCGTTCGGGTTTTGGGCTGACGCTGGGAAAGGAACTCCATGAAGTTCTAGTCAACCGGTGAAGGCTGACGGACATAGCTCTTGAATAAAAGCAACCTTTTGAAGAAATGTTTACAAAAACTTGCATTGCCTATGACTTTCTGGGCTGTAGCTAGTGCATTAAACACCTCTTTCCTAAAATGAACTTGTTGAGTACGCTCATCTCCCCTGCTTAGGTATGGAGGCATCAAAGGAGGATCTACAGTGCAACTCTAAGGCCGAAGAGTCAACAACTACTTCAGGAGACAGGACCATGTCAGGAGAGTCAGATACCATATCCAATAAGGAGAAAACCTAGATTAGCAATAGAAGGGAACTAGCTTCCTAAACTTAGCTCCTATTTAGCTAGAATCTATTCTCAGCCTATAGCTAGTTTATTACTCTACAAATAGAGTTCGTGATAGGATTAGACTACGAGTCTTCTGGAGTTTATTGCAGATTTACCTCATTGTAAAGTAGGAGGCTGTGATGATCTTATGTGAGTCGTGTGTAATTCTATCGACATGCCTTGGACCCGCATATGTTTTTGTTGTACCTCTGAGCGATATAATACTAGTGGAACGGTGTTTCATTGGTGTTATATCAGACTTGCATACTACACCATGCAGTGGTATGCCGGGTCACCACTTGGTATCGAGCAAATGCTTTGACCTTAGGATTAAAATTAAAGGAGACCTATAGTATTGGTAGTGTCTATAGGAAGTTGTCTTAGCTAAACCAAATCTTCTTATGACTTGAGATGGATATTCACTTGAGAATAATCCTGACACCCTTGAGTCAACCCTTCTTACCTATCTTTCCTAAGTGAAGTTAGCTAATCCCAGTTATGTAGAACACCATTAAGTCTTTAAAATCATAGATGAGTAGACCACAGTTGGTATACAATACATGGTAGTCCAAAGAGAGGATACAACCATAAGGAAGATATCCTATTGGAAGATGTGTACCAACACATGTTATGGTTAAGAAAGAGTTATCCAGACTTGTAATAAGAGTAACATCAAGTGATAAATATGAATTATATGAGGTAGTATAGACCATGATGAGTCAATCATGGGAGGTAAGGAAGAGTGATAGGAATAAAATATGTCTATACATGGTAGAGATAGTAATCATATAAGATTCAACTGAGAATCATTATGTGATGAACTAGAACATCATAAATATATAGGAGGAGTACAATAAGAAGTTAGTTGTTCATCAATAGTGTAAGATTGTGCTTCAAAACCATGGGAAGTGTGCCAAGCACATCATGACCATAGTCTTATGATAGAAACACTTGGTAGTATAGGAGATATATTCCGATAGTTATGTGTTTAGAGTAGCCATGTTATAACCAAAAGATATCATGGGAGATAGTCCTCAACAAAATAGAAGTGAAGCTAATACTTCCAAAGAACTTTAGGTTAACCACAACTATTCCAGACCACTTTGTTTCAAGTTTATCTCATTGCAATTGTGCAATTAAGGTAAATGTTGAGACAAATAGTAGAATGCCCTATATTCATGCTAAGTATCATGATATAAACCTATATTATGTGGTGTTATATACTACACATCAGAGCCTGATGTTTAGAGATGTCATACTCAACTATTATATTCAGGCTTATGATGGTGTGTATTATATGCACAAAGCTGAATCTTCTTGGATTTTATTGGATTTTCATTGATTGACTAGATCCATACATGAAGTTTGACTTTGATATGCAAATGCATGTTGCAATATCAAGTTTTTACTTGATGCTATAGATCTAGAGGGTAATGGTAAACGTGTGAGGAAGTGACGAATTGTGAAGATTCGAAGACAAGATGAAGGCTCATCAGAAGAAGGAAGCAAAATTGTGGGAAGCAACCACAAAACTCCGAAGGAAGTATCAATATAGAACCATGCTTTACCTCAACAGAGGAGTACTTTAGTACATAAGAAGCATGAAGGTCAGAAATATGATGATTATGGTGAAGCTGAAGCAGATCCATAGTCAATATAAAAGAGGGAATGCATGGGAAATCACCTAAGATACTATATTCATAGTGTCAGCTAGTGGTTTTCTTGCAAAATAAACCCTGAATGAAGGAAGATGATATATGAAATCATAGCAGATATAAGAAGACCATAGTTGATATCAGAAGACCATAGTAGATATAGGATCAATACTGCGAGATAAAGTAGTAGGTGTCTCGTCCAGTAATCAGAACCTATAATGGAATCCATGTTTTTAGATATCAAATAGCCACAATTGATATCAACTAGTCCATAATTGGATTCTTCATACCAAGAAGTTGTGAACAAATAAAATTTTGTCAGCCAAATAACTATAACCTATAATCACTTAGCTGAAGGATTCACATGGTATGTCCACGATTGAGTGGATACACCACAGATTTTCTTCGCAAGACCTTAGAAGAGTACAAACCATAAGCTATACTTAGACCAATATTCCAACCATTAATCCAATGGTTGGAAGAAAGGAGGAAGACATAAGAAAACTCTAAGGGGTAGAGTAAAGATTGAGTTGGATATACAGTAACTCAATACTTTAAGCTATATAGAAGCAGAAGGTCTGAACTGAGAGGAAGTTCGATCTTATTTTCATAAGATTGTTGAACACTACTTTCATAAGTATGTCAGATCAGAAGCCGAGGTTTATACCTCGAGGAAGTAAGAAGTGGTCTATAACTTGAGAAAGTGAGTAATATCTACTCGGAAGTACGAAAGCTCAAGTCAGATGATGTTAATAAAGTTGGACAAAGAAAATACCGTAGACAAAATATAGTTCAAGATGGTCAAAGACTGAAGAAGATTGACCTTACCAAAACTAAAGATTAATTGAAAGATTCCTTTCATGGAACCTAAATAACCCAAAATAGTTATAGGTATCAACTATAAACCATGATTGGATGGACTAAATGAGTCTAATCCATTTTTAGGAAAATAAACCATCACGCCCATTCCATGTTAAGTACCTTACTTAGTACCAATATTGCAGTTTTGGTAGTAACGGAAAACAAAGACCTATTTAACAACTAGGAGTTTATTATCAAATTTAGCCTTCAAATAAGACCAGCAGCACCAGAAGAAGTCTCAATCATTGAATTTTCAATGAGAAAGGAAACAAGCTTATAGAATTGAAAGAAATCATGGAATTGAAGAAAGAAGCCACTGGTTAGAGACAAACACTAATGGATTCCAGGAAGAATCTGGACAAGGGATATATTCAATTATATCCAGTAAGATCAATACGGAGTTTGAGAAAAGTCGCAGTCTGCACAAGTCGATCCACACTCAGGAAACGTGAGAGAGTTCAAACTTCGAGGACGAAGTTTAGTTTAAAGAGACGTAATATCCAGGTATTGGGGTTACAAATATAGAGAGGAAGATGTGTGCATTGCATTCATGCATAGAAAATCCGGGAATTTTCGCGCTTTAAAAACAATCCAGAACCAAGTTTCACTTGATCTTGGTGGAATTGAAGTAGCTCATCAAGTCAAGCGCTATAAACCTCAATGTGACTTTGATAAAACCTTGTTTTGGGTAGAGGTGATTTGATTTAAGGGATTAGATCAAATGAAAATAAAATCAACACATGAACTTATTAATCAAGGATCAACTACTTGATCTTATTAAAGATCACAACATGATGTTCCTTGCCATAACTTATGAACATCCATTTAATTGGAAATCAAGTAATAATAATTGGAGAAACTATTCTTCACTTATCTTCTCCATGTCTTAAGACTAATCCTTGATCCTACCATGAACCTCATGGTATTCATTTTACTTCATTCTTGGAAACATAACAAGGAGATCAACTCTAGAAATGTATATCCTTCCTTATTCCATATTCTTATACATCAAACCTAGAGAGGTGAGAGCTCTATAATAATTACTAGTGAAGCAATAACAAACCTTGAGCTAAACCTTGGATATACTTCCATGCATTTAAATCATCATTCTTAAGAGAAACCCTAGGATATTATTCCAGACATTTCCTAGAGAGAGAAACCATCTATGATAATTAGAGATATTGATGATCACATCATTCTCTATAAAGTCTAACCTTAGGTTAGTATTAAAGACCTTCCCAAATGAGAGAGACCAATCATACTAATTCTAGCCTTACCTATTTAAGAATCCAGGACAACCCTTGAACTAAAGTATTAGGTTTTAAACCATTTCCTCCTGGAGTGGTGAGATAACCTAATATCAAGTGGAATAAGATTACAACCATGAATTGATGTAGTAAAGTAGTGACTAACCCAGTTAAGTTATCTAGGGGGAGACTTAACCTTTTCCTACCCAATGAGATCTTGTGAGTACACCATAAACCCTAGAATAACTATACCTATAAGAGAGAGATCAAGCTCTGGAGCTACACTCAAGCAGTTGAGGCAACACTTGAACTTGAGGGAGAGACCTATCCCTACATCCAAATGGTTAATTAAACCATTATTCCTTAAATAGAGCTATAAGTTATTATCTCAGACGTTCTCCTGGGATATAAATTATTGAGGCAGCCATAGGAGTGCTATCCAAGAAAGTAAAATATAAGTGCTATACCTTAATTGATCAAGACAATGCTTGATCATGGAAGTGAGAAACCCATTTAAGGAGAGACACTTAGGAAGCCAAACCTTGATCATTATAAACTGTGTAATGATCATAAAACCTTAGAACTTGAGGTAGAGTGATTAAGAACAAGTTTATCATGTTTAATACATGATCATGCTCTTGAGGTATGTGAGGATAAGTTAAACCCTACTAGGATAAGTAGATCCCATTTCCTCATGAAATTATAGGGAGATCACTAGTAATCAAATCTAGGCTTATATCCCAACCTTATCTTGTGAATCACTTAGGATCATAAGTAGAATCCTACCATATCTATGTTTCATAAATTAAAGAACCTAGGAAAACCTTAGAGTAAAACTCTATACTTAATGTGGTGAGAAACCATCCATCCATATAACCAAAGTTAACTATAAAAAGAACTAGAACAACTTTAGTTACTATAAAAATAGATTAAGGATAAAATAGAAATCTATTTGCATAATATAAAACCAACTCTCAAGTCCTTAGTAACTAAAGGTGAACATCAACTATCAAACAAGTAATCACCTTATCATGGATAGGGGAGAATAAACCCTAGCAAATGCAATATGATGTCATCTCAACTCTACAAACTAGAAGTATATATCTCAATCCTAGTTTATGCATCACTATGGTTATCATAATATAAATCTAAGCCATATTTGAGTTCCAAACCGTAGTCATAAAGGGAATATAATTAGAACCCTAGATAGTGCTCACTAGTTAAATCTTATGTTTCAATTATTGAACATAAGAGGCACCTAGTGCTAAATCCTATAATTGAAAACCATGTGTGGTGATCAACCACCTATTCTTATAACCAAGATCAAACCATAAAGAGAATAATATTTTACTCTAGGCATTTCATGGTGATATTAAAATATAACATTTGTAATAAACTTAAAAGGGGGTTATGATAGAAAATTACAAAACCCTAATAAAGTAGTGCTCACATAAAATAACATGTAAGTCAATCAATTACCAAATAGAAACCAAGTCCTATTAACAACTTCTAAAATAATTTGAGATGAAAGTATCAACTCTAACAATCCAGATAAAATGATTCACAAGAGAAACATGACATTAAAATGAGAATACAAAATCATGTTTATTTGCTATTTTGAATAAGCCAAATGTATGAAATATAATCAAATATAAAATACCTTCTTCCAATAAGAAAGTGGTGTAATAACCATCATTAATTCTACATGGAATTAACTCAATTTAAATACCTGCAAAATAGAAAAGAATTGAAATTTGAATTAAAAACAGAATACAAAATAGAAAATTGAAAACAGAAAAAGAAAACAGAAAAGGAAATAAGAGAAAGGAGAGGCTTACCTATCAGGCCACCGCAGCCCAGCAGCAGCCTGCAGAGCAGCCCAGCACCACGGCCCAAGTCGCAGCCCAGACAGCCCACTTAATCCTTCGCAGGGATAAGACTGAAGACAACGTCTCCGTCTTCGTCTTCCTCTCTGGACGCGCGGGAGCTCGCCACCGCGACGAGAGCTCCACGTCCCGCGGTCGCCGCAGCCGTTGCTGACCGCCAGCACACGACGAAGGCCCTATAAAACGTGTATAAAACCTCCATTTCCCCTCTCTCTGTCTAATTTTCCCAAATGTCGAAACCCTAGCATGCTCGGACTCCGGCCGTCGTCGCCGATATAGACCTCCCCAGACCTCGCCGTGGGCACCATCGGGACCGCCGTCCTAGACTTGCCAAGCTTACAATAGGAATCGAGATGGGACGCCCGGAAACAGTCGCGCCGTGCTCGTCTTCTCCGACGCCGGTGACCGTCATCGCCGACGATTTCGGCCACCCCAAGCCTCGCCGAGACGCTCTACGAGTCCCTGGTGAGCTACTGATCGTCTAGAGCATCTTAGCTCTCTCTCTCGTGCACTGCATCGCCATCGCGTCGTATACCTGTGAGCACCGCCGCTCGGCCTCGCCGGCGAGCGAGCTCCGGCGACTTATAGCCAACAGCACCACCACCATATGGTTCGTCTCCGTGTGGGGAGTCAAATACAACCACTCGCCCGTCTACTCGAACACGGGAACGGCGGCGCTGTCGCCGATTTCCCGCCGGCCACCGTGAGACCTGGCCATGCTCTCGATTTTGACTTGGTCCACGCCAACGTGGCTGCTGACATGGACCACTGGCCCACTGGTCAGTGACCATGTGTGTAGTTTAGTTCGGTACAGTTAGCAGTTCCTATTCATTTAAAATACCAGGAAATATCTGAAACTTTGCAAATATCTAGAAAATTCATACTAACTCAGAAAAATACAAATGAGATATTAAAATGTTCCTAAAAATAAACTCTACCCAATAAAAATATAAAATGAAATTTTTATTTTTTAATAAAAATTCAATTATTTAATACTTGTTATTTAAGCCTTATTTATTAATTCTAAATTCAATTAAACTTCAATAATTAGAAAAACTATCCAAAATAAATAAAAACCATTAAAGTAAATAAATAAAACATTAACACTAATTTTCTTTATTTGTAATTTGTTTAACCCTTAATATTAGAGAGATTTAAACCCTAATTAATAATTACCCTAACTATTAATTGTTTAAAAATAATAAAATGCCTAATTCTATATCATTCTTATTTCCAAGTTACTAATAATTTCAACTTTAAAAATTAAGTTATTAATCGTAGAACTATGGTAAATAACAAACCCTAGTTCCATATTGATTGTTATTACAATCCTATCATTCCATATGGAACCCTAGTTTCAGTAACTAATATGAACCCTAAATTGTGTCTAAACCTAAACCCTAGGTTAGAACATGTGATCATGATACTTTGTTTTGATCCATAGAACCATATCTACCAATTAAATGGTTGCCATGCCACACAAAATATAGGAGCCCTATTATCAATAATTTAGTATTCCATGTAGGCATACCTATCCAACCTAGTTGATCAAGTAGGATCAACCAAGCCTAAACCCTAGATCCTACTACCAAAACCATCAACCTTACCTATCCATGCTTAGCATCACACCAATGTGATAAACCTCAGGAACAACTATGCCAAATCTTGAGCATTACCTAACCATATTCCAGTAAACCCTATTAGTGTTGGATACTTATCCACCATCTTATTTAGAAGCCAATTATTCCTTACTTAATAGAACCAATAGTAAAACCTAAACCACCTCAAACCTAATTGAAATACTTCTTATTACTTAAGAAGTATGTTCTTCAAAAGTTATTCTTTTGAAGAAAATATGAAGTAACCAACAACCCTGCCTAATAGGATCTATAAACCCTAGCTATCTATCACCAATAAGATATAACCAACCTTGATAACACCTATTTATAATTAATTGCTTAAGATGCTTAGGATTAACTCAACCCTACAAGCCCTAGCTATTGATGAGTCCAACAATGTTGAGATCCATTTAATCTTTACTCCAGAAACCAATTGGAACCATAGGAAACCATAGAACCCCACAAACCCAATTGTCATACTTGTTCTTTATCAAAGAACTTGTTCTTCAAAAGTTATTCTTTTGAAGAATATAACAAGTAATCATTAACCATACATATAGTACTAAAACTGACAACTGTTCTTTACATATTAACATTATGCCAATTATAATTCCTTGTATGCCCAATTGATTACTATGCTTTATTCTATACCTTGTACATAATACCAAATAATCACACCTTAATAAGAACCTTGTTTATGAATCACTCTAAAAGTGCAACACACCCTGAACTAAACATTACAACTCACCAATCCTAAATCATCGGGGTTAGGTCACGCTTAGAGCGATTGCATCTCATACTTATGCATTATTGCATCCTTGCCAATCTTTTAAACATCGTCCTTACCGGACGATGATGCTATTCAGAGTTGGAGTTATTGCGTATCGAAGACCCTTGCCTGCATAATCTTGCGGTCAAGAAAGGCAAGTTCATCGCTTGCTCATGTCATTTGAGTATTTTTACCAAATTACTTGCAAAGTACTATGTTTATCACTATTGCATAAAAAGCAAAACCACTATTTTCATAACTATGAATATGACTATGTGGTGGGCAATGGAACCATGGATTGTGTTGATATGGTGGAGGTTCCATTGCAAGGGTTTATATCCATCTAGGATTAAACAACAAATGTCGTCCAGTGATTCTTGTGCCGTAATACCCGTGTTAACCATAAGATTTGGAATGGGACGGAGTAGCCAAAAGTGTTTCCACCTCTCGTACATCAACGGACGCGCTTTACCGTAGACACTTGTATTGTCGGGGGCAAGCGGTAGGCTGGGGAAGCCCACGGCATAGTCCGTAGACACTTGTCGCCCGAGGAACAAGCGGTAGGTGGGGAAGGAAGTTCCCCACGGTATTGCGGTCTATGATGGGTTGCAGCCACCGGCGTAGGAGTGTATGGTAGAGCCCAGCACTGTTGTCGTGGTCGGGGTCCACCCGTACGGGAATAATGGGACCGACGTGGACCCAGGGTCGGCGCATGCAACAACGGGTGGGTGTGCGAGGTAGCGGAGGAACATGATTGACTAGGACCTTATCCGGGCCTCACACCAAAGGAAGTGTGGACGAGAACTAGACTCGGTTGGCACCAAGGTTAAGATCTCTTATGGGTAAAGCAACACACCTCTGCGAGTGTAACGAACTGTACCGATCCTCCTGTTGGGTTTTGGGCTATGACGCTGGAAAGGAACTCCATGAAGTTCTAGTCAACGGTGAAGGGCGACGGACATAGCTCTTCGAATAAAAGCAACCTTTTGAAGAAATGTTTACAAAAAACTTGCATTGCCTATGACTTTCTGGTCTATGGGTGTAGCTAGTGCATTAAACACCTCTTTCCTAAAATGAACTTGTTGAGTACGCTCGTACTCATCCCATCTTAAATCCCCTGCTTAGGTATGGAGGCATCAAAGGAGGATCTACGGTGCAACTCGAAGGCCGAAGAGTCAACAACTACTTGGAGACAGGACCATGTCAGGAGAGTCAGATACCATATCCAATAAGGAGAAAACCTAGATTAGCAATAGAAGGGAACTAGCTTCCTAAACTTAGCTCCTATTTAGCTAGAATCTATTCTCAGCCTCTATAGCTAGTTTATTACTCTACAAATAGAGTTCGTGATAGGATTAGACTACGAGTCGTTCTTCTGGAGTTTATCTGCAGATTTACCTCATTGTAAAGTAGGAGGCTGTGATGATCTTATGTAAGTCTGTGTGTAATTCTATCGACATGCCTTGGACCCGCATATGTTTTGTTGTACACTCTGAGCGATATAATACTAGTGGAACGGTGTTTCATTGGTGTTATATCAGACTTGCACTCACCATGCGGTGGTATGCGGGTCTCAGACGCTCCGGCGCCACCTTGATCGTCCGGCCGCCTCGGAGGGCACCTCTCGTCGTCGCCGTGACAACAACCCGCCACAAAAAACTGCCGGGAGCGTCTACACCTCAACCGCCATCGGCGGCGCCTAAAGGCAAGTCCACTGCACCGCTATCGCTTCCCCACCACCCCAGGATGATGACATCGATGATGATGCACTGGTCGATGTCGATGTCTACCTCAACACCGGCGCCGACATATACGAATTGTACACGCCGGGCGTGAATGATGAACAATTCCGCGCTTGCGACGATCAAGCTGGCCTGGCCAAGGCAACCAAACATCGCCTGGTGTTCCGCGACTTCTCTGAAGAGACGCCTCTGGCCGCCGATACACAAGAGCCGTCCGCCGGAAACATCTTCAACCCTAACACACTAATTAAGAAGGTCAACGAGCAGTTTGAAGCATCACGGGTCGTTGCTGTGAAGAAGCCCCGGAAGAGACCTACTAAGAACAACAAGGAGAAGGCTGCGAGCCAGCCACCTCCGACGATCTGTCATCAGGACTCCATTGTACCTCCCCGCCAGGATGGCTTGACCAGAATGCATGAAGCTGGCAAAGCAATAATGGGTTCGGTGCTGCGCCACCTCGCTTCCGGAGCTATGCTGCCTCTACAGGACAATATCATGCACCTAGACAAATTCCTTCTTAAGGAAAAAGATCCGAATTACCCGGTCTTCACAGTCAGGGTGCCAAGGGATGTGGGGTTCGTCACTGATGCCCCCGTGGATCTGTTCTTTATAGCGTACGAGGACATCTTGAAGCTGTTCCAGTCGAGAAGGCTGGACTATAACTTGGTCCGCCTATTCGCGCTCAATCTGGTGATGAAGATCAAGAGAGAGAGAGTACCCCGTACGTCGCGATAGCGGATCCCTACTACATGCGTGAAAGCCAGTTGGCCTTATCAGTGGTACGGGCCCGGGCGATGATGTACCTACAAAAGTTCTTTTTGGACAACAAGAGGAAGGACAACATCCTTTTGGCTTACTTTCCCGAGTAAGTACACATCCCCTAGCCCTATAATATATTTCTTTTCCATTGCTCTTTTCCAACATCTTGTTTTAATTTTGTGTTGTGCAGAGACACGTACTGCACACTCATCTCCATCTCCCCGAAGTATTTGCTTGCCAACTATTTCGACTCGGGGAGTGCGAAAAAGAAGAACTACGCCAGAATAAGGGGTGTGCTAGATGATGCTCTCGAGGGCTACTTCAAAATGGGAGGTGCCTTCAAATAAAAGGGGGAATGTTTTAGGGATGATGGCAAACACAAGTTCAAGCGCGTGTTCGAGTTCCCCAGTGTCAAGCAGCCGACTGACAACACTCTGGAGGCCTTCTACGTCATGCGTCACCTAAAAGGGTTTGGCCGGGATAGCCAGAACTTATTGCTGCCATCTGCTCTCCGAGGATGGGCCAAAAAGTTGGCGCAGATCAACGATGATGACCAAAGAGAAGACTTCCATGCTACCCAGGTCAAGTTATCACATATCATCCTTGAAGATGTCGTCACAGGGGGAGGGCTCTTACACCAGGGTAGAGCGTTATGTAAGAGGGACATCGAAAATCGCCTCAAAGCGCAGGGTGACAGTAGGACGTGGAATACGAAAGATTTGTACAAGCCGTTCCCAGAGCCCTGCGAGGCCATTGCTTCTTGACTTAGTGTGTGTGGGTCATAAACTATAAGTACTATCTTCATCGGTTTGTGTGTATATATCGATGGACGTCGTCTTGTGTGTGGGTCATAAACTCTAAGTACTATGTTCATCGGTTTGTGTGTATCGATGGACATCGTCTTGTGTGTGTGCGTCGCAAACTTAAACGGTCGTTGTTGTTGTGTTCGACTTTACTATATTCTTTGCTCTAATATTTATCAACATATATGCATGATGTACTAATATGTTATACTAATATGCCTTGTCAATAGAGATGCTGACGTACGTTGTGTACAAGGGTCGGGTTCCAGGTGTCTACGAGGAGTGGTAGGACTGTCTCGAACAGGTGCATAAGTTCAGCGGGAACATCTACAAGGGATATCCGACTAGAGAGGAGGCAGTAGCAGAGTGGAGGGGCCACGTGGGGAAGAAGAAGAACCGACTGAAGTTCTTGGTCCCCCTCTTACTCACCACCACCGCGGTTGTACTACACTTTACTTTAGTCTTGGTGGCCGGTGACTAAGACATGGATGCGATGATAAACATATGTACTTGTGTAATAATTTGGATCTAAATGATGTAATGATGAAGATTTGTGTGTATCATGTCATTTGTGTGTCATTTGTGAGTATTCATGTTATTTCTGGATAATGCTATGTATTTCATGTATATAACTATATATTTCCTGTGTAATACCAGTATATACTATACTGCAGAAATTGAAAATTTTCGAAAATCCGAAGAAAAAAAATTCTGTGGCGCATATAAGGGTGATGCGCCATAAAATATGGGCAATATTTTGTGGCGCATCCACATATATGCGCCACAGAATCTGGTGCAAAATTCAGTGGCGCATGTCCGCAGATGCGCCACAGAATTGTCTGACCTTCTGTGGCGCATGTGCCAGATGCACCACAGAATTCCAAAATTCTTCAGCGCACCCATAGATGCGTCACTGAATTCAAATACTAGTAGCGTGGCAACTGTGACGACCGGGATATGCGCCACAGAAGCCATATTTGGTGGGCCACAGTTGGCCTATTTTCCACTAGTGTAGGAGCCATTGTGGATCTCCAGGTCTCGCTATTGGTTATAGATCGAAGATGTGTCTCGATCATGTCTGCATTGTTCGCGGACCGTAAGGTGACACACTTAAGGTTCAATGTCATTTTAGTAGATATAGGATATGAGATGGAGACCAAATGTCGTTCAGAGTCTCGGATTGGATCCAGGACATGACGAGGATGTTCAGAATAGTTCGTAGAATAATATTCATATATGAGAAGTCATTTTCAGGGTTATCGGAAAAGTTCAGGACTTTTCAGTATTGTACCTAAGGTTCTAGAAGGTTCCGGAGGGTATCATAGTCGGGCCAACCTGCTTAGGACGACCAACATGGATCGGAGGGGGTCGCATAGGCCCACATGGGCTAGGTGATGGGGTTCGTTGCATAGAAAACAAAAATTTTCCTACCGCAAAGCGAATAAAACCAACAGATCTAATCTATGGAACACCCAAGATCCAATCTACTAGATCTAAGCAACGAGATGGAGATGAGACTAACCCTCGAAGATTCCAAAGCCTACGAGATTAATCTCGTTGTTGGTGTAGACGATCGTCCCTGTCGCAATCCGGCAGCATCCGTACTCTGGGTCGCGCGTACGGTGTCGATGAAGCTCCTCCTCCTCCCGGTGGGGCGGAGGTGGTAGATCTCCTCCAACGTCCGGCGGCACGCCGGCGTGGTGGTGGTGTTGGAGGAAGAAAAGCTGCAGGCCGGCTTCGCCTAAGCGGTATGGAGGAGGAGGCCGAGAGGAGGAGGCAATGGGGGGATGGTGTGGCCGGCCACCCCCTCCCCTCTTTATATAGGGGGCTGGCCGGCCAAGGTGGCCCCCCTTCCCATCTAGGGTTGGGGGGGCGGAGGCCAGGGGGGAGAGGGGCTTTCCCTCCCTCAAGTTGATCCCCCCAGGAAACCCTAGGGGGTTTGGCCGGCCTGGGCCTTGGGGGCCAAGTGCCCCTGGCCCATTAGGCCAGGGAGCATCCCCTCGGCCCACGGTGGGCCTCCTAGGTCGTGGGCCCCATGGTGGACCCTTACGGAACCTTCTAGAACCTTCCAGTCTACACCAGAATAATCCCGAACATTTCCGAAAACCCAGAAATCAACTTCCCTTATATGAATCTTATTCTCCGGACTATTCCGGATCTCCTCGTGACATCCTGGATCACATCCGAGACTCCGAACAAAGTTCGTCTCCATACCATATTCAAATCTACTTATGCGACATTGAACCTTAAGCGCGTCACCCTACGGTTCGCGAACTATGTAGACATGGTCGAGACTCTTCTCCGAGCAATAACCAATAGCGGGATCTGGAGATCCATAATGGCTCCACATATTCAACGATGACTTAGTAATCGATTGAACCATTTACATACGATGCCATTTCCCTTTGTCTCGCGATATTTTACTTGTTCGAGGTTTGATCATCGGTATCTCCATACCTTGTTCAACCTCGTTACCGACAAGTACTCTCTTGTACCGTGGTATGTGATCTCTTATGAACTATTCATATGCTTGCAAGCTAATCAGATGACATTCCACCGAGAGGGCCCAGAGTATATCTATCCGTCATCGGGATGGACAAATCCCACTTGTTGATCCATATGCCTCAACTCACACTTTCCAAATACTTAATCCCACCTTTATTGTCACCCATTTACGCAATGACGTTTGATGTAATCAAAGTACCCTTCGGTGTAAGTGATTTACATGATCTCATGGTCGAAGGATTAAGACAACTATGTATTGAAAGCTTATAGCAAATGAACTTAATGACTTGATCTTATGCTACGCTCATTTGGGTGTGTGTCCATTATATCATTCAATTAATGACATAACCTTGTTATTAATAACATCTAATGTTCATGATCACGAAACCATGATCATCTATTAATCAACAAGCTAGTTATACAAGAGGCTTACTAGGGACTCCTTGTTGTTTACATAACACACATGTATCAATGTTTCGGTTAATACAATTATAGCATGGTATATAAACATTTATCATAAACACAAAGATATTATAATAACAACTTTATTATTGCCTCTTGGGCATATCTCCAACAGTCTCCCACTTGCACTAGAGTCAATAATCTAGATTACATTGTAAGGTACCTAACACCCATGACATTCGGTGTTGGTCATGCTTTGCCCTTGGGAGAGCTTTAGTCAACGGATCTGCAACATTCAGATCCGTGTGTACTTTGCAAATCTCTACTTCACCATCTTCGATGTACTCGCGAATCGAATGAAAACGCAGCTTGATATGCTTCAGCTTCTTGTGTGACCTTGGTTCCTTTGCATTGGCGATGGCACCCGTGTTGTCACAATAAATGACTAGCGGGTCCAATGCACTAGGAACCACACCAAGCTCAACAATGAACCTCTTCATCCATACCGCTTCCGATGAAGCCTCTGAAATAGCTATATATTCAGATTCTGTTGAAGATTTCGCCACCGTGCACTGCTTGGAACTGCTCCAGCTTACTGCCGCACCATTCAATATAAACACGTACCCAGATTGAGACTTAGAGTCATCAGGGTCGGTGTTCCAACTTGCATCGGTGTAACTGGTTACAACGAGCTCTTGGTCACCGCCATAACAAAGAAACATATCCTTAGTCCTTTTCAAGTACTTCGGGATATTCTTGACCGCTGTCCAGTGTTCCATCCCTGGATCACTTTGATATCTGCTGGTCAAACTAACAGCATGTGCGATATCCGGTCTAGTACACGGCATGGCGTACATGATAGAGCCTACTGCCGAAGCATAGGGGATCTTGCTCATCCTCTCTCTTTCATCTGCCGTAGCCGGACCTTGAGTCTTACTCAAGACCTTACCTGGCAACATAGGCAAGAACCCTTTCTTGCTTTCATCCATTCTAAACTTCTTTAGAATCTTGTCCAGATATGTACTTTGTGAAAGGCCTATTAGGCGTCTTGATCTATCTCTATAAATCTTGATGCCTAAAATGTATGCTTCTTCACCAAGGTCTTTCATTGAAAAAGACTTATTCAAATAACCTTTAATGCTGCTTAATAGTTCTATATCATTCCCAATCAATAATATGTCATCTACATATAATATCAGGAACGCTACAGAGCTCCCACTCACTTTCTTGTAAATACAGGCCTCACCATGAGTCCGTATAAAACCAAAGTCTTTGATCACTCTATCAAAGCGTAGGTTCCAACTCCGGGATGCTTGCTTCAGTCCATAAATGGAACGCTAAAGCTTGCATACCTTGTCAGCATTTTTAGGATCGACAAAACCTTTAGGTTGTACCATATACAACTCTTCCTCAATGTCTCCATTAAGGAACGCCGTTTTGACATCCATCTGCCAAATCTCATAATCGAAAAATGCAGCTATTGCTAACAAAATCCTCACAGACTTTAGCTTCGCTACGGGTGAGAAAGTCTCATCGTAGTCAACTCCTTGAATTTGTCGGAAACCCTTTGCGACAAGTCGAGCTTTATAGACGGAATATTACCATCAGCATCTGTTTTCTCTTGAAGATCCATTTATTCTCGACAGCCTTGCGGCTATCGGGTAAGTCTACCAAAGTCCATACTTTGTTATCATACATGGATCCCATTTCGGATTTCATGGCTTCTTGCCATTTGTTGGAATCTGGGCTCATCATCGCTTCTTCATACGTCGCGGGGTCCTCATCATTGTCGTCCACAATCATGACATTTAGACAGGATCATACCAATCAGGAGTGGTACGTTCCCTCGTCGATCTGCGAGGTTCATAGCTTCCTCGTTCGAAGTTTCATGATCATCATCATTTGCTTCCTCTCCTATCGGTGCAGGCTGCACAGGAACTTCTTCCGGACTGCGCTACTCTGATCTATGAGGAAGGTTCATCAACCTCGTCGAGTTCTACTTTTCTTCCAGTCACTTCTTCTCAAGAAAGGATCCGTTCTTGGCAACAAAGATTTTGCCTTCGGATCTGTGATAGAAAGTATACCCAATTGTTCTTTAGGGTATCCTATGAAGACGCATTTCTCCGCTTTGGGTTCTAGCTTGTCAGGTTGTAACTTATTTACATAAGCATCGCAACCCCAAACTTTAAGGAACGATAGCTTAGGTTTCTTCCCAAACCATAATTCATACGGTGTCGTTTCAACGGATTTAGATGGTGCCCTATTTAAAGTGAATGCGGCTGTCTCTAAAGCATAACCCCAAAACTATAATGGCAAATCGGTAAGAGACATCATAGAACGAACCATATCTAAGAGAGTTCGATTACGACGTTCGGACACACCATTGCGCTGTGGTGTTCCCGGCGGTGTCAACTGTGAAAGTATTCCGCATTTATTTAAATGCATGCCAAACTCATAACTCAGATATTCGCCTCCGCGATCAGAACGTAGAAACTTAATCTTCTTGTTACGTTGATTTTCTACTTCACTTTGGAATTCCTTGAACTTCTCAAAAGTCTCGGACTTGTGTTTCATAAAGTAAATATACCCATATCTACTCAGATCATCCGTGAAAGTTAGAACATAACGATAACCACCGCGATGCTACACTCATTGGTCCGCACACATCGGTATGTATGATTTCCAATAAGTCTGTAGCTCGCTCCATTGTGCCAGAAAATGGAGTCTTAGTCATTTTTCCCATTAGACATGCTTCGCATCTGTCAAGTGACTCAAAGTCAAGTGACTCAAGAAGTCCATCGGAATGGAGTTTCTTCATGCGCTTCACTCCAATATGACCAAGACGACAGTGCCACATATAAGTAGAATTATCATTCAATTTAATTCGCTTAGCATCAATGTTATGAACATGTGTATCACTACTATCGAGATTTAACAAGAATAAACCATTCATCTCAGGTGCATGGCCATAAAAGACATTACTCATATAAATCGAACAACCATTATTCTCAGACTTAAACGAATAACCGTCTTGCATCAAACAAGATCCAGATATAATGTTCATGCTCAACGCAGGTACCAAATAACAATTATTAAGGTTTAAAACTAATCCCGAAGGTAGATGTAGGGGGAGCGTGCCGACGGCGATCACATCGACCTTGGATCCATTTCCAACGCGCATCGCATCGTCACCTCGTCCCTTGCCAGGCTTCGTTTATTCCGCAGTTCCTGTTTCGAGTTACAAATGTGAGCAACCGAACCAGTATCAAATACCCAGGCACTACTACGAGAACCAGTAAGATAGACATCTATAACATGTATATCAAATATACCTTTCTTCTTGACGTGGCCGCTCTTCAGATCGGCCAAGTATTTGGTGCAATTCCGCTTCCAGTGCCCCTTCCCCTGGCAGTAGTAGCACATAGTCTCGGGCTTAGGACCAGCCTTAGGCTTCTCAGGAGGCGCCGCAACTTTCTTGCCGCCCTTCTTGAAGTTGCCCTTGTTAGGCTTGCCCTGCTTTTTGAAACCGGTGGTCTTGTTGACCATCAACACTTGGTTCTCCTTCTTTATTTCTACTTCAGCAGACTTCAGCATGGAGAAGAGTTCGGGTAACTCTTTGTTCATGTTCTGCATGTTGTAGTTCATCACGAAGTTCTTGTAACTTGGTGGCAGTGATTGGAGGACACGATGAATACCCAGCTTGTTAGGGATCACAATCCCCAAGTCACTGAGCTTCTTCGCATGTCCGGACATGGCGAACATGTGCTCACTAACGGAGCTGCCCTCTTCCATCATGCAGTTAAAGAACTGTTTCGAGGCCTCATAGCTCTCCACGGCCGCATGAGTCTCAAAGATAAGTTTGAGCTCACGCATCATCTCACATGGGTCGTGGTGCTCAAAACGCTTTTGGAGCTCTGCCTCTAAAGCTGCACAAGATGGCACACTGAACTTCGGAGTACCGAGTTGCCCGAGTCTCATAAACATTCTTTATGTCCTCGGACACTGCAGGAGGTGGTGGGGAACCTAGCGGTGCTTCGAGCACATATTGCATGCTTACGCCAGTGAGGAAAATCCTCACATGACGGAACCAGTGAAGTTGCTACCATTGCCTTTAAGCTTTTCTTTCTCTAGGAACTGGTTAAAATTGATGGAGGGGGGCGCCATGATCTACAACATATTTGCAAAGAGTTTAGACTAAGTTTATGATAAAATGAGTTCAATTTTAATTCTTAAATTAACTAGGTGAACTCCCACTCAAAACAACATCCCTCGCATTGTCTTAGTGATTACACGAACCAAATCCACTACACCAAGTCCGATCTTCACGAGAAAAGATGTAGCTTCAAAGGCGAACACTCAAAGTGTTCATCATATCATTCATATGACTCATGCTCTACCTTTCGGTATCCCGTGTTCCGAGACCATGTCTGTACATGCTAGGCTCGTCAAGGCAACCTTAGTATCCGCGTGTGCAAATCTGGCTTGCACCCGTTGTATGCACATGTAGAGTCTATCACACCCGATCATCACGAGATGCTTCGAAACGACAAGTCTTAGCAACGGTGCATACTAAGGATGAACACTTTATTATCTTGATATTTAGTGAGAGGGATCATCTTATAATGCTACCGTCGCGATCTAAGCAAGATAAGATGCATAAAGGATTAACATCACATGCAATTCATAATATGTGATATGATATGGCCTTTCTTCTTGTGCTTTTGATCTCCATCTCCAAAGCACATGATCATGATCTCCATCATCACCAGCATTGCACCAAGGTCCGTGGCGCCGCTTCATGGTTGTCCATCACTTATAGCTACTATAACAACTACTTGAAATAAAGCTATTACATGATGAATAGACACGCAGGTCTTTAACAAAAATTAAAGACAACCATTAGGCTCCTGCCGGTTGCCATAATACAACAATGAACATCTCATACATCAAATATAATCATCATCACATCATGGCCATATCACATCACCAAACCCTGCAAAAACAAGTTAGACGCCTCTAATTTGGTTTGCATCTTTTACGTGGTTTAGGGTTTTCGAGTAAGATCCAATCAACCTACGAACATGAACCACAACGGTGATACTAGTGTTGACAATAGAAGTGCAAATTACAATCTTCACTATGGTGGGAGAGACAGACACCCGCAAAGCCACTTATGCAATACAAGTTGCATGTCAAGCGTGGAGCAAGTCTCATGAAACGCGGTCATGTAAAGTTAGCCCGGGCCGCTTCATCCCACCATCCCGCAAGAAGCAAAGTACACAAACTAAAGCAACAAAAGCATCACCGCCCACAAACCATTGTGTTCTACTCGTGCAACAGATCTATGCATAGACGTGGCTCTGATACCACTGATGGGGTTCGTTGCATAGAAAACAAAAATTTTCCTACCGCAAAGCGAATAAAACCAACAGATCTAATCTATGGAACACCCAAGATCCAATCTACTAGATCTAAGCAACAAGATGGAGATGAGACTAATCCTCGAAGATTCCAAAGCCTATGAGATTAATCTCGTTGTTGGTGTAGACGATCGTCCCCGGTGCTGCAATCCGGCAGCACTTCCGTACTCGGTCGCGCGTACGGTATCGATGAAGCTCCTTCCTCTCCCGTTCAGCGGGCAGCGGAGGTGTGGTAGATATCCTCCAACGTCCAGCAGCACGACGGCGTGGTGGTGGTGGTGGAGGAAGAAAACTGCAGGGCTTCGCCTAAGCCCGGACAGCGTATGGTGGAGGGAGAGGCGGCAAGAGGAGGAGGTAATGGGGGGATGGTGTGGCCGGCCACCCCCTCCCCTCTTTATATAGGGGGCTGGCCGGCCAAGGTGGCCCCCTTCCCATCTAGGGTTGGGGGGGCGGCGGCCAAGGAGGGAGAGGGCTTTCCTCCCCCAGTTGATCCCCCCAGGAAACCCTAGGGGGTTGGCCGGCCTGGGCCTTGGGGCCAAGTGCCCCTGGCCCATTAGGCCAGGGAGCATCCCGGCCCACGGTGGGCCTCCTAGGTCGTGGGCCCCATGGTGGACCCTTCCGGAACCTTCTAGAACCTTCCAGTCCACCGGAATAATCCCGAACATTTCCGAAAACCCGAAATCAACTTCCCTTATATGAATCTTATTCTCCGGACTATTCGGACCTCCTCGTGACATCCTGGATCACATCCGAGACTCCGAACAAACTTCGTCTCCATACCATATTCAAATCTACTTATGCGACATCGAACCTTAAGCGCGTCACCCTACGGTTCGCGAACTATGCGGTACATGGTCGAGACTCTTCTCCGAGCAATAACCAGCGGGATACTGGAGATCCATAATGGCTCCCACATATTCAACGATGACTTAGTGATCGATTGAACCATTTACATACGATGCCATTTCCCTTTGTCTCGCGATATTTTACTTGTCCGAGGTTTGATCATCGGTATCTCCATACCTTGTTCAACCTCGTTACCGACAAGTACTCTTTACTCGTACCGTGGTATGTGATCTCTTATGAACTATTCATATGCTTGCAAGCTAATCGGATGACATTCCACCGAGGGCCCAGAGTATATCTATCCGTCATCAGGATGGACAAATCCCACTGTTGATCCATATGCCTCAACGCACACTTTCCAAATACTTAATCCCACCTTTATTATCACCCATTTACGCAATGACGTTTGATGTAATCAAAGTACCCTTTCGGTGTAAGTGATTTACATGATCTCATGGTCGAAGGATTAAGACAACTATGTATTGAAAACTTATAGCAAATGAACTTAATGACTTGATCTTATGCTACGCTCATTTGGGTGTGTGTCCATTATATCATTCAACTAATGACATAACCTTGTTATTAATAACATCCAATGTTCATGATCACGAAACCATGATCATCTATTAATCAACAAGCTAGTTATACAAGAGGCTTACTAGGGACTCCTTGTTGTTTACATAACACACATGTATCAATGTTTCGGTTAATACAATTATAGCATGGTATATAAACATTTATCATAAACACAAAGATATTATAATAACCACTTTATTATTGCCTCTTGGGCATATCTCCAACACTAGGCACACAGTCTCCCAAGGCCCATGCGGCTGGATCTAGTGGATAGGATCAAATCCCTTAAAAATAGGGAGTTAACTTGGGGGAAGTCTTCCCCCTTTTTGGCCGACCCTAGGGCTTGGAGGAGGGGCCAAGACAACCCCCACACCTATATAAGAGAGAGGGGAGCGTTGGGTCGCAACACAATACCCCATCCCAACCCTAGCCTCCACCCTCTCCCCCTCCTTCATCCGCAGGGTTGGTGAAGCCCTACAGGATTTTTACTCCACCACCATCACCACATTGTCATGTTGCGGGAATTCCATGAATGATCTACTACATCCGCTGCCCACTAGAACGGGGAGAGGACGCTACATCGACAACATACGTGTGACCGAGTACGGAGGTGCTGCCCGCTTGCAGCGCCGGAAAGACTTCATCTCGAACTTGAGTTGAGCAAGTGTACAACTACATCATCCACGAGATGTGATCTCGTAACCTCTTTGGATCTTCAAGGGTAATGTTCTTATCTAGCTCGTTGCCTCAATCTAGTAGATTAGATCTTGGTTTTTCCTAGATTGGTTCTTGATTTTGTTTGTTTCTTGCGATAGATTTTTTTTGTCTACTATGCTATGAACCCATAAAATAGAGTCGGTCTCGCGACACACATCGCCACGCCGCTAGTGCACAATTCTTCGTCACCCGGCCCTCGCCGCCGCGTATGAGCTCCTCCGCCACCCCTGTTTGGTCCCACATCAAACCACCGATGTCGGTTTGTCCATTGACTGCTCGTATTTCCTGGCCAGATGAGACTAGATGAAGCCGGACTAGGCCAATGTTGTGGCCGCTGAGCTTGAGCTTGTCGAGACCCTGGCCGTGCTCAGCCCTCCCCTGACCTTGCCTTTCCCTGCCCCGTCTTCGTCGAATCTATCGTGGGGATACCGTGGTCGCTGCCGGTGGAATGCATCCGGTGGCCGTATTGGCGAAATAGGGAGACCGAAAAAAATAAAAAAATAAAGGAGATGAAACTGGTGACCCACAGCCATGTGGAACCTAGGTGCGATGCTGGTTTTGGGTAAACTTGAAAAGCAAACAATTTTCTTCTTATCTATACCTTCTTTCTCCACCACCTGGGCTAACATATAGTTAACATATCGGTCCCTGCAAACTCTCTTATCATACTAGTATATTTTTGAAAAAGATTATTTGAACAGATTAAGGGTATTGGATGAAAGAGAGATTGGCCAAATCCCCTCTCATCCTTAAACTCCATGAAGATGGAAATACGATGGGAATTTAATGTGATAGTTTTGTTGGAGTCATGGCCTAAAACTGCTACCAAAACAAAATGCTCATATGCTATTGGTTAGGTAGGAGCTTCCAGCTTCCCAAATTAAACCGAATGACCAGCTGTATCACTATCGCTTCCGGCAGCAGCTTTGTCTCCTTTTCCAAACAAGGATGATGCAAACCACAGCAGGCAGCTCATGGCATTGCCCTGATCCCGTCTTCGCATATGAGTATCCCTAGCCAGGAAGGAAAATCTTCGCTATTACGGGATTTTTCCCCATTTTCAGTTCCCCGATCTGTTCCAGCTTCTCTTCTAGCTGCACAGATCATTTAATCAACCAACGGATGGTAGCTTAATTGTCGTTGCCGCCATCTTGTCTGGTTCGCTTGCTGCAAGCTGTTGATGGTGATGCCGACCACGCTCCTCGACAAAATTGTCGTAGCGCTGCGACGAGTGTAGCATATTCTGTATACACTGGTCAGTGTAAGAAAAAAAAATAGATAAATGAATGTAGCTGTTGTATACTTGAAAATAGGGAAGTGTCAGGGAGTTTGCACGATGAGAAGAAAAACAGATTGACTTTTGAAAGTTTCAAATTCCTGATCTGCAAAAAGGATATGTCAATTAACAAGTTCAGTTGTGCACGTTGATGTCAATGGCGAGCCGGCGGTTGCAAGTTGCAACACAAACAACCAACTGAGTATCCCTAGAACTATAGATCACAACTGCAACCCAGCCGGCTTGCCTTCTTTTCCTTGTTTTGACAATTCAGGACAGAGTGGCACCACGACTGGCATACAATGCATCTTGTTCTCAGCTGCAGTTTTCCAAGTTAATACGTATCACTAATATTATACTGTATCTACCAAAATACTACTTATATGTAATACGTATCACTAATATTTCACTCCGAACCTGATGTGACTAGGAGCAGTGCCCCTGGATCTGATCGATGCGCCAACCGGCAGGAGAAGATCGAATGAAGCCAAGTCACGATCGCGTAAGTTGTACCTTAGTTACCGGTCAAATCACTCGCTGAGTTTTCTGAGATGATCTGGACCATGATTTTCCCTAGCATAATGTGATTCGGAAGAATGCAGAGTTAGAGCATCTCCAACAGACGCGCTAAAACCCTCGCGCGGCAAAAAAACCGCCGTTTGCCGCTGTCGCTGCCGCGCTGCAGCGGACGCGGAAAACCTGCGCTAAAAATTTACGCCCGCGCGCTGCGCTATCCCGCGCGAAATCTGCCGCGCGTTACCGCGCGCCATAAAGAGGACACGCGCTGCGGCCAACTGCCACTCCTCCCACGCGTCTTCCTCCCGCGCCCTCTCTCTCCCCGCCGCTCTCCTCCCGCGCCGCTCCGCCTCCGGCCGTCCTCGACGCGAAGATGCCGCCGCGCCGCCGTCATCCTCCGGCTACCGCGGCGTCCGCGCGCGGCCGAGCGGCCGATTCGCGGAGATCGCTCGCGGGAGCGGATCGGCTCGGCACCTTCGACACGGCGCATGAGGCGGCGCGAGCCTACGACGCCGTCGCGTGGCGCCTCGGCCGCCCCCGCCGGCAGATGAACTTCGACGACGTGTGGACGCGCGAGCGGAGATGCTCGCGCCGCCATCGCCGCTCATCACGAACGAGCAGCGCGCCGCGCCCGCGACCTCGGCGGCGCTGCGCGTGGCGGAGCGGGACGAGCGCAACCGCCTTGCGGGCGCGTTCCCGAGGACGTCGCCGCCACGGCGGCCTTCTACGCGGAGAAGGAGGGAGAAGGCGCGGCGGCGAAGAAGGCGAGTCGCGAGAGCGCGCGCGCGCCGATTCCGCGGCGAGGAAGAAGGCGAGGGCCGACGGCGGCGGAGGAAGGAGGAACAGCAGGCCGCAGGCCGTCGACCGTCGTCCTTTCGTCCCTCCTCCGAGTTCCAGAGGACGACGACGTCGACGCCGGTGTCGGACACGACACGAGCAGCTCCGACTTCGACTGGGAGTCCGACGACGGCGAGGAGTAGTTTATTTATTAGTATTTTCGTTAAAATGTCGTATTGTATCGCGCACTTTTAAAATATATTCGTATTTTCGATCAAATTTCAGTTTGTTTGATGAATTTTCAAAAACAAACGGTCCGATTTAGCAGTTTGTGACGCGCGCGCGCTGCAAAATAGCGCCTCTGGCGGAGGTGCGTTTTTCGCACACCAACGCGCGCTGCAAAATACAGCCTCCGCCGGGGGCAAATTCGCTATGCCGCGCGCGAGCGGTATACAGCGCGCCCAATCGCCGGTATAGCGCGCGAGATTTTACAGCGCCTGTTGGAGATGCTCTTACACGTGCACTAGCGCCCTCGTGTGGGTTGAATATAGTCGCATCTTCTTTCTGTAGGCTGGACCGCTGGAGATCCATGTGATGACAGTTTTTTATTTTTATTTTTCTTGGTCAGTAAATTATATTCCGAATTTCATATCTGTCTTGTGCCGTGATCAATTCGACCCAATGTTTGAAATAAGGGCAGCCTCCACCAATTGCAATACACGCTATATCGCACTAATAGCATGCTATAGCATCTTGAATTTTTTCAGATATAACATAAAAATAAAAGATTTTAGCAAAGGAAACATATTATAATCCAAAAAGGGCAAAACAATGCATACATAACCATATACAAATATATTTCTACAATTTTCTAGAAGCCTAACATCAACATCCCGCGAAGCAACACCATATCATAAATTACTTATTCAGAATCATCTGCATTTATGATGTTATTTTCTGATTCCAAAGAGCAACCAGCAAATTACAGTCCATCACACGGAAAGCAACTTCTTCTTTCTAAGAAGGAGAACTCGGGTATTTGCGCCTATATGCTGGAAAAGAATAGTGCGCTAATGCTATGACATTTTAGCACGATATATCATGTGAATCCGAGAAAAATTACTAAAGTTCAACGTAGAGCCTCTAGATATGCTATAGGAAGCTATTATCGTCAAAATATCGTGCTATTTTAAACCATGATTCAAACTCCATGTAAATTCTGGTCTTCATCCTAAAACACCTAGCACTCACATGTGTGCGCCACCTCGCAATGACATGTGAGCTCCTATCAGCATGCAGGCCAGGATTTAAGTCTTGTTCCGACTAGACTAATTAAGCAACAAATTTGTGTTTGAGATTTAAATTTTTTCTCCAGAATTTATATATCTTGCAGGACTTATCAGTTTCATATAAGAAGAAAGGCCGAGACATGCCACATTGTGATTACAACCTTTTGGCAAAAAAGACCACCTCCACGAGTGAATTGTTAAAAAGGACCACCTCCGGGTGAAATTGACAAAAAAGACCACCTGCGCCGTGGCGGCAAGCTCCCCCAAGCGACACGTCGCACCTGCCACCACAGCCTGTGGCGGCACGTACTGTTCACCCACAGCATGTGAACAGTGCCTGCCGCCACAGGTGTGGCGGCAGGTGCCACGTATCGCCTGTCGGTGCGTGAACAGTACATGTCATCATAGGCCGTGGCGACAGGTGCCGCGTGTGGCTTGGGGGAGCTTGCCGCCACGACGTAGGTGGTCTTTTTTTTGTCAATTTCATTCGGACGTGGTCCTTTCAAACAATTCACTCGTGGAGATGGTCCTTTTTGCCAAAAATTCTGTGATTACTTAGGACTTTCTTCCCTCGATTGTTTATTGTGGCGGATATGATCTTTAGTTGACAACATGATGCCGTAAGAATGTTGGTTTCTATGCCAAATCCGGAGCATATACCAGAGGCTACGGGTTATACTTATGATGAAGAAGGGTTTGACATTGTTTTTGAGGTAGAGGGTAACATTTATGATATTCTAGCCAATCTTACTATGCAAGATGCTACTGAAACCTGGTTTTGTTCGGGATCTGAATGTTTGTTTCAGTCTCTGAAGCATGACTTTTATGTAAACCCTATTGAGTGATAAAAAAGTCCACATTTACCCGAAAAAAGATATGCTAAGTTGGACGGTAGTGCCCACCTAAAGAAGGACAAGGGGCACATGCATGAGCAAATGAGGAACAAACCTTGAAGCCACTCCGACGGAGGAAGCGCTAGCTAGTGTCTGTAATCGGCACTAGGTGATGTTCGCCGCAAACCGCGAGGGATCGGACGGAATCGATGATGCGCGAGGGCGTCAACGCCACCGACGGCGCATCCTGTGACTACCACTTGTCCTGGCCATGGCCTCGCTCGCCACCCGTGTTTGTCGCTTTTTGTATCTTTCTACTGTGAGCGGGTATTAGGGACAACCGGTGTGGGAACAAATTTATTTTTTATCCGACAGGCGCGGCCGGCGACCCCCATATGTAGCCGGCATGTGTGCTGCCACCTACCATTTGAGGATCACCGATGGAGATGCTTATAACACATTTCGAGAGGCAAAAACCAAAAAAGTTCTTGTTGTATTAATGGGCTCAATTCACAGCCCATGTGGGAATAAGTGCTATTTGTAACGTTATTATTTTTAGTTCTTGGTTTGTGTGTGTGCGTGTGTAGAATTTGATTGAAATTTTGTGACGCCGTGGATATATGCTTTATCTAAGTCGAAAATTTCTTTTGTTTATTTTCTACAAGTTTGTGCATGTATTTTTTAGTTAAGTGCATGGGTTGAACCGAACGGAAGGTGCGGATGATATGTTCTTCAACAGATGTGTGTGGATGGCCGGGTTGGGTAAACGTTCGCCACGATCAAATAACAATGACTCGTGCCCACTCTATTTCAAAAAAAAAAATGACTCGTGCCCACTCGACTAGTAAATACTTCACACATGTGTCGTCTTTGTTCGCGTATAAACATTGGTCCCATCTTTGTGGCCGTGGTTGTGGTCACTTGCTTTCGTGGGAACAGATACGCCAAACACAAGAAGACTACCAATATTTATATCAAATTTTATAAATGTACATGCTACATCTTCATAACCATTTTGAATTTTATGGATTGACACGATCACCATATATAGAAGTGAGTTCTAGCATCGACGGTGTGTTGACTTCTCCTGGAGAAATCTGTTGGACTACAATCTCACTACTTTTATTGGGTCGAGTAAGTAGAGCGATGGAAAGAGAGGAATGAGCGGGTCTTCAACAACAAATCTTCCTTGCCCTTGGTTGTCATGCAAAAGATCAAGGATGAAGGGAAGGACTGGGTCCTTGCCGGCGCTAAGAATCTGGCGGAGCTTATAGGCTGATCGTGCTTGTACCTTTAGGGGGCGGGTTCTTCTTTTCCCGCCTTCTCTCTTTTTCTTTTTGGCTCTGCCACCCTTGTTTGCTTCTCCTATATTAATATAAGGCAAAGGTTTTCTTGCCCGTTTTTTTTTTTAAAAAAAAGAGTAAGTAGAGCGGGCTTAGCAGACTTGCCCACCCTTCTTTTTCATTTTTCACTACATGCATGCTTCATATTATAAGGTTAGTATAAGGACCCCCTGCACATCGCTTATAGCGAGTTGGACAGTCGGCTCGGCCACAACCTTGCGCTACATGGGCCTTGCCCATCGGGCTCTCCATTCCTGGTCGGGTATTGGGCCTAGCCCACATATATTTTCTTTTATTTTTTATATTTGTCCTTTTTTTTTCTTTTTATCGTTTTTCTACTTTTTCTTCTTATTTTTATTTTTTATTTTTTATTCAAATTGGAAAAAGTTTAAATTTAAAAATGTATAATTTTTAAAAAATTCAAAATTTGAAAATATTTAAATTGGAAGGTGTTTAAATTTGAAAAATGTTCAAATTTAAAAATTGTTCGTATTCAAAAAATATATATTTGGAAATGTGCAAATTCAAAAATGATTTAATTTTGAAAATATTTAGATTTTATTTTTTTTAAATTCCAGATTTTAAAAATCAGATTTAAAAAATCGGAAATTGGAAAACAAAAAAAATGAAAAAACAGAAAGAGAAAAAAAGGTGGGGGAATGATGGGCCGGCCCAACCACCCGCCTGGGGGTGTGTAGCGCTAGGTCGGCATACAGCACCACCCCAGCTCATGCACACTTGTATTTTTTTCTTCCTTTTTTAATTTCGATTTTTGTTCCTACTAGTGCTTTCCCCTTTCCTCGGTTTTAGAAGAGTTAAAAAAATAGGCGAGAACCTATATTTAGTTCTAAAAAGTTGCATATTTTTCAGACAAATGTTGAGTTTAAAAAATTGTACATGCTATTTAAAAGGTTTCATATTTTGAAATTGTTCACGGATATAAAGGTTCACATACCAAATTGTTCACCGAATAAAAAAGGCTCATATTTTAAAAAAAATCACCGAATAAAAAAGGCTCAGATTTTAAAAGTTTCAGAAACCTAGATTCAAAAATCTTCACTGCTAAAAAAAGGTTCTGATTTAAAATTATGCGCTGGATAAAAAGTGGCTTGGATTTAAAAATGTTCACGTGGTTAAACAGTTAAGATTAAAAAGATTATGATCTAAAAATAGTTCACGAAATCAAAAGGTTTCAGTTTTGAAAAATGTTTCAGATTTCAAATTTTGTTAAGAGAGTAAAAATGTTCATATTAAAAATTGCTCATAATTTTAAAATGGTACAGATTTAGACGTGTTCATTTAGAAAATGTTTAGATTTTCAAAAAAATTCACAGCGTAAGTCGATAAAGAATTTCAAAATTTAAACCAGTTGTTTAATTCTAAAAAATGTTCACATTTTTTTTAAAATCATGATGTTAGAAAAGGTTCACAATATAAAAAATGTTTAATATGTAGAAAATTTCCAATTAAAATATGTTCAAAAAATTTGTTTAGTGGTTTATACTCATGTATCTACATATTTCCCAAAAATAAAAGAGAAAAAGACCTTCTGTCCGGGCCAGGCCAACGCATGTCTCCGTACGAGCAGGAGCATTGAGACAAAAAAAAAAAACTAGCAAAATCGAACACAGAAGAAATAGAAGTGGTTGTTTGGATAACAGATATTTGGAGCAAGTTTTAGTAAAACGAGTTTTAGGAGGAATTTTAGGAAAACCGGTTTTAAGTTGTTATTTTGGTAAAACTGGATTACAGAATAGTTTGTTTGGACTCCTTCCCGACTCCCCTCTCTCTCAAGACTCCAACCATGAGCAATGGGCTAATGGCGTACTATGGTTGTTGTCTTCGCCGTCCTCAACGGATATCCAAAAGACGGTGGCAGGCTGGACGCACATCCAGCGAAGGCTCCACACATGATCAGCTCAAAGCTATTGCGACGTCTTCGGTTTGATCTCTGCTTCGGCAGCGCCAGCCGCGGATGTCGCCCACGTGAGTTCTGCTCTGGCAGCGATGGCCTCCGACGTCCTCCGCAGTTCTTGTGAGCGCCGCTCCAGCAACGGTGGCTCCAACGTCCTCTCTGTGGCAATGCTGCGTGAGCGCCTCTCTGGCAGCGGCGACCTCCGGCGTCTTCCGCAGTCTGTGTGAGCTCACCTCCGGCAGCGGCGGCCTCCGCGATCCGTGTGAGCGCCGCTCCAGCAGCGGAGGCCTCCGACGTCCTACGCGTGTGAGGTCAACTCCGGCAGCGGCGGCCTCTAATGTCCTCTTCGATCAGTCCGGTGAGCGCCGCTCCGGCTGCGGTGGCCTCTGAAATCCTCTGCAGTCCATGAGAGCGTCGCTCCGGCAACGGTGGCCTCCGACGTCCTCCGTGCGAGCTCTCTGTGGCAATGCCGCGCGAGGGCAGGTTTGGCGGCGACGACCTCGGCAGTCCGTGTGTGCTCATCTCCGGCAATATCTTTCATCCTCCACAGTCCATGTGATGTGAGCGTCGCCACAGCAGCGGCTGCCTTCGACGTCCCGTGCAGTCCGTCTGAGGTCCTCGCCGGCAACTACGTCGTCTGCGCGAGCTCCACTCTAGCTTGCCATGATAAACTCACGTATCATGGAGACCTGGCCGAAAAGAAGAACAACCCCGAGGATACTGGTTTCCAGGAAAAGAGTTTTTGCAAAAACGACTATTAGTCGTTTTTCTAAAAACGTGAAATTGTGGGTGTATGGAAAACTAGTCTTGCTAATCCATGAGTTAGTTGGAGTATCCAAACAGCGTTTTCCTTAAACTAAGGAGAAAATTAGTTTTGCTTAAACTAGTTCTCTAAAAACACGCTATCCAAACAAGACGTAAAAAAAAAAAACTAGCAAAATCGAACACAGAAGAAATAGAAGAGACGAACGATAAACGGACCGCGGCTCATCCCGGGACGTACGCAGGCGAGCTGGTGCTCCAACTCGCTATAAGCGAGAAATAGCTCTCGCGTTTGTAAATGGCTGATCAAGCAGACTTGGCTTGGTGGCTTTTGAGAAGATAGAAAGGTGGATCATATGGACAAGTGGATCATCAACCGGCCTTTCCGTCTCAAGTTAGCTTCTAAGAGTATCTCCAGTCGCGTTCCTCAAAAAACGTCCGGCACAAAGATTTGGGGCACGCTTTGGATCGCACTGGACAAAAAGAGATCAAAAATCTGTAAAAAAAAAAACCCTTTCCAGCCGCGTGTCTCAAACATCATCCGGATACATGCATTTTAATAGAGGGGACCACCCCATGTGGGAAAAGTAGGTGAGAGAAAGTGTGGGGAAAGAGAATAACATGTGGGGACTAGGGGCTGCATGCATGCATGTGGACGCTGTTTTAGTCTCTACTGGGGAGGCCGAACACAAAATGAGGCGCTATTTAGTTTTGGGGGACGTGACTGGACAACTTTTTTTTTCCATTTCTTATCCGTGGTCCCCCAAACGTCATTTGGGAGACACGACGAGATGACGAGATGCTCTAACTATGGGCTTCATGCTTGTGGGTATTAATATGAATCGCGGTGAGGCCCGTGTCGCTTCTCATGCGGATCGACCTGGCCCTGGCTCCCGGGTTTTGTTATGCATTTCAAAAAAAGTTCGATTTGCCACGCCTGAGTTAATTATAAGTGAAGTATACGGCTTTGCACACTCAGCACATGCGCATGCACATAGCAGTTCTTAGATCATTAGGGCCGACCTGCTGCTCCCGTTTCTGTCGAATGAACCTACGAGTTCGCGTTTAAATTCGAGCAAGATGAAGAATGTGTACGCAACGTTGGCATGTCTTCATTAGGGTTGTTGTTTGCTGACTACCCATCTATGTTCTAAAATAAGTGTCACAATTTTATCTAAATTTTGATGCGTCTAGATATGTTTTAGTTCTAGATACATCTATATCTAGATAGAGTGGTGACACCTCGTCCATTTTAAGTCTAAGGCATCTCCAACGCGGCGACCCATTTCGTCCGAGCATTTCTGAATGGGTCGCCGAGAACAAAACTCGTGGTCCCTCGCGACGATGTAAATAGGCACGCGCCCGTTAGGCTGTCCGCCACGACCCAAAGCCAACCCAAATCTGCAGCTATGCACCGTCATGATGCCGTATACATTTTGGGAGTCGGGCGACCTGACCCCATATCGGGTTCCACAGGCTTTCTAGAAGGTGGCGAGGCTGGCGAGGAACCATAGGCCTGCCATCCCTGTGCACCTTGGGTCTCCATGGGAGGACACCCTCTAGTCACCGTTGCCCCAGCCGGAGGAGTCCAACTGCAATAGCTGCGTGCGAGCCCAACTCGTCATCATCAAAATCAACAACGATGACGACCTTGATGAATGTGGAGTAGGCACACCGACAATGAGCGGCAACCAACCCAAAGTCCACGTAGGGTTTGGTATTTTGTGTTTTAATGTCAACCTTGCCCTTTTTATGGCTTTCTTTTTTAATCTAACCTGTCTAGGGCATATGTTTAATTAAAACTTAAATTCAACTAGTAGTTCAAACAATTCATCAATTCTTTATTTATTTATTTTGGGTGTCCGGGTGCCCGTGTTAGGTGCACCACGCGACCCAAATGAACGAGAGGACACCAACGACGTGTCCACTCATGTCAACAATGCCACATAAACGAACGAAATCGAAGACAAAAACATACAGTATCTGATTTGCGTTGCCGACGGTAGAGATGGCCAAAGTGCTCACCAGCCGGTGCGTGGCTGCGGAGAGATCACCATCGGAGAACAGGCCACTCGTGCACCAGCGTACGGTAGCTTCATCCAGGTCATGCATCACGTGTGAGTTCGCTCAAGTCCCGGAGTAGTGTCCCCTCGTATGTATTCGTGCATGGCATGTCATCATACGTACATGACTAGACTACATGCATCCTCGCCAGCCGGTTCGTCGTCCGTAGCTAGCCCGTACGTACGTAGAGTAGCTTGGTCCACTTCTGTTTTTGTATTTTTCATCGCGATCCATGGACCAGGACAAGTTCGGAGGTTCCGCGCGCCGCTGTAGCGGCCTGTCTTGCGTGGCGGTGTCAAACGTTAGTCTAGAGAAAGGCAGACAACACATACCACGTACGCGCACCGGTCACCAGATAATATCAGTCAGTCAGTACGCTACTCAGTAGTGCAAGTGTTTGACCTCTACTGAGACTACTGGGATATTTCCACTCAGCTTGCGTCTTCTTCCATAATCATCTATGGCTTCTTTTACTGACTCGATCCAATACAACGAAACTCGCGTGTTGTGTGATTCTCCAAGGCCCAATTACGAATGAAGAGGGTCGTTGCCTATTGTTAGACTAGATTACACGCGATTTTTGTTAGTACGTACATCACCAACCTTCAATCTAGTGGCATATCATCTAGAGCTTCCGCCGATCCTGGCGGTGGTGAAAAGAATATGGTGGTGTCTAGTTTTCTCTTGTTTGTTCTTTCGTGCTCGCGATGTTCTTCTCAAGCAGCACAGCGGTAAATTAACAGCTTTGCAAGGGGTGTGTCCCTGGCTAAGACTTGTTAATGATATTTGTTTCTCGCCTATCATGGTAGACAAGGCTAGCGCGGCTCTTTAAAACCTTTGAGGTTGGTGCAAATTATGTAGGTTTACTGTTATGAGATTTGTTTTCACCCAGGTCTTGGAGTAATGCGAAGATGCAAAAAGAGGAGCTAGAAAATTGCCAAATTTTACCCTCTTTAAAAAATTAGAGCGTTTTGATAGCGCCATCTGGTCCATGTGACGTGACATATATATGCGATATTTGGTCAGATAAGGTTCAAACTCCTCTAGAATCTTCATCACACATGAATCATTTGTTAGCTCAACCATGGAGTTCGCATTTGCCCCTTTCTTCTGATAATACACGTTGTTCCAAGAGTTGAAACCCAATTCTTTCATCTTCTCCTTTATATCTAGTTCGCGGAAAAAAGCAAGAAGGCCGAAAACCGGCATATGGGTCACGCCACATGGACCTGATAGCGCGGGCTCACATGTCGAAATGCTCGATTTTTTTTAAGGATGTAGAATTTGGCAAAACTCTTCCAAAATGGGGTAATTATGATAAAAATTTGTTAAATGGGGTGATCAGTGTCAAAATTGATAAATGGGGGGGGTAAAAAACCGGAATTCACTCTATATTTTCTAATAAGATGACAGATTCAAGATTATGAAGTGACATTGTAGTTAAGAACATCAAATGTAACTCACCCGTTTAAAGTGATTGTATTTTTTTGTTGCCAAATTTCAACATGAGAATCGAACCGCTGACGGAACAAAGAGTACATGTCAGCAGCGTCTGATAGAACACACGCACGTGAGAGGTAATTGTGAGCCGGCTTTGCTAACTAGTCCCTGTGTACTAAAAGTGTCTCTGCTTTCTTTAGATACATATATATTTGTAATTAAAATACATCTATATACATAGTATGCTGAGCGGTCACATTCGGATCACACTAACAAACCCCTTGTTTGCCAGTTAGGGTTGCTCCCATGCAATTAATTGTTGGGGAAACGTATCCTATGCACCCTTTCATTTGGTGCAAACAATGCACTAGATGTAAAAAATATACTATATGAGAAAGGTTGTAGAAAATTATGCGAATAATGTACCAATGCAAGTAGTTACATCATATATCTGTGATGCTATAAATTTTATATTTGAACTGGGAACACAACAAAAATATATATGAGAAAGGTAGAAAATTCTGAGATAATTTACCAAGTAGATACAACATATATCTACAAAGCTATAAATTTTTATATTTAAATTCGGAACACATCTCAAGAAAAAAATCAACAAAATATCTATTGTAGTATTAGTGGGCTCAATTCACAGCCCAACCCAATTTAAAATTTGAAAAAAAACACAACACTTATTATAGATAGGGGGGGGGGGGGGTACTATTTATAATATGATTTGCCTTTTTTGATTCTTGATCTATGTGTAAATTTCAAATATTTTTGGCATCGCACATATATGTTATTGTGACCAGGTAAGTTAGTTTCAGTTTCTTTACACACAAAAATTACCTGTATTTTTCATGTTGGGTGCACATGTTTCACCAAATGGGTTATGTGCCAATATAGCAACCGCCGTAGTCCTCCAGGTAAGACCAATTCTAGCCGGCCTTCTAAGATAACCTTAAAGGGTCATGTAAAAATGTATAGAGGCTAGGAGCGGCTGCTTATGAACCGTGTATCCTTTGTCCATCCCAGCATACCTCTCCCAATTTCAACCTCAGGTATCTTCCTCGAAGCTAGTTAGACCATTTCTCTTGCCAGGCTTTCCCAAAGCTTGATCTAGCTTTTCCGTTTTTTCCTATGATCACCTGGTCGGATTGAAGATGACCAGTCATTGTTCAGGAAGGTCACTTGATCAACCTCTCTAAGACCACTCTCTCTAAAAGGTGATCCCCGCTCAATGACCAAATTCGTATATTTTTTCTCATGTTGGTTGTTTAGATGGAACAAACTAAAAGGCTAATTTCTTTTGTTTCGTGCGATCAATAGATCGAAGTTGGATATAAGGGGCGAGGGCGTTGAAAGTTTCATTCAAAATCTTCGAATAATTTTCTTCAAATAGCTGAAAGAAAAATGAAGAGGAAGAAAGGCCTATTGACCCACAATAATAAAAGATTTTTTTCGCTATGTTAGCTAAGAGTTTGTTTTTAGTCCTCGGATAAAATCTTATTTTTTTTCCCAAACCTTGTTATTAAACTAGATACATGACCCGTCTCTCTCACATTTAGTTTTGTTCGGTTGGTTTAACATCCTATCGATTCGTCGTTAAGTCCATGGTGTTAGTTTGGAGCCATTTTTTCCTTGAGCGGTGTCTTTTTTTTATAGGAGGTTGAAACCTCCAACCTCTGCAAGGAGTTTCATTATAATTTGCAAGACCAACCAATGTAGGTTAGCTCACTATCAAGGGGACGACGCTTTCAACAAGGTTACATTCCCAGTTCGTCACTAATGAGCCCATGTAATATAGGTTAGAAAAAGAGTGCGAACCGAGGCATAGCCTGGATGGTTGCCGGGTGCTGATACCTGTGCTACCCGTGAGATCTTGAGTTCGAGTGCTAGCGCCCGCTCTCTCGCTGTACACACCATAAATCATCTATTGAATTGCTTGGAGGGCTTCTTACCCCCCAAGTCGCATTTTTTTTTGTTAGAAAAAGAGTTTTTACCCTGAAAATGAACTGAAGCACCAATGAAAATCTTGATGTTATATCTTCCAAAAGCTGCACTAGCCAATAGTCCAAAAAAGCTAAAAAAGGATTTAATTGTATTTGTGGGACGGCTTTCCACCAAAAACCATGTCGTGACCATCGATGTGCGCACATTCCGCAGTGCACAAGTGGCCGATGTAACTTCATACCAGCGTTGGTCGACCAACATCATCCATCGGGCTACAGAATAGGAATATGATCATCAGGTATATTTTCCATTCAAGATAAATAATGAGACATAAAATTATCTTCACATTTTTCATCAACAATATGCAAATCAAAGTTCTTGTGGTAAAAGGACCCATCTTATTAACCTTGGTATAGCATCTTTCTTATTAAATCAGTTCAGTTTGAATTTAAAAGTAGTAAATCTCTCTTACACAACGTACGTGTGTTACGGAAGGTGACGAACGTGCACTGGCCGGTACATGACACGGCAAAGGTGGTCTCGCCCGGCCCGTGCCTGCGGCATGGCATTTGGCAGGACGAGTCCAGCTGCAGCTCCAGCCAGCCTTGCCATGAAAGGGAGAGCGCACCACGCCACACCGGCCGGATTCAGGCTCCCCATCTGCATCTGCATGGCTGGATGATCCACCGGGCTACCGTCCATTTCTCTGGTCAAGTTCCCTCCTCCTTTTCCCCGGTGGTCCGGCCTCAGCAGCACAAAGCTCCAATCATCACAACCTTTTCTTCATCCCTGCACCTCGCACCTCTCTTTCGCCTTTTATCACAACAAATAAAGCTCTTACTGCTAACGCTAACCATTGTCGGTGTGTGACCAGGTGATCTGTGACATGCTCTGCTTAGGCTTGTATCTTCAGATATTGTCTAGCTAATCTTCAGATATGCAGTGCTTCCAGTGAAATGGAATGGAAATTCCATAAGTATATATACGACCTCGGTTCTCTCAAGTCGATAATGAAAAGCTTCCCTAAGTTACATCCACAATTATAGAACCTCCCGCACCCGCACCGCACCGGGCGGTCAGCTCCCCTCCCTCCATCGACCTTCCCTCCGGCCGTCCAGGGCGTTATCGGGCAAAGCCCGTGTGACGCGGCAACAGTTACCCTCTGTAGCCGATCAGGAGGGGGGGGGGGGGGGACCGACCCTTCCTTTCAAGCGGCGGTGAGGCGGGGATTCAGCGGCTAGCGGCGGCAGTTGGTGCCGCGAGTTGGCCCCGATCTTGGTCCGTTTGGGCCTACGCGGGTTGCGGGCTTGTCTCCCACTGATTCTCCATCGGCGGTGTTGGAGCTACCCGCATCACCGGCCCGGGATCTGATCAGGACATGGAGGTGGTGGTCTACTCCTTCGCCGGAGGAGGTCGGCCGGTTTGCGGCGAGTTAGGCCCTGTGTGGGGGAATCTCACATGGAGGTCCAGCATTTGAAGATCCAATTGACAACGAGTTTGGGTGATGTTTGCGGTCGGTGACAACCGTGCCTAGGCATCGGTCTTGATGGACGATGGAAGCTCGTGTGGCGTTGTTAGTTTGCCGAAGGCATCGTCTTTGCTTGCCTTGTCATTACACTGGAGCTCCTTGCGGGGAAACTCTAGATTTGGATCTCCTGGATCGTACGATGGAGACGTTACCCCTCTTGAGGGCATCGTTTTTGGAGCAGCGGTCGAAGTGGTCTGTAGGTGGACCGGTGGAGCGGCTTATCACTACTACTTCGATGGCGACAAGTCTCAGCGGCGTGGTGCAACGGGATTTGTGATGTATGTTCTTTGTTGTTTCTTTGTTGAACGTTTTAATAAAATGCAATAAAGTTTGTATGCATCTTTTCGATATAGAGGCCGGGGTCGCACCCTCCATTTCAAAAAGAAAATCCACAATTATAATATTTTGTTGATATACTATAAAAAATATATTTAATGATGGATCAAATAAATTGATTTGGTATTGTATGGGAATTGATATTTTCAAAATATCTGGTCAAACTTTACTTACTTTGACTTTTGACCAAATTTGTACTTCTTCTTTACCGAATCGGAGCGAGTATGATAGTGTTTCTCTGTTTTTTCTTTGACAAATACGCAGCTTTATCTGTTCTGTGTCAATGGCCTACCTGATGCTGTCTTTTTCAGCAACAGAGCAGAGCAGATGTTTGTCCCTACCACCGCAATAGCCATGGGCAGCTTTGAAATAAATGGATGCCACAATAATTCGATTGCCTCTACTGCCTCAAAGTCAGGGCCAGATCATGGTGCATTCAATGCCAAAAATCATAGAGGCACCGAATGTATTTCGTGGACAAAATTGCCGTCTAAATGTACAATGGAATTTGCAGCTCATTCCCCCTCTTGAATTTCTGTTCTTGAGGAAATTTCAAAAGGGAGAAAGTAGCTAGGTAGGAAGAAGGAAAAAAAAGAATACCAAAGAACGATGATGCCTTTACACAGTTTTTTGCACAAGGGTGAAATGTGAGTTTCCATGAAGTTGCATCTCCAGTCTTTCATGGATCAAGGATGATGCCTCCACACCTGCATTTCCAGCTTAGTGGCTTGTAGTCTGAGAGGCCTCCATTCACCCTGTAGGTGGTGAACATGGCTGCACCTATGGCACTAACCACAGGGCGTTCTTGGCCAGCTTTCTTCTTGTGATGTTGTGGCGCTACTGGCACCTGCACTGCCTCGCAGTGGCCACAGGACATGCACACCCTCTCACACCTTGGTGGCCTTGATCCGATCAGGCTCCTCCTTTCCGTCTTCATCATCTCCCCTCTGGCTTCCTCCTCTTGCTCCTATAACATTGAAGAACAATGCTCAATTAGCAGCACAAACAACCGGACAATGCTCCTTCTAAGAGGACTCATTGATGAAACTATTTGAGAACAATAAGACATTGTCGATAATTTGTACCTTACTCGTGCCAATCTCTAGTAATCTCAGTGGCAATCTCCTTGCGGGAGAAACTGAAAAGGAGTCGTTGAGTAAGAAACCACCATTGAAGTGTAGAATGGCTGCTTACAAATAAAAGGTAGAAGAGATATTTTGAAGTAGAAGCTTTGAGCCGAGCACAAGGTATCTTACCGGCATCTGAATGCACAACCTCCATGGAGGCGAAGAAGAGCACGGAGAGGAAGAAGACGAAGAAGAGAGGCAATGGCATGTGGGTACTGCCGCTGCATTGCAGGAAATGGACCATCCTGGCCTCAATCTGCTCGAACCCTCTTAATTAAACTAGCTAAATCTGTTGGCCCCAACAGGACACTGATCTCAATCTTGGAGCAGCAAGCTAGACCTCTACGTGCAACCACATTGCAGCAACGTTGAGTCCATAGCAAGATTTCTGATCTGGTGTTGTTAGGTGGGGGGAGATGAGATGAGGAGGAAGAAGAAGAAGGCTAAATAGGATAAGGATATTTGGTACCGGGCGGGGTGAAGAGCGGACAAATAGCAGGTTCCGGTGTGGGCTGTTCGTGAGGGGTTAAAAGCTAGCTATTGCCTATTGGTGAGAGTGAGGCTGCATTTGCCTTTCCAACCTTCCAGGTGTAGACTGTGGAGTGCATTGATAATAATCATGTGCGTCGTGAGTTAGTATAGTAGCACGTACAGGTTACCTTATTTGCGTCTGCCACTGCTCGTGTGGGTGTTGTACTGTTGTAAATAGTCATGTGCTAGCTGTTGCAACTCACATAAGTTCAGTCATTCCAATCAACCAAATCCTTTTTCTTCTGTCACAAATTTTCAAATATTCCAAAAACATCAGTCCACAAAGGCGTGTCCAGAGAGAAAATCATTAAACTAGCGTTCAACCAGTTAAAACTCTCATGAAAAATTTGGAAAATAAAGATACCACTTTATTTCGTGAAATCTTCATAGAGAAGTAATCCTCATCCAAAACACCTTATAAAATGTAATTAACATGGGAATACAAGCGGCGTGTTGTTTCATCATGACGAGACAATCAAACTTCTTTTTGTGCAAATTTTCCCGTTCTATATGGTCAGTCATCCATGTAGCTTCAACTTATACCTGCAACGTTGTGTTGACGTGTTTGACAACTGGTTACATGATATCGATCACAATTTTGAGTTCGTATAAGAGCGTGAGTGTTTGTAATCATTTGGTTGCTTTCGTTATATAGAAATGACAAAAACAAAGTTACTATTTTTTCTCTGTCATGCAAGTCATCTACGATATACCAGTTTGCTCCCTCCATGATCGTTTCTACGATGTGTGGAAAATCATGAATTATTTATGGATGTGTTTACACGCTTGAAGGGACGAGTTTTATCCAACATGAATCGAAACATGGTCTACAGATTGCCCCCTATTACCATAGATAATCTACAATTTTAGGATTATCATGCATGTTGCAATCTAGCTGGCCCAATATGTAAAAAGTTGTCAAGACGAACTCCCGAAACGACCCATCCTAAAACTGGTGACCACGCAACCCCTTGCGCGTTCGAGGACGCTTCCACCATTTGACCATGCATTCTCCTGTTCCTCAATACATCGGGTCACCTCGCTAGGGTTAGGTAACAAGTTTACCGGTATGCTTGAGTTGTTTGAGTTTATCCGCATGATCCAAGGGGTCTACTGGTTCCGACAGTCATCCATATTTTGTTTTGTATTCGCATCATATTGTATCGGTATTTCTTTCTGTGTGTTTGTTTCATATTTGTTCTGGCATTTTTTATGCGTTTTATTTCTACAAAAGGTGAAAATGTGGCATCGCTTAGCTTCCTTAGTTTCGATCGTTTTCATCTCTATAAATTCAGGTTGCGATTCTCCGGATGTGAGCGCGGGAAGACTTTGAGAGAAAAGGGGAGAGAGGCAAAGCAAGGTGAGCGAGGCAGTGAAGGACGATGACATGCAGCAGCCGTGAATGAGCAGTACGTGGAGGTGGTGGGGATTAATTCTCCCTGGATGCCGACAAGCGCCACCCAGACCCGCACTCTGCACTGCGCGCGAGTACCACGTGCAACCTCTGTTTGTTTTTGTTCGTTCGTATTTTCACCTTGGTTGTCACTGGTCAGTGGTCACACGATGTACTTTTATATGAACGAAATGTATATTTTGTATTCGAGTCCGTCCATCAATATGGGCCTGCTGCTATATATACACGCAAACAAATCTTGATGGCCCATTTTCCATTCGACTTATTAATATGTGCCCGTTAAAAGTACTGGAGGTATCTGTGCATGCATGCAATTATCCACGTACCAAAAATTCCGTTCCCAATTCCTATCTCGCATCGCATGCAAATTTGTTGTTTCATCTGTGCATGCTTATCCACAGCATTATAGTACAGTAGAAGTATGCATTGGCCGTGTGCTCCATCAATGACACGTGGGGCGTTTGTTAGCCTGGACGGTTTTTGGCTCGCATCGACCCAGCATTTTTCGGGCCATTTAGTTCCCTGAGCTCAGTCGTGTTCTTGGTCTTAAAGCACCTTTGGGACATACCCTGGAGAAACACCCTGTTTGACAGTTTCTTCAGGGCTAGGTCCCGGCGAGGCGAAAATCGACAACGCCGTTCGCGTGGCACTCTGCCTCGGCATGGCGGGAGAAGCCGAAATCCTAGCAGCGTTGCACGACAAAGGTAGAGGTAACCTCCCACTTCAGTTACCCTCTCCATTAGCTCCCTCCCAAATTTTCCCTTCCCCCAATTTTCACACCGGCGGTGGTGGCGACCCTGCCCAGCGCGCATCTCCTTCGGTCTCCGGCGCCGGACCAGGGTCCTCTTTTCTAGCCGCGGCAGAGCCTGCGCACATCGGCGGGGCTTTTGGCCATGTACGTCGTCCGCCATGACGGAGGTAAGGGGAAACTCCTCTGCTCTACTGTACTCTCAGATTCACGTTGGTAGAACTTGTTGGGTTATATAAGACCGTTCGTAATGCATAGATCTTGTTTGAGTAGACCGACCAACTCCAGCTTGTGCATCCCGCCGCAGCACTCACCGTTTGCATAGAAGCCTGGATCCTGATGCCTCACAAGAGAGCAGTTAGGCATGCTATTTTTCCTCGTGTGAGTTACGGTCCTATGTTACAACGAGATGAGGAGAGGATTGCCAACCTAAACCACATCTACAACTGCAACGACGTAGAGGCTATCCAAATGCTACGGATGAGAAGAGCCCCTTTCTATGCACTTTTGAAAACGTTCATGACTAGGACTGCTGACTGATAGAATCCACACCTCTATCGAAGAACAAGTCGCAATGTTTCTTCATGCCGTAGGTCATAACCAGAGGTTCAGGGTCATCCATAGCACATTCAGGCGTTCCACGGAGACTATCTCTCGGTACTTCCAGCAGGTGTTGTACGCAATTGAAGAGCTCAGAGATGAAATGATCAAGTCAGCATCATCGAACACACCACCCAAGATCAAGAACAGCTACAGGTGGTTCCCCTATTTCAGGGTGAGTGCAAAATCATGTTCCTTCTACCTATTAGATGTGCGGTACTATCAGAAACATGACAGTGTGCTAATTTTTTTACAGGATTGCATTGGGGCTATGGTCCCGAGATCAATGTCTGCAACATTCCGTGGGAGGAAGCCCTACACCAACCAGAACGTGCTAGCTGGGTGGGAGGGTTCAGCTCATGATGCGAGCATCCTGGCCGACAGCTTGTCAAGGCCTGATGGGTTGCAAATCCCTGAGGGTAAGTTCTACCTTGGAGATGCTGGATATGCATGCCGACCTGGTATTCTACCTCCCTTCAGGAAAACAAGGTACCACCTCAACGAGTTCTCTGCAAAGCACCGACCTCAGAATATGAAAGAGTTATTCAATCTGAGACACTCAAGCCTTAGAGTCACCATTGAGAGGGCCTTTGCTGCATTGGAGAACATGTTCAAGATCCTTGACCAGAAACCGTTCCACACTTTTGACACTCAAGTAAAGCTGGTCCTTGCTTGCTGCATTCTTCACAACTGGATCCTAGGTTGGGGCGAGGATGAGTTCTTCGAAGAGGTTGTCACTTTTGATGAAGTAGAGACCGGCCATGGCGTGGACGCATGCGACAATGATGCCTGGAAGGAGAAGAGGCAAGAGTGGGCAGACGCAATGTGGGAAGCCAGAGGCAGCACCACCATGTGAGAAGAAGAAGTGAAGAAGAAGAACCCCCTATGATCCCATGTTTCTCGAACCCCTATTCGATCCCCTTATGTTGAACTACCCCGTTATGATAAACTGCCATTCGTAGTACCTGGGGAGCATCGTGTTATGAACTACCAGTCGTACTAGCTAGGGATGATTTCGTGAACTGCTAGCTTTGTAAGTTTGCAACTGTCATGAACTGTGATTTCTGTGTGATGGGAGGTGAGAGCATGGTAAGGCTATCCGTTGTAGATAAGAGGTAACCTTAGGCATGCCTGGATGGTACCAAACAAGCCTAATCTCATCTCCATCGAGATTTCGGGTTGGATGCAGGCAAACAAATAGAAAGCCCTTTTCGGCCCAACCGGTGCAGCCCGACCTACTAAACAACATGCCAATTCTGGCATGTGGCTCGTCCTGGACGCGCAGGTGTGCTTGCACCATTGTGCCAGTGAGCCGAGATTTGAGGCCAGGATACCTAACGCCCGTGGTGTTCCTGTTCCTCTACGCACCATCACCTGTCTTTGTGTGGACCTTCGCAAATATTTTGCAGTTTGGGATCATTCGGACCCATGCATGACTGGACCGAGGCCGGTGCACCTAGCGGCACCACCAACCGGGCGATCCATCTTAATTTTCATCATTTTTAAATAAATTTTTATCTAAATGCAAAAACTCTATTGCTGGGTTCGCACCAGAAAACAAAAAAATTCTAACTCAACACATAATATGCCTAAGATCTATCTATTTAGTAATGCAGTAACGGAGATGATAGCGGTGACGTACCCTCGTACACCGATAGCAGTTAATGTTCAGTTGGAACATGGTTGGTGTAGACCTACTGTCGTCACCGACCTCAATGTCGTGTAGAAGTCCTCTCCCACGACATCGTGTGCCGCAGTTTGATACGTTTCAAACGTATCTATAATTTTTGATGCTCCATGCTTGTTTTACACCAATTGTTATATATTTTGTTTACACTTCGTGGCATTTTTATGCATTTTCAGAACTAACCTATTGACAAGATGCCACAGTGTCAGTTCCCTATTTTCTGCTGTTTTGTATTTCAAAAATGTTGTACAGGAAATATTCTCGGAATTGGACAAACAAAAGCTAAAGTTTCTATTTTTCCCGGAGCGAAGACGGAGTCCAAAGAAGAGACGGAGGAGGGCCACAGGATGGCCAGATCATACCTAGGTGCGGCCTGGCCCTAGCCCGCTCCTAGGGGTGGTCTGGGGCCACCAAGCCTCCACCGCCCTCACCCTTCCGCCTATATAAAGCTCCCGACGCAAAAAACCGAAATATACAAGCCTCCGCCGACGAAAAGTTTCGTAGCTCCGCCGCCGTCGCACACAAGATTTGGGGGACAGAAGTCTCTGTTCCGGCACCCTGCCGGGATGGGGAATTGCCTCCGGAGCCATGTCCATCGACTCCACCGCCATCTCCTTCGTTGTTGCTGACTCCCATGATGAGGAGGGAGTAGTTCTCCACCGAGGCCGAGGGCTTTACCGGTAGCTATGTGGTCTATCTCTCTCTCATGGTGTGATCTTTATGTGATCATGAGCTTTGTAATCTAGATGTCATTATGCTATTCAAGTGGATTTTACTTATGTGATCTCCGGAGACTCCTTGTCCCACGTGTGTAAAGGTGACGGTGTGTGCACCGTGTGGGTCTCTTAGGCTATATTTCACAGAATACTTGTTCACTGAATTATGATTTGAGTTGGATGTCTCTATGAAATTGTGGTGTGTTAGTACCTCCTATGAATGCTCAAAGTGACAGAGTGGGGTGTTCATTAGTACTTGGAAATACATCTTTAAGGTTTGCTTTTGCAGCCCTACGCGGTGAATTAGTGTTCGTTATCCAACCGGAGAGTAGTTCAGAGTAGCATAGTGAAGTGCTTATATTTATATTCCTTTATGATATCATTGTTGAGAGTGACCACTAGTGAAAGTATGATCCCTAGGCCTTGTTTCCAAACATCGAATCACCGTTTATTTACTGTTTTACTGCATGTTTACTTGCTGCCATATTTATTTTAGATTGTTATTACCACTCATATTCATCCATATCACTTGCATTTTACTATCTCTTCGCCGAACTAGTGCACCTATACATCTGACAAGTGTATTAGGTGTGTTGGGGACACAATAGACTTCCTGTATCGTAATTGCAGAGTTGCTTGAGAGGGATATCTTTGACCTCTACCTCCCTGACTTCAATAAACCTTGGGTGATCCACTTAAGGGAAACTTGATGCTGTTCTATAAACTTCTGCAATTAGAGGCCCAACACTCTCTACAAGAATAGAAGCATGCGTAGACATCACATGCGCAACACCTAGTAGTTTCACACACGTACGGTGCTCACCGACGGTCCTGGCTCTGATCCAACAAAGTTGCGGAAGTAGATCTTCTGGATCCGGATCTCATCTGCGCTCCCGCGTACTGGGTGGAGTTGTCTTCCTCCCTGTGTAGTTCTTCGGGAAACCGCACAGAGAAGAAAACTAGAGAGAGAGATTTTCTCCAATTTATTGTGTATTTAATTTGCCCGATATGGGTCTCTTTATATAGGAGAGAGAGTTGGGGAAACGGCCGGCCAGCCCTTGGGCTGCCGCCGTGCGCACCCTCCTCCCGATAGGCCTAGGCGGGTGATGGTGCTCCGGTGATGGCGCTAGACAATCTTGCTGAGCGTTGTTGTGGAAGAGGTTGGGAAACCCCAAGAGAAAGGTGTGATGAACACAACAACAAGTTTTCCTTCAGTATGAAACTAATGTTTAATCGACCAGTAGGAGAAAGACGTGACTTCTGAAGGTGTTGCTAGCTGACTAGTGACAGGGCGCACTACCGGCGTTAGCAACAACGTGGAACCTGCACACAACACAACCAAAGTACGTTTCCCCAACTTACAGTGAGGTTTTAAATCTCACCGGTTTGCTGAACACAAAGCATTAGACGTATCGAGTGGAAAGAGATGTTTACAAAAATTAAAGAGAACAGAAAGTACAGTAAGTAAACAGAACAAGATGATTGTATCAGTGTAAAAGAAATGGACCGACATCCCCAAGCTTTGACCCTTGTACTTCTTGAATATTTCTTGGGGTGCAGGGGCATCCCCAGGCTTGAGCTTTTGTCCATTCTTCATCTCATCAAATCATTGTTCTCTCCCTACACTTGAAAACTTCCTTCATACAGAACTTCACACAATTCTTCTATTAGCAGCATTAGTACAATCAAAATAAACAAATCCACTTGGTTCAGTACTAACATATATCAAACATCTATTAAAGCATTAGCTACTGTAGCAATCTTTCAAAAGCTTTTTGATCAAAAGAACTAAAACAGAAAGAGATTTAAGAGGCAAATGCAAATAGTGCAAAAATCTGTCAAAACATAACATCAAGTAAAGATTTTTTTGAAAATCCTCTGTTGCTCATCTCGAAAAGTGGTCAACTAATGAAAGTTATATAATAACCTGGGGCATATGCATAAAAAATGGCAGCTCAAAATTCCGCTCTGGCTATTTGTACGAATTTTTTATGGTAACAGCACATAATCTATTTTCAGGATAGCAACTTCCCCTAATCTTACATTGTTCCTATTAGAGGCTATTATTGGCACAAAAATGAAATAAAAATTATAAGGAGAGGTTATTACAGAGGTAATAACTTCCAAGACTTAACAAAAAGAAAAATTACAGAAAATAAGCATGGGTTATCTTCCAAGAGTGCTTTTTTAACGCCTTTTAGCTAAGCGCAGAAAAAGAGCGAGTATAGTGTATTATCAAGTGAAGAAGCATCAATATCAATCACTTCCTCCAAAACACAACTTCTCAAAATAGGCACTTTAGATACCCCTGGAGAAGATTCAACATGTAAACCACTCTTAGTTGTACTAAAAGTTTTATCAATTTTAAACATATTATGGGTTTTGGTTTAGGTGCCTTTGGAACATACATAATTTTTTTCTCTTTTCCCACAAAGGCTTTCTCCTTCTTAAACCCAAGAGAAGTAAAAGTTGAACTTAAAGTTTCCATAGCCTCCTCTAGTTTACCAATCCTAAGGTTTATATTATCATGGGTATTGCTAGCTTCTAAAACAATGATTCTTTTACTCTTACTTTCTATGGATTCATTAATTTGGTTAGCATTACTTGGGCAATTTGGCATACTTTTCTCTAGAGAGCTTAGTTTTTCTATAACATCCTCCAAAGTGTTCTCACTTTTAAAAACATTAGTAGGTGGGATTCCTACCAAGCTTTCAATTAAATTACAGGCTTCCAAAGCGGGAGCACCCAGAAATTACCACCCGTGAGAGTATCCAAAACATATCTATTCCAGCTAGATAAACCAACATAAAAATTTCTAAGGAGGATCATGGTAGAATATTTTTTAGTACATCTATGATGAGCATTACTTATTCTATACCAAGCATCTTTCAAACTTTCTCCCCCTTGTTGCTTAAAAGAACGAACCTCAACTTCAGGAATGCTCATTTTAGCAAAATTAAAACTAAGCAACAGAAATTACAACAATAATAGTAACCATTTTTTGTGTGTTTTTGGTATAAAGACAATTATAAAAGGAAACTAATTTTGTGTGTGTTATTGATATAATAAAGAAAACAAGACAAAATTGTTGGAGATATGCCCAAGAGGCAATAATAAAGTGGTTATTATAATATCTTTGTGTTTATGATAAATGTTTATATACCATGCTATAATTGTATTAACCGAAACATTGATACATGTGTGTTATGTAAACAACAAGGAGTCCCTAGTAAGCCTCTTGTATAACTAGCTTGTTGATTAATAGATGATCATGGTTTCGTGATCATGAACATTGGATGTTATTAATAACAAGGTTATGTCATTGGTTGAATGATATAATGGACACACACCCAAATGAGCGTAGCATAAGATCAAGTCATTAAGTTCATTTGCTATAAGCTTTCGATACATAGTTGTCATAATCCTTCGACCATGAGATCATGTAAATCACTTACACCGAAAGGGTACTTTGATTACATCAAACGTCATTGCGTAAATGGGTGACAATAAAGGTGGGATTAAGTATTTGGAAAGTGTGAGTTGAGGCATATGGATCAACAGTGGGATTTGTCCATCCTGATGACGGATAGATATACTCTGGGCCCTCTCGGTGGAATGTCATCCGATTAGCTTGCAAGCATATGAATAGTTCATAAGAGATCACATACCACGGTACGAGTAAAGAGTACTTGTCGGTAACGAGGTTGAACAAGGTATGGAGATACCGATGATCGAACCTCGGACAAGTAAAATATCGCGAGACAAAGGGAATCGGCATCGTATGTAAATGGTTCAATCGATCACTAAGTCATCGTTGAATATGTGGGAGCCATTATGGATCTCCAGATCCCGCTATTGGTTATTGCTCGGAGAGGAGTCTCGACCATGTCTACATAGTTCACGAACCGTAGGGTGACGCGCTTAAGGTTCGATGTCGCATAAGTAGATTCGGAATATGAGATGGAGACCGAATGTTGTTCGGAGTCTCGGATAGGATCCGAGACATCACGAGGAGAGCCGGAATTGTTCTGGAAGAATTCTGCTGTTTTGTATTTCAAGAAAAGTTGTTCTGGAAACATTCTCGGAATTGGACGAAATAAAAACAGAGGTTCTTATTTTTCTGTCGCGCAGACGGAGTCCAAAGGGGAGACGGAGAAAGGCCAGGAGTGGGCCACACCACACGGCGGCGCGGGCCCCCCCTTGGCCGCGCCAGGGTGTGGTGTGGGCCCACCAGGCGCCGCCACTTGATCGGTTTCGCGAAACCCTAACCCTACCTTCCGACTATAAATAGTGGGGTAGTTTGGCCGGCCATTGCTGCTCCGTACGAAACCCTAAAGTGCCACCTCTCCTCCCTCCCAGTTTCTCCTGCTCCGGCTTAGGCGAAGCCCTGCAGGAATTCTTCTCCACCACCACCACCACGCCGTCGTGCTGCTGGGATTCCGTGGAGATCTACTACACCTCCGCTGCCCGCTGGAACGGGAGAGGAAGGAGCTTCATCGACACCGTACGCGCGACCGAGTACGGAAGTGCTGCCGGATTGCAGCACCGGGGACGATCGTCTACACCAACAACGAGATTAATCTCGTAGGCTTTGGAATCTTCGAGGGTTAGTCTCATCTCCATCTCGTTGCTTAGATCTAGTAGATTGGATCTTGGGTGTTCCATAGATTAGATCTGTTGGTTTTATTCGCTTTGCGGTAGGAAAATTTTTGTTTTCTATGCAACGAACCCCATCAGTGGTATCAGAGCCACGTCTATGCATAGATCTGTTGCACGAGTAGAACACAATGGTTTGTGGGCGGTGATGTTTTTGTTGCTTTAGTTTGTGTACTTTGCTTCTTGCGGGATGGTGGGATGAAGCGGCCCGGGCTAACTTTACATGACCGCGTTCATGAGACTTGCTCCACGCTTGACATGCAACTTGTATTGCATAAGTGGCTTTGCGGGTGTCTGTCTCTCCCACCATAGTGAAGATTGTAATTTGCACTTCTATTGTCAACACTAGTATCACCGTTGTGGTTCATGTTCGTAGGTAGATTGGATCTTGCTCGAAAACCCTAAACCACGTAAAAGATGCAAACCAAATTAGAGGCGTCTAACTTGTTTTTGTAGGGTTTGGTGATGTGATATGGCCATGATGTGATGATGATTATATTTGATGTATGAGATGTTCATTATTGTATTATGGCAACCGGCAGGAGCCTAATGGTTGTTTTTAATTTTTGTTAAAGACCTGCGTGTCTATTCATCATGTAATAGCTTTATTTCAAGTAGTTGTTATAGTAGCTATAAGTGATGGACAACCATGAAGCGGCGCCACTGACCTTGACGCCATGCTGGTGATGATGGAGATCATGTCCGTGCTTTGGAGATGGAGATCAAAAGCACAAGAAGAAAGGCCATATCATATCACACATTATGAATTGCATGTGATGTTAATCCTTTTATGCATCTTATTTTGCTTAGATCGCGACGGTAGCATTATAAGATGATCCCTCTCACTAAATATCAAGATAATAAAGTGTTCATCCTTAGTATGCACCGTTGCTAAGACTTGTCGTTTCGAAGCATCTCGTGATGATCGGGTGTGATAGACTCTACATGTGCATACAACGGGTGCAAGCCAGATTTGCACACGCGGATACTAAGGTTGCCTTGACGAGCCTAGCATGTACAGACATGGTCTCGGAACACGGGATACCGAAAGGTAGAGCATGAGTCATATGAATGATATGATGAACACTTTGAGTGTTCGCCTTTGAAACTACATCTTTTCTCGTGAAGATCGGACTTGGTGTAGTGGATTTGGTTCGTGTAATCACTAAGACAATGCGAGGGATGTTGTTTTGAGTGGGAGTTCACCTAGTTAATTTAAGAATTAAAACTGAACTCATTTTATCATAAACTTAGTCTAAACTCTTTGCAAATATGTTGTAGATCATGGCGCCCCCTCCATCAATTTTAACCAGTTCCTAGAGAAAGAAAAGCTTAAGGGCAATGGTAGCAACTTCACTGACTGGTCCCGTCATGTGAGGATTTTGGGGTGGAACGTCTCCAACGTATCGATAATTTCTTATGTTCCATGCTACTTTATTGATGATACCTACATGTTTTATGCACATTATATGTCATATTTATGCATTTTCTGGAACTAACCTATTAACAAGATGCCGAAGAGCCCCGTTTTCGCTGTTTTTGGTTTCAGAAATCCTAGTAAAGAAATATTCTCGGAATTGGACGAAACTTTCGCCCAGGGTCCTATTTTTGCACGAAGCTTCCAGAAGACCGAAGACCTAATAAGTGGGGCCACGAGGCGGCCAGAGGGAGGCCGGCGCGCCTGTGCCCGGCCGCGCCGACCCCTGGGCCCCTCGTGTGGCCCCCGCGTTGACCCTCCGCCTACTTAAAGCTTCCGTCGCAAACCCCAGCACGAGAGCCACGATACGGAAAACCTTACGAGACGCGCGCCGCGAATCCCATCTCGGGGACTGGAGATCGCCTCCGGCACCCCGCCGGAGAGGGGATTCATCTCCGGAGGACTCTACACCGCCATGGTCGCCTCCGGAGTGATGAGTGAGTAGTTCACCCCTGGACCATGGGTCCATAGCAGTAGCTAGATGGTCGTCTTCTCCTTGTTGTGCTTCATTGTTGGATCTTGTGAGCTGCCTAACATGATCAAGATCATCTATCTGTAATACTATATGTTGTGTTTGTCGGGATCCGATGGATAGAGAGTACTATGATTATGGTGATTATCAATCTATTGTTTATGTGTTGTTTATGATCTTGCATGCTCTCCGTTATTAGTAGAGGCTCTGGCCAAGTTTTTGCTCTTAACTCCAAGAGGGGGTATTTATGCTCGATAGTGGGTTCATGCCTTCATTGAATCTGGGATCGTGACAGTAGGTTCTAAGGTTGTGATGTGCTGTTGCCACTAGGGATAAAACATTGATGCTATGTCTAAGGATGTAGTTGTTGATTACATTACGCACCATACTTAATGCAATTGTCTGTTGCTTTGCAACTTAATACTGGAGGGGGTTGATAACCTGAAGGTGGACTTTTTAGGCATAGATGCAGTTGGATGGCGGTCTATGTACTTTGTCGTAATGCCCGATTAAATCTCACTATATTTATCATATCATGTATATGCATTGTTATGCCTTTCTCTATTTGTCAATTGCCCGACTGTAATTTGTTCACCCAACATGCTTTTATCTTATGGGAGAGACACCTCTAGTGAACTGTGGACCCCGGTCCTATTCTTTACATAGCATACAATCTACTGCAATTGTGTTTTACTGTTTTCTTTGCAAACATCTTCCACTCGATACGTTTAATCCTTTGTTACAGCAAGCGGTGAGATTGACAACCTCACTGTTTCGTTGGGGCAAAGTACTTTGGTGTTGTGCACGTTGGCGCCGGAATCCCTGGTGTTGCGCCGCATCACATTTCGCGACCATCAACCTTCAACGTGCTTCTTGCTCCTCCTGGTTCGATTAAACCTTGGTTTCTTTCTGAGGGAAAACTTGCTACCGTGCGCATCATACCTTCCTCTTGGGGTTCCCAACGAACGTGTGAGTTACACGCCATCAAGCTCTTTTTCTGGCGCCGTTGCCGGGGAGATCAAGACACGCTGCAAGGGGAGTCTCCACTTCTCAATCTCTTTACTTTGTTTTTGTCTTGCTTTATTTTATTTACTACTTTGTTTGCTGCACTAAATCAAAATACAAAAAAATTAGTTGCTAGTTTTACTTTATTTACTGTCTTGCTCTCTATATCAAAAACACAAAAAAATTAGTTACTTGTCTTTACTTTATTTGCCTAGTTTACTTTTTGCTTATTTCATCATGCTTAATCCTAAGTTTACTTTGGAAGAGATACCGGTAGGACGAGGGTGTATCATTGGAAGAGATAATATAGAAGAATTTTTCACCCATGTTAGTATGGATGAAGATTTTGAAGATATACCATTATTAAAAACTGCTCCTACTTATGAAAGTGCTTCTGCCTGTTTGATACACATGTTAGAAACTAGATTTGTTAATCTCAATCCCATAATACAACATATGTTTCTTACACTTTCGGATATGGAGATGGGGGAAAAGAGAAATTTTGTTTTAAAAGTCCTTGTTAGAGAATTTGAGGATATAGTTAAAGAAGCTAGAAAAGTTTTTATTAAGCATAAGAGGCTTGGTTTCTTTCCTAATTTTAAACAAATACTTGAAAAGATGGATATGGATAGAATTAAGTATACTAATAATGTTAATGATGGTAGGGAAATTAAAGCGCCAATACCTAGTAAACTACTAGGAATGCATGAAGCTTTGGAAAACAACTATGCTTGGCTTGTTCCTGAAAATTTGTTTGATGAAAATAGTAAGCCTAGGAGCAATGAGAGAGGAGTTACTTATATAGACCAGATACAATGCATTGTTGAGAAAACTCCCAACACCCCTGGTAATGATGTTGATGCTTCATATCTCGATAATACTTGATTTGCACTTTCTGCGCCTAGCTGAAAGGCGTTAAAGAAAAGCGCTTATGGGAGACAACCCATGTTTTTACCTACAGCAATTTTTTGTTTTGTTGAGTCTTGGAAGTTGTTTACTACTGTAGCAACCTCTCCTTATCATGTTTTTGTGCCAAGTAAAGTTTCTATGTCAAAGTTGATGTTATATTTGGGATCGCTGCGCAGAAACAGCATTGCTGTCTGTCACGAATCTGGGCACAGTTCCCTGTAGAAAATTCGAAAAAATCTGCCAATTTACGAGCGTGATCCTCAGATATATACGCAACTTTCATTAGTTTTGAGTTTTTCCATTTGAGCAAGTCTGGTGCCATTTCTAAATTCGTCTTTACGGACTGTTCTGTTTTTGACAGATTCTGCCTTTTATTTCGCATTGCCTCTTTTGCTATGTTGGATTTATTTCTTTGATCCACTAATGTCCAGTAGCATTATGCAATGTCCAGAAGTGAAAATAATGATTGTGTCACCTCTGAATGAGTGAATTATTAATGATGCACTAACCCTCTAATGAGTTTGCTTGAAGTTTGGTGTGAAGGAAGTTTTCAAGGGTCAAGAGAGGAGAATGATATACTATGATCAAGAGGAGTGAAAGCTCTAAGCTTGGGGATGCCCCCGTGGTTCACCCCTGCATATTTTAAGAAGACTCAAGCGTCTAAGCTTGGGGATGCCCAAGGCATCCCTTCTTCATCGACAACATCATCAGGTTCCTCCCCTGAAACTATATTTTTATTCAATCACATCTTGTGTTCTTTGCTTGGAGCGTCGGTTTGTTTTTGTTTTTGTTTTATTTGAATAAAATGGATCCTAGCATTCACTTTGTGGGAGAGAGACACGCTCCTCTGTTGCATATGGACACATGTGTCCTTAGGCTTTACTCATAATGTTCATGACGAAGTTTCTTCTTCGTTAAATTGTTATGGTTGGAATTGGAAAATGCTACATGTAGTAATTCTAAAATGTCTTGGATAATGTGATACTTGGCAATTGTTGTGCTCATGTTTAAGCTCTTGCATCATATGCTTTGCACCCATTAATGAAGAAATACATAGAGCTTGCTAAAATTTGATTTGCATATTTGGTTTCTCTAAGGTCTAGATAATATCTAGTATTGAGTTTTGAACAACAAGGAAGACAGTGTAGAGTCTTATAATGTTTACAATATGTCTTTTATGTGAGTTTTGCTGCACTTGTTCATCCTTGAGTTTGCTTCAAATAACCTTGCTAGCCTAAACCTTGTATCGAGAGGGAATACTTCTCATGCATCCAAAATCCTTGAGCCAACTACTATGCCATTTGTGTCCACCATACCTACCTACTACATGGTATTTCTCCGCCATTCCAAAGTAAATTGCTTGAGTGCTACCTTTAAAATTCCATCATCCACCTATGCAATATATAGCTCATGGGACAAAATAGCCTTAAAAACTATCGTAGTATTGAATATGTACTTATGCACTTTATCTTTTATTAAGTTGCTTGTTGTGCGATAACCATGCTTCTGGGGAACGCCATCAACTATTGTTGAATATCATGTGAGTTGCTATGCATGTCCGTCTTGTCTGAAGGTCTATCATTTTAGTGGTTGGAGCATGCAAAATTGTTAGAGAAGAACATTGGGCCGCTAACTAAAGCCATGAACCATGGTTGAAGTTTCAGTTTTGGACATATATCCTCAATCTCATATGAGAATAATAATTATTGCTACATGCTTATGCATTTAAGAGGAGTCCATTATCTGTTGTCCATGTTGTCCCGGTATGGATGTCTAAGTTGAGAATAATCAAAAGCGAGAAATCCGAAATGCGAGCATTCTCCTTAGACCTTTGTACAGGCGGCATGGAGGTACCCCTTTGTGACACTTGGTTGAAACATGGCATGCGAAGACCCGGTAGTCCAAGTTAAGTAGGACGAGGTGCGGGCACTATTAGTATACTATGCATGAGGCTTGCAACTTGTAAGATATAATTTTCATAACTCATATGCTTTATTACTACCGTTGACAAAATTGTTTCATGTTTTCAAAATAAAAGCTCTAGCACAAATACAGCAATCGATGCTTTCCTCATTGAAGGACCTTTCTTTTACTTTTATTGTTGAGTCAGTTTACCTATCTCCCTCCACCTTAAGAAGCAAACACTTGTGTGAACTGTGCATTGATTCCTACATACTTGCATATTGCACTTATTATACTACTTTATGTTGACAATATCCATGAGATATACATGTTACAAGTTGAAAGCAACCGCTGAAACTTAATCTTCCTTTGTGTTGCTTCAACACCTTTACTTTGATTTATTGCTTTATGAGTTAACTCTTATGCAAGACTTATTGATGCTTGTCTTGAAGTACTATTTATGAAAAGTCTTTGCTTTATGATTCAGTTGTTTACTCATGTCATTATTGTTTTGATCGCTGCATTCATTACATATGTTTACAAATAGTATGATCAAGATTATGATGGCATGTCACTTCAGAAATTATCTTTGTTATCGTTTTACCTGCTCGGGACGAGCAGAACTAAGCTTGGGGATGCTGATACGTCTCCAACGTATCGATAATTTCTTATGTTCCATGCTACTTTTTGATGATACCTACATGTTTTATGCACATTATATGTCATATTTATGCATTTTCTGAACTAACCTATTAACAAGATGTCGAAGAGCCAGTTGCTTTTCTGCTGTTTTTGGTTTCAGAAATCCTAGTAAAGAAATATTCTAATTGGACGAAACTTTCGCCCAGGGTCCTATTTTTGCACGAAGCTTCCAGAAGACCGAAGACCTAACGAAGTGGGGCCACGCGGCCAGGAGGGAGGCCGCCGCGGCCCAGGCCCTGGCCGCGCCGACCTACCCCCTGGGCCCCTCGTGTGGCCCCCGCGTTGACCCTCCGCCTACTTAAAGCTTCCGTCGCGAAACCCCAGTACCGAGAGCCACGATACGGAAAACCTTACAGAGACGCGCCGCGAATCCCATTTCGGGATTGAGATCGCCTCCGGCACCTGCCGGAGAGGGGATTCATCTCCGGAGGACTCTACACCGCCATGGTCGCCTCCGGAGTGATGAGTGAGTAGTTCACTATGGGTCCATAGCAGTAGCTAGATGGTCGTCTTCTCCTTGTTGTGCTTCATTGTTGGATCTTGTGAGCTGCCTAACATGATCAAGATCATCTATCTGTAATACTATATGTTGTGTTTGTCGGGATCCGATGGATAGAGAGTACTATGATTATGGTGATTATCAATCTATTGTTTATGTGTTGTTTATGATCTTGCATGCTCTCCGTTATTAGTAGAGGCTCTGGCCAAGTTTTTGCTCTTAACTCCAAGAGGGGGTATTTATGCCGATAGTGGGTTCATGCCTTCATTGAATCTGGGATCGTGACAGTAGGTTCTAAGGTTGTGATGTGCTGTTGCCACTAGGGATAAAACATTGATGCTATGTCTAAGGATGTAGTTGTTGATTACATTACGCACCATACTTAATGCAATTGTCTGTTGCTTTGCAACTTAATACTGGAGGGGTTCGGATGATAACCTGAAGGTGGACTTTTTAGGCATAGATGCAGTTGGATGGCGGTCTATGTACTTTGTCGTAATGCCCGGATTAAATCTCACTATATTTATCATATCATGTATATGCATTGTTATGCCTTTCTCTATTTGTCAATTGCCCGACTGTAATTTGTTCACCCAACATGCTTTATCTTATGGGAGAGACACCTCTAGTGAACTGTGGACCCCGGTCCTATTCTTTACATAGCATACAATCTACTGCAATTGTGTTTTACTGTTTTCTTTGCAAACATCTTCCACTCGATACGTTTAATCCTTTGTTACAGCAAGCCGGTGAGATTGACAACCTCACTGTTTCGTTGGGGCAAAGTACTTTGGTTGTGTTGTGCAGGTTCCGCGTTGGCGCCGGAATCCCTGGTGTTGCGCCGCATCACATTTCGCGACCATCAACCTTCAACGTGCTTCTTGGCTCCTCCTGGTTCGATTAAACCTTGGTTTCTTCCTAGAGAAAGAAAAGCTTAAGGGCAATGGTAGCAACTTCACTGACTGGTCCCGTCATGTGAGGATTTTCCTCACTGGCGTGAGCATGCAATTTGTGCTCGAAGCACCGCTAGGTCCCCCACCACCTCCTGCAGTGTCCGAGGACATAAAGAATGTTTATGAGACTCGGGTAACTCGGTACTCCGAAATTCAGTGTGCCATCTTGTGCAGTTTAGAGGCAGAGCTCCAAAAGCGTTTTGAGCACCACGACCCATGTGAGATGATGCGTGAGCTCAAACTTATCTTTGAGACTCATGCGGCCGTGGAGAGCTATGAGGCCTCGAAACAGTTCTTTAACTGCATGATGGAAGAGGGCAGCTCCGTTAGTGAGCACATGTTCGCCATGTCCGGACATGCGAAGAAGCTCAGTGACTTGGGGATTGTGATCCCTAACAAGCTGGGTATTCATCGTGTCCTCCAATCACTGCCACCAAGTTACAAGAACTTCGTGATGAACTACAACATGCAGAACATGAACAAAGAGTTACCTGAACTCTTCTCCATGCTGAAGTCTGCTGAAGTAGAAATAAAGAAGGAGAACCAAGTGTTGATGGTCAACAAGACCACCAGTTTCAAGAAGCAGGGCAAGCCTAACAAGGGCAACTTCAAGAAGGGCGGCAAGAAAGTTGCAGCGCCTCCTGAGAAGCCTAAGGCTGGTCCTAAGCCTGAGACTGTGTGCTACTACTGCCAGGGGAAGGGGCACTGGAAGCGGAACTGCACCAAATACTTGGCCGATCTGAAGAGCGGCCATGCCAAGAAGAAAGGTATATTTGATATACATGTTATAGATGTCTATCTTACTGGTTCTCGTAGTAGTGCCTGGGTATTTGATACTGGTTCGGTTGCTCACATTTGTAACTCGAAACAGGAACTGCGGAATAAACGAAGCCTGGCAAGGGACGAGGTGACGATGCGCGTTGGAAATGGATCCAAGGTCGATGTGATCGCCGTCGGCACGCTCCCCCTACATCTACCTTCGGGATTAGTTTTAAACCTTAATAATTGTTATTTGGTACCTGCGTTGAGCATGAACATTATATCTGGATCTTGTTTGATGCAAGACGGTTATTCGTTTAAGTCTGAGAATAATGGTTGTTCGATTTATATGAGTAATGTCTTTTATGGCCATGCACCTGAGATGAATGGTTTATTCTTGTTAAATCTCGATAGTAGTGATACACATGTTCATAACATTGATGCTAAGCGAATTAAATTGAATGATAATTCTACTTATATGTGGCACTGTCGTCTTGGTCATATTGGAGTGAAGCGCATGAAGAAACTCCATTCCGATGGACTTCTTGAGTCACTTGACTTTGAGTCACTTGACAGCATGTCTAATGGGAAAAATGACTAAGACTCCATTTTCTGGTACAATGGAGCGAGCTACAGACTTATTGGAAATCATACATACCGATGTGTGCGGACCAATGAGTGTAGCATCGCGCGGTGGTTATCGTTATGTTCTAACCTTCACGGATGATCTGAGTAGATATGGGTATATTTACTTTATGAAACACAAGTCCGAGACTTTTGAGAAGTTCAAGGAATTCCAAAGTGAAGTAGAAAATCAACGTAACAAGAAGATTAAGTTTCTGCGTTCTGATCGCGGAGGCGAATATCTGAGTTATGAGTTTGGCATGCATTTAAAGAAATGCGGAATACTTTCACGTTCCCCTCCTTTCCTGACAGTGTTGGGCCTCCAAGAGTAGAGGTTTGTAGAACAGCAGCAAGTTTCCCTTAAGTGGATCACCCAAGGTTTATCGAACTCAGGGAGGAAGAGGTCAAAGATATCCCTCTCATGCAACCCTGCAACCACAAAGCAAGAAGTCTCTTGTGTCCCCAACACACCTAATAGGTGCACTAGTTCGGCGAAGAGATAGTGAAATACAGGTGGTATGAATATATATGAGCAGTAGCAACGGTGCCAGAAAATAGCTTGCTGGCGTGTAGTTGATGGTGGTAGTATTGCAGCAGTAGTAACACAGTAAAACAGTAAACAAGCAGTATTTAGGAACAAGGCCTAGGGATTACACTTTCACTAGTGGACACTCTCAACATTGATCACATAACAGAATAGATAAATGCATACTCTACACTTTTGTTGGATGATGAACACATTGCGTAGGATTACACGAACCCTCAATGCCGGAGTTAACAAGCTCCACAATAATGCTCATGTTTAGGTAACCTTAAGTGTAAGATAGATCAAAAGACTAAACCAAGTACTAGCATAGCATGCACACTGTCACCTTCATGCATATGTAGGAGGAATAGATCACATCAATATTATCATAGCAATAGTTAACTTCGCAATCTACAAGAGATCATGATCATAGCATAAACCAAGTACTAACACGGTGCACGCACTGTCACCTTTGCACACATGCAGGAGGAATAAAACTACTTTAATAACACATCACTAGAGTAGCACATAGATAAATTGTGATACAAAACTCATATGAATCTCAATCATGTAAAGCAGCTCATGAGATCATTGTATTGAGGTACATAGGAGAGAGATTAACCACATAGCTACCGGTACAGCCCCGAGCCTCGATGGAGAACTACTCCCTCCTCATGGGAGCAGCAGCGGTGATGAAGATGGCGGTGGAGATGGCAGCGGTGTCGATGGAGGAGCCTTCCGGGGGCACTTCCCCGTCCGGCAGGGTGCCGGAACAGACTCCTGTCCCCAGATCTTGGCTTCGCGAGGGCGGCGGCTCTGGAACTTTTCTCGTATCGTGGCTTCCTCCGTAAGGGTTTTCGATGCAGGGGCTTTATATAGGCGAAGAGGCGGCGCAGGAGGGTCAACGAGGCGATGACACCATAGGGTGGCGCGGCCAGGCCCAGGCCGCGCCACCATGTCATCTGGGCCCACAGGGCCCATCTCTGGCAGCTCTCGAGTGTTCTGGATGGTTCCGGGAAAATAGGAACCCAGGCGTTGATTTCGTCCGATTCCGAGAATATTTCGTTACTAGGATTTCTGAAACCAAAAACAGCAGAAAACAGAACCACTTCGGCATCTTGTTAATAGGTTAGTTCCGAAAATGCATAAATATGACATACAATGTGCATAAAACATGTAGGTATCGTCAATAAAGTAGCATGGAACATAAGAAATTATCGATACGTTGGAGACGTATCGCATCCCCAAGCTTAGTTCGCTCGTCCCGAGCAGGTAAAACGATAACAAAGATAATTTCTTAAGTGACATGCCATCATAACCTTGATCATACTATTGTAAGCATATGAGATGAATGCAGCGATCAAAACAATGGTAATGACATGAGTAAACAAAATGAATCATAAAGCAAAGACTTTTCATGAATAGTACTTCAAGACAAGCATCAATAAGTCTTGCATAAAAGTTAACTCATAAAGCAATAAATCAAAGTAAAGGTGTTGAAGCAACACATAGGAAGATTAAGTTTCAGCGGTTGCTTTCAACTTATAACATGTATATCTCATGGATATTGTCAACATAAAGTAATATAACAAGTGCAATATGCAAGTATGTAGGAATCAATGCACAGTTCACACAAGTGTTTGCTTCTTGAGGTGGAGAGATAGGTAAACTGACTCAACATAAAAAGTAAAAGAATGGCCCTTCAAAGAGGAAAGCATCGATTGCTATATTTGTGCTAGAGCTTTGGTTTTGAAAACATAAAGAGAGCATAAAAGTAAAATTTTGAGAAGTGTTTGTTGTTGTCAACGAATGGTAGTGGGCACTCTAACTACCTCATCAACCAGACTTTCAAGAGCGGCTCCCATGAAGGACGTTATCTCTACCAGCAAGGTAGATCATCCCTCTTCTCTTTTGTTTACACATGTACTTTAGTTTAGTTTTTCTTTATTTATGGATGACACTCCTCCCAACCTTTTGCTTACACAAGCCATGGCTAACCGAATCCTCGGGTGCCTTCCAACATTCACATACCATGGAGGAGTGTCTATTTGCAAAATTAAGTTGCTTACTGATGAATCAGAGCAAAACATGTGAAGAGAATTATTAATGCAAGTTAATTAATTGAGGCTGGGAACCTCATTGCCAGCTCTTTTTGCAAAATTATTGGATAAGCGGATGAAGCCACTAGTCCATTAGTGAAAGTCTGTCAAAAGTAAATGACAAGATCGAAAGATAAAACACCACATACTTCCTCATGAGCTATAAAACATTGACACAAATAAGGGGTAATAACTTTTGAATTGTTTAAAGGTAGCACTCAAGCAATTTACTTTGGAATGGCGGAGAAATACCATGTAGTAGGTAGGTATGGTGGACACAAATGGCATAGTGGTTGGCTCAAGGATTTGGATGCATGAGAAGTATTCCCTCTCGATACAAGGCTTAGGCTAGCAAGGTTATTTGAAGCAAACTCAAGGATGAACCGGTGCAGCAAAACTCACATAAAAGACATATTGTAAACATTATAAGACTCTACACCGTCTTCCTTGTTGTTCAAACTCAATACTAGAAATTATCTAGACCTTAGAGAGACCAATTATGCAAACCAAATTTTAGCATGCTCTATGTATTTCTTCACTAATAGGTGCAAAGCATATGATGCAAGAGCTTAAACATGAGCACAAAAATTGCCAAGTATCACATTATCCAAGACATTTTACCAATTACTACATGTAGCATTTTTCCAATTCCAACCATATAACAATTTAACGAAGAAGAAACTTCGCCATGAATATTATGAGCTAAGAACACATGTGTTCATACGAACCAGCGGAGCGTGTCTCTCTCCCACACAAGGATGAACTTATTCAGAGAATGAAAATAACAAAACAAAAACAAAAATAAAAGCACACAGACGCTCCAAGTAAAATACATAGGATGTGATGGAATAAAAATATAGTTTCACTAGAAGAAACCTGATAAGTTGTCGATGAAGAAGGGGATGCCTTGGGCATCCCCAAGCTTAGATGCTTGAGTCTTCTTGAAATATGCAGGGATGAACCACCGGGGCATCCCCAAGCTTAGACCTTTCACTCTTCTCGATCACATTATATCACCCTCTTCTATTGACCCTTGAAAACTTCCTTCACACCAAACTTCAAGCAAACTCATTAGAGGGTTAGTGCACGATTAATAATTCACACATTCAGAGGTGACACAATCATTATTTTCACTTCTGGACATTGCATAATGCTACTGGACATTAGTGGATCAAAGAAATAAATCCAACATAGCAAAAGAGGCAATGCGAAATAAAAGGCAGAATCTGTCAAAAACAGAACAGTCCGTAAAGACGAATTTAGAAATGGCACCAGACTTGCTCAAATGGAAAAACTCAAAACTAATGAAAGTTGCGTACATATCTGAGGATCACGCTCGTAAATTGGCAGATTTTTTCGAATTTTCTACAGGGAACTGTGCCCAGATTCGTGACAGACAGCAATGCTGTTTCTGCGCAGCGATCCCAAATATAACATCAACTTTGACATAGAAACTTTACTTGGCACAAAAACATGATAAGGAGAGGTTGCTACAGTAGTAAACAACTTCCAAGACTCAACAAAACAAAAATTGCTGTAGTAAAATAAACACATGGGTTATCTCCCAAGAAGTTCTTTCTTTATAGCCATTAAGATGGGCTCAGCAGTTTAATGATAATGCTCTCATAAGGATGAGAGTTGAAGCAAAAGAGAGCATCAAGAAGCAAATTCAAAATACATTTAAGCCTAACATGCTTCCTATGCATAAGAATCTTGTAAATAAACAAGTTCATGAAGAGCAAAGTAACAAGCATAGGAAGATAAAACAAGTGTAGCTTCAAAAATTTCAGCACATAGAGAGGCATTTTAGTAACATGAAAATTTCTACAACCATATTTTCCTCTCTCATAATAACTTTCAGTAGCATCATGAGCAAACTCAACAATATAACTATCACATAAAGCATTCTTATCATGAGTCTCATGCATAAAATAATTACTACTCCCAACATAAGCATAGTCATTCTTATTAATTGTAGTGGGAGCAAATTCAACAAAGTAGCTATCAAATATAGGAGGTATATTGTAATCATAATCAAATTTATCCTCCATAACAGGTGGTAACAAAAGACTACTATCATTATAATCATCATAAATAGGAGGCAAAGTATCATCAAAGTAAATTTTCTCCTCAATGCTTGGGGGACTAAAAATATCATGCTCATCAAAGCCAGCTTCCCCAAGCTTAGAATTTTCCATAGCATTAGCAACAATGGTGTTCAAAGCATTCATACTAATAACATTCCCATTATCATGCATATAAAGTTCCATGGGTTTTTTAATTCTTTCTTCAAACACATCATGTCCTAATTCAAGATAAAGTTCATAAAGATCTCTCATTTTATTGTTGTCTTCCATTAAGCCTAACTAGTGTAAACAAGAAACCAAATGTCGCAATTGCAGAGTCTAAAGGAAATAGCTTCGAGTACTTACAATGGCGCTGGAAAATAGCTTAGTAGCCGAGATCCGGAGTGTGAGTACCTTTTACCTTTCCTCCCCGGCAACGGCGCCAGAAAAGTGCTTGATGTCTACGTTCCCCCTCCTTTCCTGTAGACAGTGTTGGGCCTCCAAGAGTAGAGGTTTGTAGAACAGCAGCAAGTTTCCCTTAAGTGGATCACCCAAGGTTTATCGAACTCAGGGAGGAAGAGGTCAAAGATATCCCTCTCATGCAACCCTGCAACCACAAAGCAAGAAGTCTCTTGTGTCCCCAACACACCTAATAGGTGCACTAGTTCGGCGAAGAGATAGTGAAATACAGGTGGTATGAATATATATGAGCAGAGCAACGTGCAGAAAATAGCTTGCTGGCGTGTAGTTGATGGTGGTAGTATTGCAGCAGTAGTAACACAGTAAAACAGTAAACAAACAGCAGTAACTCAGCAGTATTTAGGAACAAGGCCTAGGGATTACACTTTCACTAGTGGACACTCTCAACATTGATCACATAACAGAATAGATAAATGCATACTCTACACTTTTGTTGGATGATGAACACATTGCGTAGGATTACACGAACCCTCAATGCCGGAGTTAACAAGCTCCACAATAATGCTCATGTTTAGGTAACCTTAAGTGTAAGATAGATCAAAAGACTAAACCAAGTACTAGCATAGCATGCACACTGTCACCTTCATGCATATGTAGGAGGAATAGATCACATCAATATTATCATAGCAATAGTTAACTTCGCAATCTACAAGAGATCATGATCATAGCATAAACCAAGTACTAACACGGTGCACGCACTGTCACCTTTGCACACATGCAGGAGGAATAAAACTACTTTAATAACACATCACTAGAGTAGCACATAGATAAATTGTGATACAAAACTCATATGAATCTCAATCATGTAAAGCAGCTCATGAGATCATTGTATTGAGGTACATAGGAGAGAGATTAACCACATAGCTACCGGTACAGCCCCGAGCCTCGATGGAGAACTACTCCCTCCTCATGGGAGCAACAGCGGTGATGAAGATGGCGGTGTCGATGGAGGAGCCTTCCGGGGCACTTCCCCGTCCGGCAGGGTGCCGGAACAGAGACTCCTGTCCCCCAGATCTTGGCTTCGCGAGGGCGGCGGCTCTGGAACTTTTCTCGTATCGTGGCTTCCTCCGTAAGGGTTTTCGATGCAGGGGCTTTATATAGGCGAAGAGGCGGCGCAGGAGGGTCAACGAGGCGATGACACCATAGGGTGGCGCGGCCAGGGCCCAGGCCGCGCCACCATGTCATCTGGGGCCCACAGTGGCCCATCTCTGGCAGCTCTCGAGTGTTCTGGATGGTTCCGGGAAAAATAGGAACTGGGCGTTGATTTCGTCCGATTCCGAGAATATTTCGTTACTAGGATTTCTGAAACCAAAAACAGCAGAAAACAGGAACTGGCACTTCGGCATCTTGTTAATAGGTTAGTTCCAGAAAATGCATAAATATGACATACAATGTGCATAAAACATGTAGGTATCGTCAATAAAGTAGCATGGAACATAAGAAATTATCGATACGTTGGAGACGTATCAAATACTTTCACAGTTGACACCGCCGGGAACACCACAGCGCAATGGTGTGTCCGAACGTCGTAATCGAACTCTCTTAGATATGGTTCGTTCTATGATGTCTCTTACCGATTTGCCATTATCGTTTTGGGGCTATGCTTTAGAGACAACCGCATTCACTTTAAATAGGGCACCATCTAAATCCGTTGAAACGACACCGTATGAATTATGGTTTGGGAAGAAACCTAAGCTGTCGTTCCTTAAAGTTTGGGGTTGCGATGCTTATGTAAAGAAGTTACAACCTGACAAGCTAGAACCCAAAGCGGAGAAATGCGTCTTCATAGGATACCCTAAAGAAACAATTGGGTATACTTTCTATCACAGATCCGAAGGCAAAATCTTTGTTGCCAAGAACGGATCCTTTCTTGAGAAGGAGTTTCTCACTAAAGAAGTGACTGGAAGAAAAGTAGAACTCGACGAGGTTGATGAACCTTCTCTCATAGATCAGAGTAGCGCAGTGCCGGAAGAAATTCCTGTGCAGCCTGCACCGATAGGAGAGGAAGCAAATGATGAAGATCATGAAACTTCGAACGAGGAAGCTACTGAACCTCGCAGATCGACGAGGGAACGTACCACTCCTGATTGGTATGATCCCTGTCTAAATGTCATGATTGTGGACGACAATGATGAGGACCCTGCGACGTATGAAGAAGCGATGATGAGCCCAGATTCCAACAAATGGCAAGAAGCCATGAAATCCGAAATGGGATCCATGTATGATAACAAAGTATGGACTTTGGTAGACTTACCTGATAGCCGCAAGGCTGTCGAGAATAAATGGATCTTCAAGAGAAAAACAGATGCTGATGGTAATATTACTGTCTATAAAGCTCGACTTGTCGCAAAGGGTTTCCGACAAATTCAAGGAGTTGACTACGATGAGACTTTCTCACCTGTAGCGAAGCTAAAGTCTGTGAGGATTTTGTTAGCAATAGCTGCATTTTTCGATTATGAGATTTGGCAGATGGATGTCAAAACGGCGTTCCTTAATGGTGACATTGAGGAAGAGTTGTATATGGTACAACCCAAAGGTTTTGTCGATCCTAAAAATGCTGACAAGGTATGCAAACTTCAGCGTTCCATTTATGGACTGAAGCAAGCATCCCGGAGTTGGAACCTACGCTTTGATAGAGTGATCAAAGACTTCGGTTTTATACGGACTCATGGTGAGGCCTGTATTTACAAGAAAGTGAGTGGGAGCTCTGTAGCGTTCCTGATATTATAAGTCAGAGGTGGGCCGCGATCAAGATGGACTTGAAGATATACATATAGAAGAGATATGTGAATCGGCCTTGTTCACCAAGTTTGGGCTAGTTAGCCCGTGTATCTTTATAGTAGGTTACGTAGAGATTAGAGTTTATCTCGTGCACGGTTTAGTGCACGCCCACATTAGAAAGTCCCCTGGACTATAAATATGTACCTAGGGTTTATGGAATAGACAACAACCAACGTTCAACACAAACCAATCTCGGCGCATCGCCAACTCCTTCGTCTCGAGGGTTCTCCGGTAAGCACCATGCTGCCTAGATCGCATCTCGCGATCTAGGCAGCACGAGCCTGCCTAGTTGTTCATGCGTTGCTCGTACTGAAGCCTTTTTGATGGCGAGCAACGTAGTTATCATAGATGTGTTAGGGTTAGCATTGTTCCTAGTATCATATGCTGTCGTAGTGCAACCCTTGCGCATCTAGCCGTCCTTGTACCTCATCATGGGTGCAGGGGCGGCACCCCGCTTGATCGTTATTTAGTAGATCTGATCCGTTACGGTCGCTCCTTGATTCATCAAGGATTAGTTTAATATCTGCAATAGTTAGGCCTTACAAAGGGTTGGAGGATCCAGCGGCATGCAGGGTGTAGTTTGCTGCCCCTAGACAGGACGTTCCGAGGATCAACCTAGTGTTGGTTTTTAGGCCTTGTCTAGGGCTGGCTTACGTTTACCGTGCGTGAGCGCGAGGCCCAATCGTGAGTAGGATGATCCGATTATGCGGTGAAAACCCCAGATCGTCGTGGATCTCATATGCTTTATCATGATCAAGCAGGACCACCATATATTCGGCCACCTCGGACGAATCATGGGTGGATCGGCTCCATGAGCCGATTCACAGGACAACCTGAGAGCCGATCGAGGCTCGTATTTAACGTGTACGTGTGTGCCCTGCAGGAAACTAAGCGAGGCATCATCCACACCTTCCTGACCAGGTATAGGTCAGGTGGCACGCCCTTGCAACTCGCATCGGCGCGCGACCAGGAGGCTTTGCGGGCCGTCGCTCTGAGGGACTGGGGCCAGCCGCAGCCCCAGTCACTGCCCGCCGGTGGGTTTCTGACGTCAACACATTCTGGCACGCCCGGTGGGACAATCTTCAACGACAACCACCTCGCCATCCACATCAGAGATGGCGGAAGAAACTCCGGTCACCTACGAGGAGCTCACTGGCGAGCTCAAGAAGAAGTACGACGAGGTCAAAGTCCTCCTCGAAGCCGACCTCATCGGCTCTTTCCACAGGACCCGCTCCCATGGCATCAGATGGAAGGGGTTCTCACCTGATGGCGCGCTTGATGGAGTGGACCTATCCACCCCGTCAGAGGAACGCACCAGGTCGCTGCGTCAGGAGATAAACTTCATGGTGGCTCATTCGCTGCACCGCCATTCTGAGAGCCTGGTGAACACGTTGGAGCGCGTCGCGCTGCGCGTGATCCAGGAGATCATGAGCCATCAGTACTCTCCGTCAGGACCAGCCCTAGGGACTCATCAAGGGGAGTTGCTACTCCAGTCCCGTCCACCGCTGCCGTTCGCGTTGGCAGCGCCCGAAGCGCCGAACTCATCGGCCTATGTCGTCTACAAGATTGGTGGTGACCCCAGTGACTACCAATTTCTACAGGACGCGCCCAAGGAGATCCCGCACGGATACGCATGCGCATACGTGCCAGACTGCAGCACCTGGGCACCCTCGAACCAGGTCGCTATAGCAGGGACTTCTGGGGCAACAGGAGGAACGTCGGAGGCAGACCCTGAGAAGCAAACGTGGCTAGCTAAATACGCCACCCCGACAAAACTCCCGAGCCCAGCTCCTGCAGTTGGCTCAGAACCAGAGAAACAGGCATGGCTGGTTAAGTACGCCACTCCGACGAATCTTCAGGGTTCGGCACCTGCAGCCATCACCGCGGATCAAATTTGTACGATCCTGAAAGATCAGTTCGGCATGATGCCGAAAAGAAAGGCGATCGGCTATACCAAGCCGTACCCCAACGAGTACGAATTGATCCCGCTACCACCCAAATATCGGCTCCGGACTTCACAAAGTTCAGCGGATCGATGGCTCCAGCTCCATCGAGCATGTGAGCCGATATTTGGCACAGCTGGGCATGATCTCAGCGTCCGACGAGCTGCGCGTGAGGTACTTCTCACGGTCCCTCACAGGATCGGCTTTCGGCTGGTACACGTCGCTGCCACCGAACTCAATCCAGACCTGGAAGCAGCTGGAAGAACGGTTCCATGAGCAATATCACTCAGAGGCTTCCGAGGCTGGCATTGCCGATCTAGCACAAGTACGACAGAAGCGCGGAGAAACAGGTCGAATACATCCAGCGCTTCAGGACCGTTAGGAACCGATGCTATTCGGTTCACGTAAGCGAAAAAGAAGCAGTCGAATTGGCGGTGGTGGGTCTATCATCATCGATCAAGGAAGTGGCCTCCCAGGCGGACTATCCTTCATTAGCACACATGGTGCAGAAGTTGTCAGCGTATGAACAACGCCACCCGGATGTCTACCAAGATAAATTCAAGCGCGTGGTTACCATGGTTGACGCAGGCGAAGATGAAGGTCCTACGGGAGAACGAGAGGTCGCAGTGGCTGAGTGGACTCGAGCTGCAGGCCCAGTAACCTGCAAATGGGTAAAGCCACCAGGGCCTCCAAGAGGGTTCGACTTCGACGTGACGAAAACCGAGCAGATTTTCGATCTCTTACTCGCGGAGAAGCACATAAAGATACCCGAAGGCCACAAGTTCCCTACGGTGCAAGAGCTGAACGGAAAGCCATACTGCAAGTGGCATAACACGTTCACCCACACTACTAACGACTGCAGGGTGTGGCGTCAGCAGATCCAAGTGGCAATAGAAAATGGGCGACTAATTTTCAACCAGTATGCCATGAAGGTCGACACACACCCCTTCCCCGCCGTCAACATGGTGGAGTTTACCCACCTTGGAGGGTGCCAGCCTGATTTCTCAGCCAACATCAGCATGGTAGAGCTTGGACACCGCTCTGAGAAGGACGGGGATGACGACAGCTGCTCTCAGAGCAAGGACACACTGAGGGGGCCGCTCCATGCGATCGGCTCCGTCAAGATGGCAAGCGCTACGTCACAGAGGGGGAAGTTAAGAACATAAGATATCAACGACCCCTCTCTGATCACCTCCTCAATAAGTACGTGAGTCGGTATGATCAACGCCGGCAACACGGCGACGATGATGAAAGAGGCCGTATGGCTAGAAACGACAGAAGACATCGTCGGCATAATCACGATGAGGAGCGGCAGGAGCGCCACGGCAGGGAGCAGGACGATACGGACAGGCATTGGGACCCCTTTCTTCAGACACTGCTGGGATTCAGGAATGAGCCGATTACCAACAATCGGCAACTGCCCAGAATGCAACCAGAAAAAGAAGGAGGCAGCCAACGTGTCTGTGTTCGAGCGCTTAGGACCTCTCCCACCGCAAAACAGACGTGCTGAGACCCCTCTGTTGGAAGATCTCGAGGATTCGGAAGACGAGGGGGAAGATGAAGAAGATAGGTGCCACCGTCCAAGGTGGTGCCCTGACGGTCTCAGCCATTCACAAAAACGCAGGGTTCAGCGATTGCGCGGTTTGGAGGAAGCCGAAAGGTTATACTTGCATACGCTGAGGAAGGCACGACCTGATCTGGCTGCGAAAGTCCAGAGGACCCTGGATGAGGAGGGATTGCCGCAAAGAAAAGAGTGGCGCCCCAAGCAAAGGAAAGCCGATGATGAAACATCGGCTGGCACGAACATGGTGCTCGTTCGTCCGGCGGAGTGTAGACCTCCACGATCACACGTTGCACCCAAGGTGGACATCAGCAAGCGCTCCAACGTGATAAAATCGGAGATTGGGCTGGTTTTATCCACCGACATGGACGAGTAGCAAGACTACGTCAATAAGCAACATGGCGAGGCTGATCCTTGCGATCGGCCCTCCGAAACTGATGAAGGGATATTACAAAACCTTCACCGAGCAAGCAACGTGGAGGCCGAGCAATCGGCCAAAATTATCCTCACCATCTGCTTTGCCTAGGATCAACGTTTGACCCAACAGGGACTACCTGAAAAGCCGATACCATCAATTCTCTTGACAGAATCGGCTCGGGGGGCACCTAGATGGATAAAACATGAGGATATGAGATAATACTAAGTATGGGGGCCGGTACACAAATCGGCCTAAGATTCCTAAAATTTTTAAACATTTTACAGCCGATGCAAGGACATCGACTTTAGAATTGAGAAGCAGCCGATGCATGGCCATCGACTCAAGAGGAATAACTGTTACGATCAGAGGACCAATGAAGCACGAAGGGGATGTTAATGGAAGAACTCCTCAATGGAGTAATTTAAGGGCTCGGATCCTCTCTTCAAGAGCAGCCTGGACGTGCAGATCAGGTCGAGGATGGATCGCATTAGATCCGCCAAAGGAAAGGAGCCGATCTGACCAGCAGAGCGCTAGGAGCGGACTGAAGAAGCCGGTGCCTTCCTTGCTTCGAGCCGATTTGGGTCCTGAATCAAGGCCGGCTCTGCTGAAAGAAAGGGGATCGGCTTTGGCACATTCTCTTTGACAGTCTCGCCTCGAGTAAGGCTCGGGGGGCAGCAGGCCTGGTGGATGCTCTGTTTTGCTCTGTTTAAAAGCCGATTGGGATACCATCGGCTGGTCCTTCATTGCAACCTTCTTCACAAATGATGATTATTGAAGAACATTATTAGGTTTGGTTGGGAAAGTTCAAAGGTTTTCCTGAAGATACTGCATTTTCTGCCAAATTTAGAAAATCATCGGTTGAAGAAGGGAAGGGCGAATTTTGAAGGACCGATGCGGTGCTATCGGCTCATCATGCATTGGCAAAAGGAACGAGTCGGCAAGGTCAGTGGAAGAAGGGATCGGCTCAATTGGGCTCAGAAGAAATCGGCAAATCAAATTGGGGGAAAGTTCTTCATTAATAGGCGAGATTTCTTACATAGTAGAGCTGATTGCCCTCAAAAGGGGATACATTTCCCCGCCTACTTCTACGGATCCTATGCTACGGGCCCTATCTATGGGCCGTTGCTGCCCTCGTCATCGCCGTCATCGCCGCTGTCGGCGCTGCTCCCGGCCGGCTCGTCATCGCTGCTCCAGCGGCCGCCGGCGGGACCTTCATTGTCCTCGTCTTCCTCGTCGTCGTCGTCGTCGCTGTCGAAGTCACTCAGATTCCCCGGCCAGGGGCAATGGCGCTTGGCCGGCGGCTCGTCGGGGGAGCTGTCGTCGTCGTCATCCTCCTCTTCGTCCTCCTTCACCTCCTCGGAGGTGGCCCCATCCCAGGGGAAGCGATCATCATCGCTTTCTTCCACCGCTTCCTTGTCGGCGAGGAAGCGGAGATCGCTCTCCCCATCAGTCAGGGACTTGTCGTCCTCTGACCAGATGGAGAAGTCATGATCTGACTCCTCCCCGGCCGCAATGGCACGGCGGATGTTGGCCGCATGGACCTCCGCCGGGTTGTGCTCCGGCGTCGGCTCGCGAGATGAAGAGGACTGGGTGGAAAGATCCGATGAGGCAGAGGAGGAAGAGGACATGGTGGCGCAGGAGGGTTTTTGGGTGCTAATGCGAAGGAGATGCAGAGGGGAACTGTTTGGGGCGGTTAAATAAAAGAGGGCATGATAGAAATTCAATGCCACAGCAGTTTCCGAGGAAGTGGTGCCGAAACTGTCAAATCGTGCAGAGAAGTTGAGGAGGCAAGTTATCATGATGAAGAACTCTGCGACGGTTCTGCTCTGCCACGACATGACCCTACGAGAGAAAAGCATAATGATTTTGGAAATGTCATTTCCAAAACCAGGGGGGCATGTGTTATCACCAGAATTTGACCAAGTCAGAGGTGGGCCGCGATCAAGATGGACTTGAAGATATACATATAGAAGAGATATGTGAATCGGCCTTGTTCACCAAGTTTGGGCTAGTTAGCCCGTGTATCTTTATAGTAGGTTACGTAGAGATTAGAGTTTATCTCGTGCACGGTTTAGTGCACGCCCACATTAGAAAGTCCCCTGGACTATAAATATGTACCTAGGGTTTATGGAATAGACAACAACCAACGTTCAACACAAACCAATCTCGGCGCATCGCCAACTCCTTCGTCTCGAGGGTTCCTCCGGTAAGCACCATGCTGCCTAGATCGCATCTCGCGATCTAGGCAGCACGAGCCTGCCTAGTTGTTCATGCGTTGCTCGTACTGAAGCCTTTTTGATGGCGAGCAACGTAGTTATCATAGATGTGTTAGGGTTAGCATTGTTCCTAGTATCATATGCTGTCGTAGTGCAACCCTTGCGCATCTAGCCGTCCTGTACCTCATCATGGGTGCAGGGGCGGCACCCCGCTTGATCGTTATTTAGTAGATCTGATCCGTTACGGTCGCTCCTTGATTCATCAAGGATTAGTTTAATATCTGCAATAGTTAGGCCTTACAAAGGGTTGGAGGATCCAGCGGCATGCAGGGTGTAGTTTGCTGCCCCTAGACAGGACGTTCCGAGGATCAACCTAGTGTTGGTTTTTAGGCCTTGTCTAGGGCTGGCTTACGTTTACCGTGCGTGAGCGCGAGGCCCAATCGTGAGTAGGATGATCCGATTATGCGGTGAAAACCCCAGATCGTCGTGGATCTCATATGCTTTATCATGATCAAGCAGGACCACCATATATTCGGCCACCTCGGACGAATCATGGGTGGATCGGCTCCATGAGCCACAGGACAACCTGAGAGCCGATCGAGGCTCGTATTTAACGTGTACGTGTGTGCCCTGCAGGAAACTAAGCGAGGCATCATCCACACCTTCCTGACCAGGTATAGGTCAGGTGGCACGCCCTGCAACTCGCATCGGCGCGCGACCAGGAGGCTTTGCGGGCCGTCGCTCTGAGGGATCGCCGCCACCCTAGTTTCCCGGCTCTACGGTGCTCTGCCCGCGGTGGGGAGCTCTGTAGCGTTCCTGATATTATATGTAGATGACATATTATTGATTGGGAATGATATAGAACTATTAAGCAGCGTTAAAGGTTATTTGAATAAGTCTTTTTCAATGAAAGACCTTGGTGAAGCAGCATACATTTTAGGCATCAAGATTTATAGAGATAGATCAAGACGCCTAATAGGCCTTTCACAGAGTACATACCTGGACAAGATTCTAAAGAAGTTTAGAATGGATGAAAGCAAGAAAGGGTTCTTACCTATGTTGCCAGGTAAGGTCTTGAGTAAGACTCAAGGTCCGGCTACGGCAGATGAAAGAGAGAGGATGAGCAAGATCCCCTATGCTTCGGCAGTAGGCTCTATCATGTACGCCATGCTGTGTACTAGACCGGATATAGCACATGCTGTTAGTTTGACCAGCAGATATCAAAGTGATCCAGGAATGGAACACTGGACAGCGGTCAAGAATATCCTGAAGTACTTGAAAAGGACTAAGGATCATAGTTTTAAAAACCGGACCGGACCGGCGGTCTGACCGGAAAAAACCGGAACCGGCGCTCCAAGTTGTTAAACGGACCGGACAAGGAAGTGAACCGGATTTTTGCGGTTGAACCACGGTTTTCACCGAACCACGAAACCGGGATGGTCCAACCGGTCACACAGAATTCCTATGCTCGAACGGAAAAGAATGTGTGGACAATGTGATTCGAACACAGGACGTGGAGTTAAGAGTGCGTGCACTGCCCTTGTACGTGGTGACCATCTATTCAACGATTCTTTTGTGATTATGATACTGAAGTCAACCTATTTGACATAATATTTCTGTATTATATAACTAAAAATAATAATAAACTTTCAATTACCGGTTCAGCTATTGAACCGAGCGGACCAGCGGTTGGACCAGTGAACCGTGAACCGAGAGCCTCGCCGGTTCGGTCACCGGTCCGGTTTTTAAAACTATGCTAAGGATATGTTTCTTTGTTATGGCGGTGACCAAGAGCTCGTTGTAACCAGTTACACCGATGCAAGTTGGAACACCGATCCTGATGACTCTAAGTCTCAGTCTGGGTACGTGTTTATATTGAATGGTGCGGCAGTAAGCTGGAGCAGTTCCAAGCAGTGCACGGTGGCGAAATCTTCAACAGAATCTGAATATATAGCGGCTTCGGAGGCTTCATCAGAAGCGGTATGGATGAAGAGGTTCATTGTTGAGCTTGGTGTGGTTCCTAGTGCATTGGACCCGCTAGTCATTTATTGTGACAACACGGGTGCCATCGCCAATGCAAAGGAACCAAGGTCACACAAGAAGCTAAAGCATATCAAGCTGCGTTTCCATTCGATTCGCGAGTACATCGAAGATGGTGAAGTAGAGATTTGCAAAGTACACACGGATCTGAATGTTGCAGATCCGTTGACTAAAGCTCTCCCAAGGGCAAAGCATGACCAACACCAAAATGCCATGGGTGTTAGGTACCTTACAATGTAATCTAGATTATTGACTCTAGTGCAAGTGGGAGACTGTTGGAGATATGCCCAAGAGGCAATAATAAAGTGGTTATTATAATATATTTGTGTTTATGATAAATGTTTATATACCATGCTATAATTGTATTAACCGAAACATTGATACATGTGTGTTATGTAAACAACAAGGAGTCCCTAGTAAGCCTCTTGTATAACTAGCTTGTTGATTAATAGATGATCATGGTTTCGTGATCATGAACATTGGATGTTATTAATAACAAGGTTATGTCATTGGTTGAATGATATAATGGACACACACCCAAATGAGCGTAGCATAAGATCAAGTCATTAAGTTCATTTGCTATAAGCTTTCGATACATAGTTGTCATAATCCTTCGACCATGAGATCATGTAAATCACTTACACCGAAAGGGTACTTTGATTACATCAAACGTCATTGCGTAAATGGGTGACAATAAAGGTGGGATTAAGTATTTGGAAAGTGTGAGTTGAGGCATATGGATCAACAGTGGGATTTGTCCATCCCGATGACGGATAGATATACTCTGGGCCCTCTCGGTGGAATGTCATCTGATTAGCTTGCAAGCATATGAATAGTTCATAAGAGATCACATACCACGGTACGAGTAAAGAGTACTTGTCGGTAACGAGGTTGAACAAGGTATGGAGATACCGATGATCGAACCTCGGACAAGTAAAATATCGCGAGACAAAGGGAATCGGCATCGTATGTAAATGGTTCAATCGATCACTAAGTCATCGTTGAATATGTGGGAGCCATTATGGATCTCCAGATCCCGCTATTGGTTATTGCTCGGAGAGGAGTCTCGACCATGTCTACATAGTTCACGAACCGTAGGGTGACGCGCTTAAGGTTCGATGTCGCATAAGTAGATTCGGAATATGAGATGGAGACCGAATGTTGTTCGGAGTCTCGGATAGGATCCGAGACATCACGAGGAGAGCCGGAATTGTTCTGGAAGAATTCTGCTGTTTTGTATTTCAAGAAAAGTTGTTCTGGAAACATTCTCGGAATTGGACGAAATAAAAACAGAGGTTCTTATTTTTCTGTCGCGCAGACGGAGTCCAAAGGGGAGACGGAGAAAGGCCAGGAGTGGGCCACACCACACGGCGGCGCGGGCCCCCCTTGGCCGCGCCAGGGTGTGGTGTGGGCCCACCAGGCGCCGCCACTTGATCGGTTTCGTGAAACCCTAACCCTACCTTCCGACTATAAATAGTGGGGTAGTTTGGCCGGCCATTGCTGCTCCGTACGAAACCCTAAAGTGCCACCTCTCCTCCCTCCCAGTTTCTCCTGCTCCGGCTTAGGCGAAGCCCTGCAGGAATTCTTCTCCACCACCACCACCACGCCGTCGTGCTGCTGGGATTCCGTGGAGATCTACTACACCTCCGCTGCCCGCTGGAACGGGGAGAGGAAGGAGCTTCATCGACACCGTACGCGCGACCGAGTACGGAAGTGCTGCCGGATTGCAGCACCGGGGACGATCGTCTACACCAACAACGAGATTAATCTCGTAGGCTTTGGAATCTTCGAGGGTTAGTCTCATCTCCATCTCGTTGCTTAGATCTAGTAGATTGGATCTTGGGTGTTCCATAGATTAGATCTGTTGGTTTTATTCGCTTTGCGGTAGGAAAATTTTTGTTTTCTATGCAACGAACCCCATCAAAAATAAAGTAAACTAAGCAAACTATAACAAAGTAAAGAGATTGGAGATGAGAGACTCTCCTTGCAGAAATTCTATTTCTCCCCGGCAACAGCGCCAGAAAATCTTGTTGGTGCTCCGGTGATGGCGCCAGACAATCTTGCTGAGCGTTGTTGTGGAAGCGGTTGGGAAACCCCAAGAGGAAGGTGCGATGAGCACATCAGCAAGTTTTCCCTCAGTACGAAACCAAGGTTTAATCGACCAGTAGGAGAAAGGCGTGACTTCTAAGTGTGCTGCTGACTAGTGGCAGGGCGCACTACCGGCGTCAACAACAACGTAGAACCTTCACACAATACAACCAAAGTAATTTGCCCCAACTTACAGTGAGGTTGTCAATCTCACCGATTCACTGAACACAAAGGAATAGACGTATCGAGTGGAAAGAGATGTTTGCAAAAATTTAAGAGAAAATGAATTACAGTAAGTAAACAGAATATGATGATTGTATCAGTGTAAAAGAAACGGACCAGGGTCCACAGTTCACTAGAGGTGTCTCTCCATAAAGATAAATAACATGTTGGGTGAACAAATTACAGCTGGGCAATTGACAGAATATCGACCATTCATGACAAGATGATTAATGAGATTTGATTGGGCATTACAACATAATACATAGTAATCCAACTGTGTCTATGACTAATAATCCACCTTCTGGTTATCGTCGAACCCCTTTCAGTATTAAGTTACAAGCAACATATTATCGCATTAAGCAATGTGTGTAAAGTAAACAATAGAATTACCCTCAGACATACCTGGCCATGGGCAGCCCGGCCCAACGGCCCGGCCCGGGCCCAGCCCGATATCCTGGGATGGGCTGGGCTAACCTTGCACCTTGGGATGGGCTTGGGCCTCATTTTAGAGCCTGAAGCAAAAATTGGGCCAGGCTTGGGCCCATTTTGGCGAATTTGGCCCGGCCCGACTATTCTACTCTCTGTGCAGATCTGGCCTACCTCGTCCCGCAAATCCCACCACAGCCGCCATATAAAAGCCTCACTCTTCCGCTGGCCCCTCTGTAACATCCCAAAAAGTCAATAAAGAGATAAAGATGGAGTTTCCAAAATACAAAATTGAGAACCAACAAAAACTTTTTCATCAAACAAGTTCTATGCATATATTTCATCTTGATCATTATGTTAAGTGTGCATTTTTGCCATGATGAATGCTTGTGTGTTTGCAAGGGTGCTAAAACCCTAGTACAAGGTCACTTGATCAATCAAACCAAAGGAAAAATAAAAGAAGAAAGAAATGAGAAAAATTCAACACACACTCACATATGGATTTGGCCAATTTGGCAAATACTTAACCTAGGCCATTTTGGCTTGCACCATTAGTTGTAAATGGATACTAAACACTTAATAACACTTTTGGAATCAAAGAAACTCAAATCAAATCAAATTTGAATCAAATTTGAGCTCACATACTATTATGGTCAAAATGGCAATTCTTAACCTGATGCACTCTTTGAGCCCCTGTTTTGGAAGATTTCTAAAACAAACTTTGCCAACTCTTTGCACCTCATCCAAGACAACATCAAGTTGAACAACTCTGCTCAAGAACTCATCTACAAACTCTTCTTGGATTCAAAGATATGATCAAGCAAAGTAGGGACTTGGAAACAAATTCAAGATCATATGCAATTTGTGATTTTGCAAATCACTTCAAATTTGACCACCACCACCACCATTCTACTACAAATAATATAGGATTCAAACCCACCAAAATCCACTCAAAAATTCCAAAGTAATTTCTTGGCCCTAACACCATGCATTGCAAAAACCAGTGGTTCTTTGCATAAACCCTCATGCCTAGCTCATCAAATGTACTCCATTGACCTCCCTCTACACTGCCAAGCACCTCAGACAAGCCCTAGTCCTCTTGCATCATCATCAAGTGGAAAGCATGCCATGCCGTGGCATGGCATGGCATGGACATGCTCTCTTTCTCTCTGGCCATCTCCAGCACGCCAAACATTGTCAACACACGCTCCACACTCCCTGAGCACGCTAGACGTGGCCCTCGACGTTTTCGTGCACTGCACTGGCCAGGCAAGCGACGCCCAGAACGTGCACGCGCACGACAGAGCATGCACTGGCACGCTCCAGAACGCGCCGGCCACGTCATCGCGCCATCGACTCCGTTGACCTCAGCCCTTGCACTCTGCGCCACCAGCTCCGCGACATCACCACGCACCGCCCAGACATGGCCATTGTCCCGCGGGAACGCCGTAGACGTCGCCCACTTCGCCGATGTCCGCTGCAGTACCGGCCGCTTCCGTCATGCGCACGAACTCGCCTGTGCCTCGTTTTCCCCACAATCAGGCCCGTCACACCGCCTGGCGTCGCCAACCGCCGCGGCCAAGCTCCCTCAGACGCGTCATCGACGCTGAGCTCATCGTCGCGCCGCGCCTCGGCCTCTCCTCGCTGCTATAAAAGGGGACCTGATGACCCACAAGTATAGGGGGTGTATCGTAGTATCTTCGATAAGTAAGAATGTCGATCCCAACGAGGAGCAGAAGGTGTTGACAAGCAGTTTCGATGAAGGTCACTAAATGGACAAGTATTCAGGGGGTTTTGATATTGCAGATAAATAAAGTACAAGTAAATAAAATGCGAGAGAAATAATTGCAGCGAGTGGCCCAATCCTTTTTAGCACAAAGGACAAGCCGGTTTGTTTACTTATAATGACCAAACGTTCCTGAGGACACACGGGGATTTTAGTCTAGTGCTTTCGCTTCATGTGGTTTAATAATCTTCATTGTTTTGATAAGTGTTGTGTGGGTGAACCTATGCTAATGCACCGCCCTTCCTAGGACTAATACATACTTGTGATTATACCCCTTGCAAGCATCCGCAACTACAAGAAAGTAATTAAGATAAATCTAACCACAGCCTTAAACTCTGAGATCCTGCGATCCCTCCTGCATCGATATACTAACGGGGGCTCAGGTTTCTGTCACTCCGGCAACCCCGCAATTAGCAACCGAATACAAGATGCACTCCCCTAGGCCCATAAATGGTGAAGTGTCGTGTAGTCGACGTTCACACGACACCACTAGAAGAATGACACCACAACTTAAATATCATAACATTGAATATTACTCAACCATAATTCACTACTAGCATTTAGACTTCACCCATGTCCTCAAGAACTAAACGAACTACTCACGAGACATCATATGGAATACAATCAGAGGTGATATGATGATGAATAACAATCTGAACATAAACCTTGGTTCAATGGTTTCACTCAATAGCATCTACAACAAGTATAGAATAACACCGGGAGAGTTTCCCCTATCAAACAATCAAGATTTAACCCGAATTGCTACAGCGATGACGAGGTGCAGCGGTGGTGATGGCGGTGTAGATGGTGGAGATGATGATGATGATGATGGAGATGATGTCCCGCTCGATGACGATGGCGATGGCGTCGATTTCCCCCTCCGGGAGGGAATTTCCCCGGCGGATTCCTGCCCGCCGGAGAGCTCTTTTCTCTCTGGTGTTCTCCGCCCCGCAGAGGCGGCTGTAACCCTCGTGAGGTCCCCTCTGTGGCTTAGGTTTTCGGGACGAAGGAGTACGCGAAGAAAAGGAGGCGAAAAGGGTCGTGGGCCCCCCAGAGCATAGGGTGGCGCGGCCAGGCCATGGGCCGCGCCGCCCTATGGTCTGGGCCCACTGTGGCCCCTCTCTTCTTCCCCTTCTGGCTCCCTCCGTCATTTGGAAAAATAGGAATTTACGTGAAATTCCCTTCCACAGTTGATCTTCCGAAATATTGCGTTCTGACGGTGCTTTTTCCAGCAGAATCCTGGCTCCGGTGCTTGATCCTCCAATGATGATGAAACATGCAAAATAGATGAAATAACATAAGTATTGTGTCCCAATATGAAATATATCAATGAATAACAGCAAATTATGATACAAAATAGTGATGCAAATTGGACGTATCAACTCCCCCCAAGCTTAGACCTCGCTTGTCCCCAAGCGAAACTGAGCTCGATAAACAAGACCACATGTTTATGGAGTGAAGAGTCGATAAATAAAATACGGACAAGAAGCATCATATTCATTCACACAAGACATTCTAGTAAACAACTTCCTCATATAACTCATCTTGAAATAAGTAAAGAGAAATCACAAGTAAAGGTGCATAAGAAATCATAATTGGTGATGGCAAACTTTGTTCTTGGTCAGAGAACTACTAACGGATTGTACTTCTAAGCAAAGCTTTCATATTAGAATTTATAGCTGAGCCTTCATATTTAAGCATAACAATCTCCTCATAATCATTGATAACTTCAAAGTCATATTCATTCAGATAAAATTGGTACTAAACAAGAAAGTATAAAAGACATGATCAACTGAATCATAGCATAAATGATTGGTTCACAACAACTCAATTGCTTGCTTAAGATAGAGGGAAATAGGTTTACTGACTCAACATAAAAGTAAAAGATAGGCCCTTCGCAGAGGGAAGCAGGGATTAAATCATGTGCTAGAGCTTTTCAAGTTTTGAAATCATATAAAGAGAATAAAAGTAAGATTTTGAGAGGTGTTTGTTGTTGTCAACGAATGGTAGCGGGCACTCTAACCCCCTTGCCAAACGAACCTTCAAAGAGCGGCTCCCATGAGGGACGGCATCTCTACCAGCAAGGTAGATCATCCCCCTTCTCTTTTGTTTACACATGTATTTTAGTTTTATTATGGGTGACACTCCCCCCAACCTTGGCTTTCTCAATCCATGGCTAACCGAATCCTCGGGTGCCTTCCAACATTCACATACCATGGAGGAGTGTCTATTGCAAAATTAAGTTGCTTACTGATAAATCAGAGCAAAATATGTGAAGAGAATTATTAATGAAAGTTATTAATTGGGGCTGGGAACCCCGTTGCCAGCTCTTATTGCAAAGTTATTGGATAAGCGGATGTGCCGCTAGTCCATTGGTGAAAGTCCGCCCAACAAGATTGAAAGATAAAACACCACATACTTCCTCATGAGCTATAAAACATTGACACAAATAAGGGGTAGTATAGTTTGAATAATTTAAAGGTAGCACATGAAGTATTTACTTGGAATGGCAGAAAATACCATGTAGTAGGTAGGTATGGTGGACACCAATGGCATAGGTTTGGTCTAAGGTTATGGATGTATGAGAAGCATTCCCTCTCGATACAGGTCTTTGGCTAGCAAGGTTTGATAGCAAGCATAAAGGTTGAGGGAAACAAACAAATATACATATGATAGAAACAATCATGCATCTTTCTCATAAGCACAAGCAATTTTAACTCTAGAATACTAAGCATAGAGATAATAGAGTAATATATCTAAGTGTATTTCTCTCTTCTAATTAAACATCAGGATGTTGTTGCTATTGACCAATGCTAAGTTTGCCAAAACCAAATAGATTTACTCGATGCTCCCAAAGTGATATCAATACTCATGTCAAGAGTAATCATATAATGGAGATTGCAAACTAAAATAAGGTGTGCAAAAAGTAAATGATAAGACTTCTCATTAATATTCCATAACGATAACTCACACCAACGGATACATAGATAACTAAGAGAGATACTTCCACATTGCATACTATTCCATATAATAACTTCCCTACTCATGATATGACACTACTTGATAGTAAAAGATAAAGGTGGTGATGTGATACCGCGGCACTCCCCCAAGCTTGGAACAAACCAAGGGGATGCCAATACCGATGATGAATTACTCCTTCGGTGATGATGGTGATGGATTCCTCTCGCGCTTCATAAGGATCTCCTTCAGCTTCAGCTTCTCAATTTTGTAATTCTGCACCAAAACCTGAAGAGACTCATTGTTACCCGAGTGTGGCGGTGACGGCCTTGTGCTGGGATTTGAGTAATATTCCAGCATTCTGCGAAGTCGCTGGTTCTCCTCCTGAAGTATCTCCACTTCCCTCCTTAGAGCACGATATTGATCACAAAACTCATCAGCAACCCGTATTGCTTCCTCCACACAAGGGAAAGAGTCGAGGTCCAGAGCAGGCGGAAGAGCTCCCTGCAAGTTATGAGAAAAAGAACGCCCAGTGTTAACCGATCCCACCAAGATTGGCTTACTCCTCGTAGTTTCCCACTCTCCTTTTGCTGATGCTATCTTCTCCTTCTCCTTATTGATCCTTTCATCTATCTCTTCCCTCCAAGGCCCCTTGTCTTTGTTGTTGGAGACCATGGTGCTTCTAGATCAAAACAAATCTGGCAGAAAACAGCTCGAAACAAAACACGACGAGAAAACGATATTACGGACCTCCAGGGGTCCGGGGGATTATATAGCAAAAATTTCGCGACAAAAGGAAGGTTCCAGATCGAACCAGAGTCGGAAAGGGGGAACGAGGCGGCCAGACCATAGGTCGGCGCGGCCAGGGTGGGGCCCGCGCCGGCCTATGGTGGCACGCCCTCGCGCGTCTTTTCCACTCCGTTTCGATTCCGTAATTTTTCATATTTTCCAAAAACAGCAGAAATAATGTTCGGAAAGGTAAACGCGGACTTTTTATTACCTATACTGTTACCTATTCAAAGTCCAGTTCTGGCGGACTGTCAATTTGTCCTTTGATGAAAGCCTCCGGTGTTTCCACTTGAATAATATCAACATCAACATTATAAGAATCACCCGAGATATAATGCTTGAGTCTTTGTCCATTCACCACTTGTGTGGCATTGCCTTGGAGAGAGCTAATTTTAATTGCTCCTGAACGATACACCTCCTCAACAACATATGGTCCTTCCCACTTCGAGAGTAATTTCCCTGCAAAGAATCTGAGACGAGACCGATACAATAGAACTTGATCTCCAACATTAAATTCTCTTTTGATGATCCTTCTATCATGCCATTTCTTAACTTTTTCTTTAAAGAGTTTAGCATTTTCATAAGCTTCACTTCTCCATTCATCTAGAGAACTTAATTGCAACAACCTCTTATTACCGGCTAATTTAGGATCTTTATTTAGTTCTCTAACAGCCCAATAAGCTTTGTGCTCTAGTTCTAGAGGTAAATGACAAGCTTTTCCATAAACCATTTTATAAGGTGACATTCCCATAGGATTTTTATAAGCAGTTCTATAAGCCCATAACGCTTCTTTCAATTTGCTAGGCCAATTCTTTCTAGATTTATTAACAGTCTTTCCCAAGATAGCTTTAATCTCTCTATTTGATAATTCTACTTGACCACTAGTTTGAGGATGATAAGCAGAAGCAATTCTATGATTAATACCATACTTAGCAAGAGTTTTTCTAAAACCTCCATGAATGAAATGAGAACCTCCATCAGTCATAATATATCTAGGTACTCCAAATCTAGGAAATATAATATCTACAAGCATTTTTATAGAGGTCTCACCATCAGCACTTTTTGTAGGTATAGCTTCTACCCATTTAGTAACATAATCAACAACGACAAGTATATGAGTGTTACCGTCTGAAGAAGGGAAAGGTCCCATGAAGTCGAATCCCCAACAATCGAATGGTTCAATAACAAGAGTATAATTCATAGGCATCTCATTGCGTCTAGAGATATTACCAACTCTTTGACATTCATCACAAGATAAAATAAATTTCCTTGCATCTTTGAAGAGTGTTGGCCAATAAAAACCTGATTGTAGAACCTTTTGCGCGGTTCTATCTCCAGCGTGATGTCCTCCATAAACACTTCCATGACATTTATTCAATATCTCCTGTTGTTCATATTCAGGAACACATCTTCGCATAATACCATCCACTCCTTCTTTATATAAGTGTGGGTCATCCCAAAAATAATGCCTCAAGTCATAAAAGAATTTCCTCCTTTGCTGAGCTGAAAAGGTTGGAGGCAAATACTTCGAAACAATAAAGTTAGCATAATCTGCATACCAAGGGCTCTCTCGCGAGCTCACCTTTATTACAGCCAATTGTTCATTTGGAAAACTATCATTAACAGGAACAGGATCATAAGCAATATTTTCCAATCTAGACAAATTATCAGCAACAGGATTATCAGCACCTTTCCTATCTATAATATGTAAATCAAATTCTTGCAACAGAAGTACCCATCTAATAAGCCTTGGCTTAGCATCTTTCTTTGTCATAAGGTATCTAATTGCAGCATGATCAGTATGAATTGTAACTTTTGAATCAACAATATAAGGTCTAAACTTATCACAAGCAAAGACTACAGCTAACAATTCTTTTTCAGTTGTAGCATAATTTCTTTGAGCAGCATCAAGAGTCTTACTAGCATAATGAATAACATTTAATTTTTTATCTACCCGCTGTCCAAGAACAGCGCCTACAGCAAAATCACTAGCATCACACATAATTTCAAAAGGCAAATTCCAATCAGGAGGTTCAACTACAGGAGCAGTTGTTAAGGCTTTCTTTAGAGTTTCAAAAGCTTCCTTACAATCATCATCAAAAACAAAAGGTACATCTTTTTGAAGAAGATTAGTAAGAGGCTTTGAAATTTTAGAGAAATCTTTAATAAATCTCCTATAAAACCCAGCATGACCAAGAACACTACGAATACCTTTAACATCCCTTGGATAGGGCATCTTCTCAATTGCTTCAACTTTAGCTCTATCAACTTCAATACCTCTCTCGGAAATTTTATGTCCCAATACAATTCCTTCATTAACCATAAAGTGGCATTTCTCCCAATTAAGAACAAGGTTAGTTTCTTCACATCTCTGCAAAACTTTATCAAGGTTTCGCAAGCAATTATCAAAAGAATTCCCATAGACAGAAAAATCATCCATGAACACCTCTACAATACTTTCGCAAAAACCATGAAAAATAGCAGACATGCATCTTTGAAAAGTAGCAGGAGCATTACATAAACCAAAAGGCATACGCCTATAAGCATAAGTTCCATAAGGACAAGTAAAAGTGGTTTTCTCTTGATCTTTAGCTTTAACAGCAATTTGTGAAAACCCAGAATAACCATCAAGAAAGCAAAAATGAGTATTTTTAGATAACCTTTCTAGCATTTGATCAATAAAGGGTAAAGGGTAATGATCTTTCTTAGTAACTTTATTAACTTTTCGAAAATCAATGCACATTCTATAACCTACAACTATTCTTTGAGGAATAAGCTCATCATTATCATTAGGCACAACAGTCATTCCTCCTTTCTTAGGAACACAATGAACAGGACTAACCCATCTACTATCAGCAATAGGATATATAATACCAGCTTCAAGAAGTTTTAATACCTCATTCCTTACCACTTCCTTCATCTTCGGAATTAGACGACGTTGATGTTCAACAACGGGCTTTGCATCTTCTTCCATATTAATAGCATGTTGACAAATAGAAGGAGAAATCCCTTTCAAATCATCAAGAGTATAGCCAATAGCTCCTCGGTGTTTCTTCAATATTTCCAATAACCTTTCTTCCTCAATCTCTGAAAGCTTAGAACTAATAATAACAGGATATATTTTCTTATCATCAATATGAGCATATTTAAGATTATCAGGTAAAGGCTTTAAATCAAAAACAGGATCTTCCTTTGGTGGCGGTGTTGTACCCAAATCTTCCACCGGTAAATCATGCTTGAGAATAGGTTGGCGAAGAAAAATTTCCTCAAGCTCATCTCTTTCTTTCCTAAAAGCTTCACTTTCACTATTCTCCAAATGTTGCTGCAAAGGATTATTAGGAACAAGAACAATAGATGCACACTGCTCCATTTTAAAATCATTACTAGGCAAGTCAGCTTTATAAGGAGTTTTGGTAAATTTAGAAAAGTTAAATTCATAAGGTTCACCAGCAAATCTAGTCAAAATTTTCTCTTTCTTACAATCTATAATAGCTCCACAAGTATTTAGAAAAGGTCTACCAAAAATGATAGGACAATGATCACTAGCAGCAGAACCAAGTACCAAAAAGTCAGCAGGATATTTAATCTTACCACATAGAACTTCCACATCTCGAACAATACCAATTGGAGAAATAGTTTCTCTATTAGCCAAATGAATAACCACATCAATATCTTCAAGTTCACAAGAACCAATTTCGTGCATAATCTCCGTGTAAAGCTCATAAGGAATAGCACTAACACTTGCACCAATATCACATAAACCATAATAGCAATGATCACCAATTCTAACAGATAGCATAGGAACACTAACTTGTTTGGATTTATTAGGATGTGAAACAATATTAGAAGCATCTTCACAGAAAATAATATGACCATCCTCCACATTTTCAGTCACAAGATCTTTAACTATAGCAACAGCAGGTTCAATTTTAATTTGTTCTTCAGGTTCTTTAGGTTTCTTTTCACTTTTATTAACCGCACTAGATATGACAGAGTACTCCTTCATTTTAGCAGGGAAAGGAGTTTTTTCAATATAAGCTTCAGGAATAACATTATCAACAGTTTCAACCACTACACATTTGTTTACAGATGAATCAATTTTATCTTTATACGGTTCATGATACTTATCAAAATTCTTCTTAGGCAATTCATAATGAGAAGCAAAAGCTTTATAAAGATTTGCAACAACTTGAGAATCAAGACCATATGTAGCACTCATATTACGAAATTTATCAGTATCCATAAAAGCTTCAATGCATTTATAATCATAAGTTATACCTGATTCTCTATCTTTGTCATTCTCCCATCCTTCAGTATTTTCTTGGATCCGATCAAGAAGGTCTCTTTTAAACTCTTCATTCTTGCGTGTAAATGATCCAGAACAAGAAGTATCCAGCAAGGTCTTGTCTTGAAAAGAAAGTCTTGCATAGAAATTATCAATAATAACATTACCAGGAAGCTCATGAATGGGGCATTTGAGCATTAAAGACTTCAATCTCCCCCAAGCTTGGGCAATACTCTCTCCATCATGAGGCCAGAAATTATATATGCGGTTCCGATCTTTGTGAATTTCACTTGGAGGATAAAATTTGGAATAGAATAAAGGCACAATGTCCTCCCAATCAATAGAATCACCATTCTTCAGCAATTTATACCAGTGCGCCGCTTTACCAGACAGCGATATAGTGAATAGTTTCTTCCTAACTTCATTCATAGAAATACCTGCACATTTGAATAACCCGCATAATTCATGCAAAAACAGTAAATGATCACCAGGATGAATAGTTCCATCCCCTTCATAGCGGTTATCCATAACACGTTCAATAATTTTCATAGGTATTTTATATGGTACTACTTCCTCACCTGGCGCTTCATCCACTACCGTTGCAGTAGTAGTAGATTTCCCAAATAGAAATTGAAGAGAAGATCTCTCCATAATGATTTATAGCAGCAGGCAGAAATAAAATCAGCACAAACAGTAAATTTCCTTACCAATTCCACTTACCAATAGCGCTTCACTCCCCGGCAACGGCGCCAGAAAATAGTCTTGATGACCCACAAGTATAGGGGGTGTATCGTAGTATCTTCGATAAGTAAGAATGTCGATCCCAACGAGGAGCAGAAGGTGTTGACAAGCAGTTTCGATGAACTGTAAATGCTCACAGACAAGTATTCAGGGGGTTTTGATATTGCAGATAAATAAAGTACAAGTAAATAAAATGCGAGAGAAATAATTGCAGCGAGTGGCCCAATCCTTTTTAGCACAAAGGACAAGCCGGTTTGTTTACTTATAATGACCAAACGTTCCTGAGGACACATGGGGATTTTAGTCTAGTGCTTTCGCTTCATGTGGTTTAATAATCTTCATTGTTTTGATAAGTGTTGTGTGGGTGAACCTATGCTAATGCACCGCCCTTCCTAGGACTAATACATACTTGTGATTATACCCCTTGCAAGCATCCGCAACTACAAGAAAGTAATTAAGATAAATCTAACCACAGCCTTAAACTCTGAGATCCTGCGATCCCTCCTGCATCGATATACTAACGGGGGCTCAGGTTTCTGTCACTCCGGCAACCCCGCAATTAGCAACCGAATACAAGATGCACTCCCCTAGGCCCATAAATGGTGAAGTGTCGTGTAGTCGACGTTCACACGACACCACTAGAAGAATGACACCACAACTTAAATATCATAACATTGAATATTACTCAACCATAATTCACTACTAGCATTTAGACTTCACCCATGTCCTCAAGAACTAAACGAACTACTCACGAGACATCATATGGAATACAATCAGAGGTGATATGATGATGAATAACAATCTGAACATAAACCTTGGTTCAATGGTTTCACTCAATAGCATCTACAACAAGTATAGAATAACACCGGGAGAGTTTCCCCTATCAAACAATCAAGATTTAACCCGAATTGCTACAGCGATGACGAGGTGCAGCGGTGGTGATGGCGGTGTAGATGGTGGAGATGATGATGATGATGATGGAGATGATGTCCCGCTCGATGACGATGGCGATGGCGTCGATTTCCCCCTCCGGGAGGGAATTTCCCCGGCGGATTCCTGCCCGCCGGAGAGCTCTTTTCTCTCTGGTGTTCTCCGCCCCGCAGAGGCGGCTGTAACCCTTCGTGAGGTCCCTCTGTGGCTTAGGTTTTCGGGACGAAGGAGTACGCGAAGAAAAGGAGGCGAAAAGGGTCGTGGGCCCCAGAGCATAGGGTGGCGCGGCCAGGCCATGGGCCGCGCCGCCCTATGGTCTGGGCCCACAGTGGCCCCTCTCTTCTTCCCCTTCTGGCTCCCTCCGTCATTTGGAAAAATAGGAATTTACGTGAAATTCCCTTCCACAGTTGATCTTCCGAAATATTGCGTTCTGACGGTGCTTTTTCCAGCAGAATCCTGGCTCCGGTGCTTGATCCTCCAATGATGATGAAACATGCAAAATAGATGAAATAACATAAGTATTGTGTCCCAATATGAAATATATCAATGAATAACAGCAAATTATGATACAAAATAGTGATGCAAATTGGACGTATCGGGACCTCCCCGCTCCAAATTGACCACACCAATCGCTTCCTCTCTTCTCTCTGAGTAACCCAGCCACCTCGCCGCTCTACATTGCCCACCGCAGCTTGCCAATTGCTTCATCGCTGCCCGTGCTCCGCCGCAGAAGCTCGCCGGAGCTAGACGCCGCCCCAGGAGATGCCACTGCTACCAGGCGCTTCGCCGTCGTCGACAACCTCCTCACGCACACTGCCCACCCTAGCTGGAGCCTCGGTGAGCCCGTCGACCCCCTACCTGCGCCGCCTGTAGCCTCGCCGCTCGCTGGAGATGACGACGGCTGTGCGCCGTTCGATCGACTTCTAATCGTGCGGCTCACCTCTCGCGTACCGTTTCGCTGGGTTAAGACTCACTGGCAAGAAGCCCTCCACCTATCAGGCGGCCCGCTCACGCGAGACGTGCAGCTGGGCCGGCCCAAGTCTTTTCCCCTCGTGCAGCCCAGTAGCGTTTCCCGCCAGCCCGTGTAATTCAAATATTAATTTTCGAATTTCCGAAATTACTCTCAGATGCTGTTTTCAAAATTAAATAGGATAAAATCTACCAAACCAAATTTGACAAATTTTATATATTTGGAAACCTTGTCAAATTAGCTACAAAACTACACTGGTCTCAACACTAGATTATTTGTAGGATAAATGTGACAAAAATAACAAGGCAGGGCCTTTTGCAACTTCAAACAATTATTAAAAATTGAATAAAAATGCTTTTGAGTTGATTCCAACTCTCAAAAATCATATTTCACATTGTCTATCCAAATGTGTAAAAATATTGCATAGTTGTTTGTATGATCATGGTCTAGTTTTAAAAAATGGCCCTATGGCTATTTCTAGTTCTTTAAAAATGTGCAAGATTATTTATTAAAAGGTATGAGGGCTTCTCTCTCATTTAAATCTTGTCTCAACTAATTCAATATGAGGTAGAGACCATGGTCAATTAAATCTCATATTGAATTAGTTGGTGATATTAAATCATTACCATATGTTATTTAAAATGCATGAGGTGCATCACCTCATTTAAATCATCTATCTATTATATACTAAAAGTAAAATAAAGATGTTTAATAGAGCCACCACGTTAATTTACATAGGCTAGAAATAAATATACCGTTTATTTTACTATTTACGGTTAAGATTTAATAGATCTAAGAGTTACGTAAAATTATGGACACGTGACAAGCCTATCTTACATCTGCATGACACGTAAAAAATATAGATGAGATTGCGATGAAAGGATTGAAAGAGTTTGGTTCAGGCACGGGATTTAGAAAAGGAACTGGCCGACCCATAACTACCAATCCAATTCGTGCCTGCTAATATTAGTTGATGATGATATCAGCGCTGACACCAGCAGCTCTACAAATATCAATAGATATCAAAGAATTTATTAGGACTTCAGTGAGGGACATACAAAGCCGCGCAAGCAAACTTTGCCCATCAAAAATCTTCATATTTCATTGGTTTTTTGTATATATTAATAAACAACTAAGGTACTTACAAGCATGAGGATTTAGCATCATGATTGAGTGAGGGTGCCCTCCTCAGCAAGGACACCACGAAGGTGCTGGGAGATATACTCACCAGCAGAATCAGCACGGAACACGCGAATGGGTGAGGAATACTGAGTGCGGACCATGGCCGCAAAACGCTGATAAATAGAGAGCACCTCACTGCGAGAGTGCATGAAAAACACCCAGGTGTACCGTGAAAAATCATCAATGAATAAGATATAGTATCGATGGCCCCCTTTCGAAGCGAAGGGAGCCGGACCCCAAACATCTGAATGGACTAAATCGAACGGTCGCTGAGAGACAGACACACTAGTAGGATAAGGAAGCTGAATCTGTTTGCCTAACCTACAGCCCTGACAGTGTAACGACCCATCTCCAGAGACAGACCCCAGAAGGCCACGATGAACCAAAGACGACAGGCGAGAGTCACAAAGGTGACCAAGACGATGATGCCACTGCTGAAAAGAGCCGGTGACAGAGGCAACAACCGGAGGAGAACTGGCAGATGGAGTGGCAGCGGAAGGAACACGAAGCCAGTCTAACTCCCAAAGCCCCGGAGACTTACGGCTACGAGGGCCAGCTCCAACCAGGGCCTGTGTGCGACGATCCTGAACCGCACAAGACTCAGCGTCAAGAATGACGCGACAACCAGAATCGGTGAGCTGGCTAGCAGAGAAAAGGTTCATCTGAAGGCGAGGAACATGAGAAACATCAGGGACAGAGAAAGAGGGAGTAGAAAGGGTGCCTCTACTAGAAACAGGAATAGAGGTACCATCAGCCGTGACAACACGGACAGGAGAAATAAGAGACCGAAGAGCAGACAGAATAGAAGACTCAGAGGTCATATGAAAGGAAGCTCCAGAATCCAGATACCACGGGGACGTACCTGACTGTGTAGAAACTGGTGGTCGCGCAGTGCCAGAAGAGCCAGTCACAGAACCAGCAGCGCCCGGCGAGGAAGAGTCTGTAGTAGCGAGCAGACCACGAAGACCCCTGAGAATGTCCTGATCAGAGAGTGCAACTGCAGAAGATCCTGAAGAGCCAGCCTGCTGACGATCCTGGAACTGCTGACGTAAACTGGGATCCCGCGTCCAACAGGTGGAGGAAGTGTGGCCAACCTTGCCACAGTAGGTGCAATGAGGACGAGGGCGGAGACTCGGACCGCGAGGCTGCTGACGTAAACTGGAATCCCAAGCATCAAGCAGGCGGTGAAGCTGCGCTATCTCATGCGCAGAGAGGGGCGCGACTGGAGAGGTCGACGTACAATCAGGTGCCGACGAGGAGCTATCACCCACACGCACAGAGGCCACCAAAGGGGGCGACGGAGAGCAACACGCCGATGAAGACAGAGTCGGCAAAGCGCGGTCATAACCACGTGAAGAGGCCGCGAAAGTCGATGTAGAGCGGCAGGCCGATGGAGACGGAGTCGACGAAGCGCGGCCATAACCGCGGGAAGAGGCCGCGAAAGTCGATGTAGAGCGGCGGGCCGACGTAGACGAAGTCGGCGAAGCGCGGGCAGAACCGCGGGAAGAGGCCGCAAAAGTCGATGTAGAGCGGCGGGCCGACGTAGACGAAGTCGGCGAAGCGCGGGCAGAGCCGCATGAAGAGGCCGCAAAAGTCGATGTAGAGCGGCGAGCCGACGTAGACGGAGTCGGTGAAGCGCGGGCAGAGCCGCGTGAAGAGGCCGCAAACGGCGACGAAGAATGGCTAGCCGTCATACACGGAGACAGCGGACAAAGACCAAGTACCGAAGGGAGGCCCAAAGATAAGGCGGGATCAGCGGAAGAAGACATCGGATAACAACAGTCGACGACAGTATTTTTTTTCTCTTTTTTTTTTGCTCTTTTGTTTTTAGCTGGAAGTCAACTATACGGCCACGCGGAAGGAGATCGATCTCGATCGGCAGCAGCCAGGGAGATCGGGAGATCGGCAGCAGCCAGGAGCGGGGCAGGGCTGGCCACGGGCGGGCGGAGATCAGCCAGGGAGCGGGGCCACGGAGCGGGGGCAGGCCGGGGAAGATGGCCACGCGCGGGCGGGCAGAGAGCAGAGGCGAATTGGGACGGGCGATCGAGAGCTGGAGATCGGCAGCAGCCAGGGAGATCGAGAGCTGGAGTTGCGTCGTCGGGTCTTGGCGGGCGAGCGGGGCGAAGATTGAGCCGGATGTTGGGCAGTCCTGGCTCTGCGAGCGGGATCGAGGAGCGAAGACGCGCGCACGGCCACGAGTCGGCCGGGGAAGAAGAAAAGCTGGCGCGGAGATTGCCACGAGACGGCGGGGAGACGGCCGCGAAGATGGCCGGACGAGAGCGGGCGGCGGACGAAGAGCGGCAACTACGGCCGGGACAACGTACAGACTAGGACCAAGTTTTGATCTGATACCATGTTAGGGCAATATGCTTGATGTATTACCAGGGGGCCAAAGGCCACAATATATAGTACATGTACAGGTGCACATATGCAGAAAGCCCCCTAACATATGGGGAAACTACAATATACAGATATATACATCTAACACCGAGAACTACGTAATTCAGAACATCATATTTCAGATTAAATCTGTTTCCTAAACTGGTATGCCAGTGCCACCGTGCAGTTTGACTGGCATTTTGTAAAAGTTTAAAATTAATTTGCTTCTTGCCCTATAGAGAAATCACATTTTTTATGCATGGAAAATAAAACAAGTGTTTTTGGTACCTAAATTATTGGCTAAATTTAAATATGTCTGCCAACAGTTAACCATGTAAATTTGATTGTTAACGGTGGTTAGGGCTGATCTATATCTGTTTTAACGTCGTCGATCAATCATGCAAGCAAAACATGCATGGAACATGGCCATACGAGCGTGCACTCCAAAGATGAATCAGGTGTGATTTCATGTCATTTTAATACTATATATTTAATTGACGAGCATGGTCTCATCTAAATCCATTTTCTTGGCCGGCCTAATGTTGATATCCATGCATTGATTCAATATGCACACTTAATTCCTTGGTAGTTTTGATTTCTTTCTCATACATCTACTTATATTAGGCACTAATACGATTTCGAAAGTAATTCTCAAGAACAAAGTAACGGTCAAGAATATTTAGACATATATTTGATAATATTTTGGTGTCTCAACACATCGTCTTTTGCAAGTAAGTGTTTTGGGTCTAAAAACGTATAGGAGGAAAGTCGATAAGTTAGTTTGGCACAATTTTGGTACCGTTCTCACGGGAGCCAAGATAAATATATATACACAAGTAAATTTGATCACTAATAGTGGTCAGGGCTGATCTAGACCCGCTTTCACCAATGTAGCGGCAACCCAAACCCACATTTTTTCTGTACGACATAATCAAGGTCTCCAATAAATAGAAACACATGATATTTCAAGGAAACATAGTAATAGAAAATGAGAATAGAAAAATAAGTAAAAAACTATAAAGAAAAATACTACAACAACCAAATATTGAAATCATGAAATGAAAACCAAATAGCCATTAAAGAAAGTAGACATGATGAAAAAAAATCTCATCATAACTAGGTTGAACTTTTATTAATGCTTATCATTTTCTCAATTATTATAAGTAGAAGTAACTTTCTTATTTTTATGTTTAATGCTATTAATCATGGGCTTCCATTTCATCGAAGAATCGTGTTTATTAGGTTTTCCTTACATGTTTTTGAAAAAATACGAAACTTCTTGAAGGAATTATATGGCATGGATGGCATACACATACTCGTGATGTGGTATGTACAAGTCGTCATCACGCCAGTCAAAATAGATTTTCTTCATATATTTAAAGAACCCACATAAGTACATTTAAAAGTTTCTGAGTAGAGAATAAGTTTAACATTTTAGGAATTTCTTGTATGCTTTTATAATTGTTAAGGGGCCAAGTAAAAAAATACAATGATTAAATATCATAATTAGGTTGTTGGCCAAGATATATCTTTCCATTTTATTCTTACTTTTAGCAAATAAATGGGAAAAATACTTTATTCCTCTAATAATACAAAACGACATAGGTCATAATATGGTTCTACTATAAAATCATATACATCTCTATATTCATAAGAACTATAGCAATTTTATATTAATCATGTATGTTTCAACTATAAAAGAGATAAACAACCTAGGAAATCCTATGATACAACCAAGGTACCAAGGGCACCATTTTCCATCGATTTAACTAATTTTAAGACACAGGGATAATGCTCTAATCATATTAGACCATATTTTTTATACTCTAAACACATTAAGACGATGCCCTCGCATTTGCGAGGGCCACCTTGCTAGTTTTCCCAAATAATAATTGTGAAGAGGTTGACTTTGGTCAACCTAGGTCATATATTATTATTTGAGGTGATTAAATCTTAACAAGATTCAGTGAGAGGAAATTATTTCTCTGAAGAATTAAATAGAAACACTAAGTAATATTTAATGAGAGGAAATTATTTTTCTTAAGAAGAAAACAAAGTCAACCAACATAATAATAATGTTGTGATGCTAGCCTAGCTTGTGTGACTCATGTGTGTGCTTAGTCTAGTACTTAAGCTTTGTTTGGTGATTGTGTGTATCGTATTCGTTTTTAGACGCTAGTACCGAGGAATACCAAGAGGAGGAGGAGGTCTACTTCCAAGGAGAGGAAGACCACTTTGATCACTACACCACTCAAGGCAAGCTAATATTCTTGCAAAGTGCAAAGCTCTACAAGAGCAAAGTACCCCCACATTTACTTTATGTTTAACAAGCCCATCCCAAGTTTTTACTACAAGCTTTTATTTACAAGTTTACTACTTTTGTTTTATCAAAGTACTTTTTGATTCATGATTCACTTGGTCTAGAGTAGAACAAGATCATCAAAGTTAGCCTATGGCAATCAAAGCTAGTTAGCACCCCTCATGACTAGTGGCTAGTGCTAAATAAATAAAATTGACTACTCTAGATGGGAACATTGTGAAATGAAATGACTTTGAAGGATTTGAAGGTGAATATGACTTGAATGAAATGAATGACTTGGTGAATTTGCTAAAAACTAATGGTTGGGTTCGGATGCGATACCATTCCAATTTACAAGTACCCCCACAATACCTGATTATGGGTAGGGTCTAACTAGAAGTTTATATATCTTAGTATGGGTTCCCTCTAAACAAGCGTCATAGGGGTTATGCCGAGGCTGCCTCCGTTAAATGTGAAATGATGTGAAATGACGTGAATGAGGTGAATTGTCCGGCCCAAGCCCTGTGCAGTTCCCAGGCTGACGGTTTGTCTACACTAGGATGTTGGAGATATGCCCAAGAGGCAATAATAAATTGGTTATTATATATCTTTGTGTTTATGATGAATGTTTATATACCATGCTATAATTGTATTAACCGAAACATTGATACATGTGTGTTATGTAAACAACAAGAAGTCCCTAGTAAGCCTCTTGTATAACTAGCTTGTTGATTAATAGATGATCATCGTTTCGTGATCATGAGCATTGGATGTTATTAATGACAAGGTTATATCATTATGTGAATGATGTAATGGACACACCCAATTAAGCGTAGCATAAGATCACGTCATTAAGTTCATTTGCTATAAGCTTTCGATACATAGTTACCAAGTCCTTTCGACCATGAGATCATATAAATCAGTTATGCCGGAAGGGTACTTTGATTACATCAAACGCCACTGCGTAAATGGGTGGTTATAAAGGTGGGATTAGGTATCCGGAAAGTATGAGCTTGAGGCATATGGATCAACAGTGGGATTTGTCCATCCCGATGACGGATAGATATACTCTGGGCCCTCTCGGTGGAATGTCGTCTAAATGGCTTGCAAGCATATGAATGGTTCATAAGAGACCACATACCACGGTACGAGTAAAGAGTACTTGTCAGGAGACGAGGTTGAACAAGGTATCATGATACCGATGATCAAACCTCGGACAAGTAATATATCGCGAGACAAAGGGAATCGGTATCGTATGTAAATGGTTCATTCGATCACTAAGTCATCGTTGAATATGTGGGAGCCATTATGGATCTCCAGATCCCGCTATTGGTTATTGGTCGGAGAGAAGTCTCAACCATGTCTGCATAGTTCGCGAACCGTAGGGTGACACACTTAAGGTTTGATGTCGTTTAAGTAGATATGGAATTTGGAAATGGAGTTCGAAGTTTTGTTCGGAGTCTCGGATGGGATCCAGGACATCACGAGGAGTTCCGGAATGGTCCGGAGAATAAGATTCATATATAGGAAGTCATATTCCATGTTTGGAAATGATCCGGTGCATTTATGGAAGGTTCTAGAAGGTTCTAGAAAAGTCCGGAAGAAACGCACTATGGAAGGTGGAGTCCCGGAGGGACTCCACAACCCTAGCCGGCCAAACCCTAGTGGGGGAGTCCCAGGTGGACTCCACCAAGGGTGGCCGGCCAACCCCCCCACCAAGGAAAGGTGGGAGTCCCACCTTGGGTAGGACTCCCTCCTTGAGTAGGTTTCCCTCCTATGGTAGGATTTCTTTTGGGGTCTTATTCGAAGACTTGGGATCCAACTCTTGGGGCTTCCACCTATAAATAGAGGGGCAAGGGGAGGGGGCCGGCCAACTCAAGCACCACAGCTGGCCGCCCCCATAGCCGGCGCCCAAACCCTAGCCGCCGCCTCCCCAACCCTAGCCGCCTCCTCCTCCACCATAGCTCCCGCATACGCTTAGGCGAAGCCCTGCCGGAGTTCTCCACCACCACCGCCACCACGCCGTCGTGCTGCCGGGATTCCGAGGAGGATCTACTACTTCCGCTGCCCGCTGGAACGGGGAGAAGGACGTCGTCTTCATCAACACCGAACGTGTGACCGAGTACGGAGGTGCTGCCCGATTGTGGCACCGTCGAGATCAAGATCTTCTACGCGCTTTTGCAAGCGGCAAGTGATCGTCTACATCCACCCCGAGATCTAATCTCGTTAAGCTTTGCGAATCTTCGAGGGTTAGTCTCATCATCTCCTCGTTGCTACCGTCTACTAGATTAGATCTTGGCTTGGTTTTCGTTCTTGCGGTAGGAAAATTTTTGTTTTCTATGCTACGAATCCCTTCAGTGGTATCAGAGCCGTGTCTATGCATAGATTGGTTGCACGAGTAGAACACAATTGTTTTGTGGGCGTTGATGCTTTTGTTGTCTTTAGTTCGTGTACTTTGCATCTTGCGGCATAGTGGGATGAAGCGGCTCGGGCTAACTTTACATGACCGCGTTCATGAGACTTGCCCCACGTTCGACATGCAACTTGTATTGCATAAGTGGCTTTGCGGGTGTCTGTCTCTCCCACTATAGTGAAGATCCAATTTACTCTTTCTATTGACAACATTAGTATCACCGTTGTGGTTCATGTTCGTAGGTAGATTGGATCTTATCGAAAACCCTAAACCACGTAAAATATGCAAACCAATTAGAGGCGTCTAACTTGTTTTTGCAGGGTTTGGTGATGTGATATGGCCATAATGTGATGATGAATATGTATGAGATGATCATTATTGTATTGTGGCAACCGGCAGGAGCCTTATGGTTGTCTTTAAATTTCATGTTGAGTAGTATTTCAAAGTAGTTGTAATAGTTGCTACATGGAGGACAATCATGAAGACGGCGCCATTGACCTTGGTGCTACGCCGACGATGATGGAGATCATGCCCGTTGATGATGGAGGATCATGTCCGTGCTTTGGAGATGAAGATCAAAGGCGCAAAGACAAAAGGGCCATATCATATCACATATGAATTGCATGTGATGTTAATCCTTTTATGCATCTTATATTGCTTAGATCGCGACGGTAGCATTATAAGATGATCCCTCTCACTAAATATCAAGATAATAAAGTGTTCATCCTTAGTATGCACCGTTGCTAAGACTTGTCGTTTCGAAGCATCTCGTGATGATCGGGTGTGATAGATTCTACATGTGCATACAACGGGTACAAGCCAGTTTTGTACACGCGGGTACTAAGGTTGCCTTGACGAGCCTAGCATGTACAGACATGGTCTCGGAACACGGGATACCGAAAGGTAGAGCATGAGTCATATGATTGATATGATGAACACTTTGAGTGTTCGCCATTGAAATTACATCTTGTTCGTGATGATCGGGCTTGGTGTGGTGGATTTGGTTCGTGTGATCACTAAGACAATGCGAGGGATATTGTTTTGAGTGGGAGTTCACCTAGTTTTTAATTTTGTTAAATTAAAATTTGAACTCAATTTGTCATAAACCTAGTCTAAACTATTGCAAATAATTGTTGTAGATCATGGCGTCCCCATCAATCAATTTTAACCAGTTCCTAGAGAAAGAAAAGCTTAAAAGCAATGGTAGCAACTTCACCGACTGGTTCCGTCATGTGAGGATCTTCCTCAATGGCGGAAATCTGCAATATGTGCTTGATGCACCGCTAGGTTCCACACCACCTCCTGTAGTATCCGAGGAAGAAAAGAATGTTTTCGAAGCTCGGGCTAAAGTGTACTCTCAAGTTCAGTGTGCCATCCTATGCAGCCTAGAGGCAGAGCTCCAAAAGCGTTTTGAGCACCACGACCCTTGTGATATGATGCGTGAGCTCAAAGTTATCTTTGAAACTCATGCGGCCGTGGAAAGCTATGAGGCCTCGAAGCAGTTCTTTGGCTGCATGATGGAAGAGGGCAGCTCCGTTAGTGAGCACATGTTCGCTATGTCCGGACATGCGAGGAAGCTCAGTGACTTGGGGATTGTGATCCCTAACCAGCTGGGTATTCATCGTGTTCTCCAATCACTGCCACCAAGTTACAAGAACTTCGTGATGAACTACAATATGCAGAACATGAACAAGGAGTTACCTGAACTCTTCTCCATGCTGAAATCTGCTGAGGTTGAGATACAGAAAGAGCACCAAGTGTTGATGGTCAATAAGACCACCAAGTTCAAGAAACAGGGCAAACCTAAGAAGGACCTCAAGAAGGGTGGCAAGAAAGCTGCCGCTCATCCTGAGAAGCCTAAGGGTGGCCCTAAACCTGATACTGACTGCTATTACTGCAATGGGAAGGGGCACTGGAAGCGGAATTGCTCCAAGTATCTGGCTGATCTGAAGAGCGGCCTTGTCAAGAAGAAGAAAGGTATATCTGATATACATGTTATAGATGTTTATCTCACTGGTTCTCGTACTAGTGCCTGGGTATTTGATACTGGTTCGGTTGCTCACATTTGTAACTCGAAACAGGAACTACGGAATAAACGAAGCCTAGCGAGGGATGAAGTGACGATGCGCGTTGGAAATGGATCCAAGGTCGATGTGATCGCTGTCGGCACGCTCCCTCTACATCTACCATCGGGATTAGTTTTAGACCTTAATAATTGTTATTTGGTGCCTGCGTTGAGCATGAACATTATATCTGGATCGTGTTTAATGCAAGACGGTTATTCATTCAAGTCTGAGAATAATGGTTGTTCTATTTTTATGAATAATATCTTTTATGGTCATGCGCCTGAGAAGAATGGTTTATTTCTATTAAATCTCGATAGTAGCGATACACATGTTCATAACATTGATGCTAAGCGAATTAAATTGAATGATAATTCTACTTATATGTGGCACTGTCGTCTTGGTCATATTGGAGTGAAACGCATGAAGAAACTCCATGCAGATGGACTACTTGAGTCACTTGACTTTCAGTCACTTGACAGATGCGAAGCATGTCTAATGGGAAAAATGACTAAGACTCCATTCTCTGGTATTATGGAGCGAGCTACAGACTTATTGGAAATCATACATACCGATGTGTGCGGACCAATGAGTGTAGCATCGCGCGGTGGTTATCGTTATGTTCTAACCTTCACAGATGATCTGAGTAGATATGGGTATATCTATTTCATGAAACATAAATCCGAAACTTTCGAGAAGTTTAAGGAATTCCAAAGTGAAGTAGAAAATCAACGTAACAAGAAGATCAAGTTTCTGCGTTCTGATCGCGGAGGTGAATATCTGAGTTATGAGTTTGGCATGCATTTAAAGAAATGCGGAATACTTTCACAGTTGACACCGCCGGGAACACCACAGCGCAATGGTGTGTCCGAACGTCGTAATCGAACTCTCTTAGATATGGTTCGTTCTATGATGTCTCTTACTGATTTGCCGTTATCATTTTGGGGTTATGCATTAGAGACAGCAGCATTCACTTTAAATAGGGCACCATCGAAATCCGTTGCAACGACACCGTATGAATTATGGTTTAATAAGAAACCTAAGCTGTCGTTCCTTAAAGTTTGGGGTTGCGAAGCCTATGTAAAAAAGTTACAACCGGACAAGCTAGAACCCAAAGCGGAGAAATGCGTCTTCATAGGATACCCTAAGGAAACTATAGGGTATACTTTCTATCACAGATCCGAAGGCAAAATCTTTGTTGCTAAGAACGGAACCTTTCTTGAGAAAGAATTTCTCACTAAAGAAGTGACTGGAAGAAAAGTAGAACTCGACGAGGTTACTGAACCTTCTCTCGTTGATCAGAGTAGCGCAGTACCGGAAGATGTTCCTGTGCCGCCCGCACCGGTAACAGAGGAAGCTAATGATAATGATCATGAAACTTCGAGCGAGGTAGCTACTGAACCTCGCAGTCGACAAGGGAACGTACCACTCCTGATTGGTATGATCCTTGTCTAAATCTCATGATTGTGGACAACAATGATGAGGACCCTGCGACGTATGAAGAAGCGATGATGAGCCCAGATTCCAACAAATGGCAAGAAGCCATGAAATCCGAAATGGGATCCATGTATGATAACAAAGTATGGACTTTGGTAGATCTACCTGATAGCCGCAAGGCTGTTGAGAATAAATGGATCTTCAAGAGAAAAACAGATGCTGACGGTAATGTTACTGTCTATAAAGCTCGACTTGTCGCAAAGGGTTTCCGACAAATTCAAGGTGTTGACTACGATGAGACTTTCTCACCTGTAGCGAAGCTAAAATCTGTGAGGATTTTGTTAGCAATAGCTGCATTTTTTGATTATGAGATTTGGCAGATGGATGTCAAAACGGCGTTCCTTAATGGTGACATTGAGGAAGAGTTGTATATGGTACAACCCAAAGGTTTTGTCGATCCTAAAAATGCTGACATGGTATGCAAACTTCAGCGTTCCATTTATGGACTGAAGCAAGCATCCAGGAGTTGGAACCGACGCTTTGATAAGGTGATCAAAGACTTCGGGTTTATACAGTGCCATGGAGAGGCCTGTATTTACTCACACGTTCGTTGGGAACCCCAAGAGGAAGGTATGATGCGCACAGTAGCAAGTTTTCCCTCAGAAAGAAACCAAGGTTTAATCGAACCAGGAGGAGCCAAGAAGCACGTTGAAGGTTGATGGTGGCGAAATGTGATGCGGCGCAACAACAGGGATTCCGGCGCCAACGTGGAACCTGCACAACACAACCAAGTACTTTGCCCCAACGAAACAGTGAGGTTGTCAATCTCACCGGCTTGCTGTAACAAAGGATTAACCGTATTGTGTGGAAGATGATTGTTTGCAAGAAAACAGTAAAACAAGTATTGCAGTAGATTGTATGCTATGTAAAGAATAGGACCGGGGTCCACAGTTCACTAGAGGTGTCTCTCCATAAGATAAAAGCATGTTGGGTGAACAAATTACAGTCGGGCAATTGACAAATAGAGAAGGGCATAACAATGCATATACATGATATGATAAATATAGTGAGATTTAATCCGGGCATTACGACAAAGTACATAGACCGCCATCCAACTGCATCTATGCCTAAAAAGTCCACCTTCAGGTTATCATCCGAACCCCTTTCAGTATTAAGTTGCAAAGCAAGACAATTGCGTTAAGTATGGTGCGTAATGTAATCGACAACTACATCCTTAGACATAGAATCAATGTTTTATCCCTAGTGGCAACAGCACATCACAACCTTAGAACTTTCTGTCACTGTCCCAGGTGTCAATGAAGGCATGAACCCACTATCGAGCATAAATACTCCCTCTTGGAGTTAAGAGTAAAAACTTGGCCAGAGCCTCTACTAATAACGGAGAGCATGCAAGATCATAAACAACACATAAACAATAGATTGATAATCACCATAACATAGTATTCTCTATCCATCGGATCCCGACAAACACAACATATAGTATTACAGATAGATGATCTTGATCATGTTAGGCAGCTCACAAGATCCAACAATGAAGCACAATTAGGAGAAGACGACCATCTAGCTACTGCTATGGACCCATAGTCCAGGTGAACTACTCACTCATCACTCCGGAGGCGATCATGGCGATGAAGAGTCCTCCGGAGATGAATCCCCTCTCCGGCAGGGTGCCGGAGGCGATCTCCTGAATCCCCCGAGATGGGATTCGCGGCGGCGGCGTCTCTAGAAGGTTTTCCGTATCGTGGCTCTCGGCAGGGGTTTCGCGACGGAGGCAGGCGAAAGGGTAGGTCAAGAGGCGGCACGAGGGCCCAGGGGAGGGTGGCGCGGCCAGGGCCTGGGCCGCGCCGCCCTATCACCTGGCCACCTCGTGGCCCCACTTCGACTCCCCTTCGGTCTTCTGGAAGCTTCGTGCAAAAATAGGACCCGGCGGTGATTTCGTCCAATTCCGAGAATATTTCCTTACTAGGATTTCTGAAACCAAAAACAGCAGAAAACAGCAACTGGCTCTTCGGCATCTTGTTAATAGGTTAGTTCCAGAAAATGCGTAAATACGACATATAATGTGCATAAAACATGTAGGTATCATCAATAAAGTAGCATGGAACATAAGAAATTATCGATACGTTGGAGACGTATCAGCATCCCCAAGCTTAGTTCTGCTCGTCCCGAGCAGGTAAAACGATAACAAAGATAATTTCTGAAGTGACATGCCATCATAATCTTGATCATACTATTTGTAAACATATGTAATGAATGCAGCGATCAAAACAATGGTAATGACATGAGTAAACAAGTGAATCATAAAGCAAAGACTTTTCATGAATAGTACTTCAAGACAAGCATCAATAAGTCTTGCATAAGAGTTAACTCATAAAGCAATAAATCAAAGTAAAGGTGTTGAAGCAACACAAAGGAAGATTAAGTTTCAGCGGTTGCTTTCAACTTATAACATGTATATCTCATGGATATTGTCAACATAAAGTAATATAACACGTGCAATATGCAAGTATGTAGGAATCAATGCACAGTTCACACAAGTGTTTGCTTCTTAAGGTGGAGGGAGATAGGTAAACTGACTCAACAATAAAAGTAAAAGAATGGTCCTTCAAAGAGGAAAGCATCGATTGCTGTATTTGTGCTAGAGATTTTATTTTGAAAACATGAAACAATTTTGTCAACGGTAGTAATAAAGCATATGAGTTATGTAAATTATATCTTACAAGTTGCAAGCCTCATGCATAGTATACTAATAGTGCCCGCACCTTGTCCTACTTAGCTTGGACTACCGGATCTTTGCATGCCATGTTTCAACCAAGTGTCACAAAGGGGTACCTCCATGCCGCCTGTACAAAGGTCTAAGGCATTTTGGATTTCTCGCTTTTGATTATTCTCAACTTAGACATCCATACCGAGACAACATGGACAACAGATAATGGACTCCTCTTTAATGCATAAGCATGTAGCAACAATTATTATTCTCATATGAGATTGAGGATATATGTCCAAAACTGAAACTTCAACCATGATTCATGGCTTTAGTTAGCGGCCCAATGTTCTTCTCTAACAATTTGCATGCTCCAATCATTAAGGTGATAGATCCTTCAGACAAGACGGACATGCATAGCAACTCACATGATATTCAATAAAGAGTAATTGATGGCGTTCCCCAGAAGCATGGTTATCGCACAACAAGCAACTTAATAAAAGATAAAGTGCATAAGTACATATTCAATACTACGATAGTTTTTAAGGCTATTTTGTCCCATGAGCTATATATTGCAAAGGTGAATGATGGAATTTTAAAGGTAGCACTCAAGCAATTTACTTTGGAATGGCGGAGAAATACCATGTAGTAGGTAGGTATGGTGGACACAAATGGCATAGTAGTTGGCTCAAGGATTTTGGATGCATGAGAAGTATTCCCTCTCGATACAAGGTTTAGGCTAGCAAGGTTATTTGAAGCAAACTCAAGGATGAACCGGTGCAGCAAAACTCACATAAAAGACATATTGTAAACATTATAAGACTCTACACCGTCTTCCTTGTTGTTCAAAAACTCAATACTAGATATTATCTAGACCTTAGAGAGACCAAATATGCAAATCAAATTTTAGCAAGCTCTATGTATTTCTTCATTAATGGGTGCAAAGCATATGATGCAAGAGCTTAAACATGAGCACAACAATTGCCAAGTATCACATTATCCAAGACATTTTAGAATTACTACATGTAGCATTTTCCAATTCCAACCATATAACAATTTAACGAAGAAGAAACTTCGCCATGAATATTATGAGTAAAGCCTAAGGACATATTTGTCCATATGCAACAGCGGAGCGTGTCTCTCTCCCACAAAGTGAATGCTATGATCCATTTTATTCAAACAAAAACAAAAACAAAAACAAACCGACGCTCCAAGTAAAGAACACAAGATGTGACTGAATAAAAATATAGTTTCAGGGGAGGAACCTGATGATGTTGTCGATGAAGAAGGGGATGCCTTGGGCATCCCCAAGCTTAGACGCTTGAGTCTTCTTAAAATATGCAGGGATGAACCACGGGGCATCCCCAAGCTTAGAGCTTTCACTCCTCTTGATCATAGTATATCATTCTCCTCTCTTGACCCTTGAAAACTTCCTTCACACCAAACTTCAAGCAAACTCATTAGAGGGTTAGTGCACAATTAATAATTCACACATTCAGAGGTGACACAATTATTCTTTACACTTCTGGACATTGCATAAAGCTACTGGACATTAATGGATCAAAGAAATTCATCCAACATAGCAAAAGAGGCAATGCGAAATAAAAGGCAGAATCTGTCAAAAACAGAACAGTCCGTAAAGACGAATTTTAAAATGGCACCAGACTTGCTCAAATGGAAAAACTCAAAACTAATGAAAGTTGCGTACATATCTGAGGATCACGCTCGTAAATTGGCAGATTTTTTCGAATTTTCTACAGAGACTTGTGCCCAGATTCGTGACAGACAGCAATGCTGTTTCTGCGCAGCGATCCCAAATATAACATCAACTTTGACATAGAAATTTTACTTGGCACAAAAACATGATAAGGAGAGGTTGCTACAGTAGTAAACAACTTCCAAGACTCAAATATAAAACAAAGTACTGTAGTAAAAACATGAGTTGTCTCCCATAAGCGCTTTTCTTTAACGCCTTTCAGCTAGGCGCAGAAAGTGCAAATCAAGTAACATCGAGAGTAGAAGCATCAACATCATAGCTTGTTCTAATAATAGAATCAAAAGGTAACTTCATTCTCTTTCTAGGGAAGTGTTCCATACCTTTCTTGAGAGGAAATTGATATTTAATATTACCTTCCCTCATATCAATAACAGCACCAACAGTTCGAAGAAAAGGTCTTCCCAACACAATAGGACAAGATGCATTGCATTCGATATCCAAGACAACAAAATCAACGGGGACAAGGTTATTGTTAACCGTAATGCGCACATTATCAATCCTCCCCAAAGGTTTCTTTTTAACATTATCGGCAAGATTAACATCCAAATAACAATTCTTCAATGGTGGCAAGTCAAGCATATCATAAATCTTTTTAGGCATAACAGAAATACTTGCACCAAGATCACATAAAGCATTACATTCAAAGTCATTGAATTTCATTTTAATGATGGGCTCCCAACCATCTTCTAACTTTCTAGGAATAGAAGTTTCAAGTTTTAGTTTCTCTTCTCTAGCTTTTATGAGAGCATTTGTAATATGTTTTGTAAAGGCTAAATTTATAGCACTAGCATTAGGACTTTTAGCAAGTTTTTGCAAGAACTTTATAACTTCAGAGATGTGGCAATCATCAAAATCTAAATCATTATGAGCTAACACTACAAGAAAAGTTGCCATGGCCGACGAAGTTGAAGTCGCGCCGTGGTTGCTGGTGTACCATGGCCGACGATTTTGGTCCCTCCGTGGTGCATGTCAAAACTTTTTTTTCTCGTTTTTGAGGCCACCTAGCCCGACGAAAGCGGCCAAAACGTGGCGTATGGTGGCCCGGGACGTGGTGCATCTCGAAATCTCGGGTTCGCCGGCCGAGTCAACGCAAATCCGCACCGCCGAGGGATGTAGGGCCCAGATGGCAGCCTCTCTGGCATTGTTTTTTTCTAGATCGCGCCATCTCGTTCAACGTTCTCCGATCGAGCCGTTTACGATGCAGGATCATGGGTCCCGCATGTCATCCTCTATGAACCAAAATTCTTTCTATTCTTGGATTTTTTTGACCCCCTGATTTCTGGCTACTTCCTTTTTCTTTTGATCCCTTGCCGCCTTGGAAACGTTGAGACCGCTTGCTAAATGGGACCCGCATGTCATCCTCTATGTGCAATCAACTTTCTTTTCTTGGAGTTTTTTTGGCACCTCAAATTTGGTCACTTGCCTTTTTCTTTCGATCCCCTGCCGCCTCTCAAACGGTGATACCGCTGCTGCTAACTGGGACCCGCATGTCATCCTCTATGTACTATAAAACTTTCTTTTCTGGATTATTTTTGGCACCTCAAATTTGGTCACTTGCCTTTTTCTTTCGATCCCCTGCCGCTCTCGGTGATACCGCTGCTGCTAAATGGGACCCGCATGTCATCCTCTATGTACTATAAAACTTTCTTTTCTTGGATTTTTCTTGGCACCTCATATTTGGTCACTTGACTTTTTCTTTCGATCACCTGCTGCCTCTCAAACAGTGCTGCTGCTAAATGGGACCCGCATGTCATCCTCTATGTACTATAAAACTTTCTTTTCTTGGATTTTTTTGGCACCTCATATTTGGTCACTTGACTTTTTCTTTGATCCCCTGCCCTCTCAAACGTTGATACAGCTGCTGCTAAATGGGACCCGCATGTCATCCTCTATGTACTATAAAACTTTCTTTCTTGGATTTTTTTGGCACCTCATATTTGGTCACTTGAGTTTTTCTTTCGATCCCCTGCCGCCTCTCAAACAGTGATACCGCTGCTGCTAAATGGGACCCGCATGTCATCCTCTATGTACTATAAAACTTTCTTTTCTTGGATTTTTTTGGCACCTCATATTTGGTCACTTGACTTTTTCTTTCGATCCTCCGCCTCTCAAACGTGATACCGCTGCTGCTAAATGGGACCCGCATGTCATCCTCTATGTACTATAAAACTTTCTTTTCTTGAATTATTTTTGGCTCCTCATATTTTTTCACTTGCCTTTTTCTTTCGATCCCCTGCCGCCTCTCAAACGGTGATACCGCTGCTGCTAAATGGGACCCGCATGTCATCCTCTATGTACTATAAAACTTTCTTTTCTTGAATTATTTTTGGCTCCTGATATTTTTTCACTTGCCTTTTTCTTTCGATCTCATGCCACGTTTGAAACGTTGAGGAACCTGCTGGCTCATGGGACCCGCATGTCATCCTCTATGTACTATAAAAGTTCATTTTCTTGGTTTTTTTTCACCATCTGATTTTTGGCAATTTGTTTTTTCTTTTGATCCCCTGCTCTCAAACGGTGATACCGCTGCTGCTAAATGGGACCCGCATGTCATCCTCTATGTACTATAAAACTTTCTTTTCTTGAATTATTTTTGGCTCCTCATATTTGGTCACTTGCCTTTTTCTTTCGATCTCATGCCAAGTTTGAAACGTTGAGGAACCTGCTGGCTCATGGGACCCGCATGTCATCCTCTATGTACTATAAAAGTTTATTTTCTTTTTTTTTTTCACCCTCTGATTTTTGGCTTTTTCTTTTGATCCCTGCCGCCTTGGAAACGTATGGTAAGCTGACTCATGGGACCCGCATGTCATCCTCTATGTACAATCAACTTTCTTTTTCTTTTGATCTCAAGCCGCATTTGAAACGTTGAGACCTGCTGCTAAATGGGACCCGCATGTCATCTCTACGTACAATAAACTTTCTTTTCTTGGATTATCTTTGGCTCCTGATATTTTGTCACTTGCCTTTTTCTTTCGATCTCATGCCGCCTTTGAAACGTTGAGTAAGCTGCTGGCTCATGGGTCCCGCATGTCATCCTCTACGAACAATAAAAGTTTCCTTTCTTGGAGTTATTTTTTACCCCTAATTTCTGGCTATTTGCCTTTTTCTTTTGATCTCCTGCCCCCTCTGAAACGATGAGGACGCTGTTGGCAGGTCGGTCCCACATGTCATCCTCTATGAACAATAAAAGTTTCCTTTGATGGATTTATTTTGAACCCCTCATTAATTTCTGGATATTTCCCCTGCCGCCTTGGAATCGTTGAGGATGCTGCTGCCTCATGGGTCCCGCATGTCATCCTCTCAGAACGGTAAATGTTTATTTTCTTGGATTTTGTTGACCAAACGATTTTTGGCTTATTTTTTCTTTCGATCACCTGCAGCCTTTAAAACGTTGAGGACGCTGCTGGCTCACGGGTCCCACATGTCAACCTCTATGAACAATAAACGCTGAGGATGCTGCTGCCTCATGGGTCCCGCATGTCATCCTCTCAGAACGAAAATGTTTCTTTTCTTGGATTTTTTACCAACAGATTTTTGGTTTATTTTTTCTTTCCATCCCCTGCCGCCTTTAAAACGTTGACGACGCTGTTTGCTCATGGGTCCCCGATGTCAGCCTCCCCGTACAAGAAACATATGATATCTTGATTATTTTGCAGACAATAAACAATGTATTGCGCTCTGAGCTATTTCAAACGGATAATTAAATCTTTATTTTTACATAAACAAACTTATATGTTGAATCTCCTTGTTTTTTTGTCTTTGCGAAGCATAGGACTTTCCTGTTTTTTTAGAAAATTCGGAACTTTCCTGTTTTGGAGTGGGCTGAAATTGTACGAGTCAAAAGGCCAAGCAGGATAGTTCGAAAGCCCAGATGTCCAGATGCAGCCCAATTGAAATCTTTCTTCTTGGATTTTTTTCACCCCCTGATTTCTGGCTACTTCATTTTTCTTTTGGTCCTGTGCCGCCTTGGAAACGTTGAGACCGCTGCTGCAAAATGGGACCCGCATGTCATCCTCTACGTACAATAAAATTTCTTTTCTTGGATTATTTTTGGCTCCTGATATTTGGTCACTTGCCTTTTTCTTTCGATCCCGTGCAGCCTCTCAAACGGTGATACCGCTGCTGCAAAATGGGACCCGCATGTCATCCTCTACGTACAATAAACTTTCTTTTCTTGGATTATTTTTGGCTCCTGATATTTGGTCACTTGCCTTTTTTTCTTTCGATCTCATGCCACGTTTGAAACTTTGAGGAACCTGCTGGCTCGTGGGACCCGCATGTCATCCTCTATGTGCTATAAAAGTTTATTTTCTATGGTTTTTTTTCACTCTCTGATTTTTGTCTATTTCCTTTTTTCTTTTGATGCCCTGCCGCCTTGGAAACGTTGAGTAAGCTGCTTACACATGGGACCCGCATGTCATCCTCTATGTACAATCAAGTTTCTTTTCTTGAATTATTTTTGGCTCCTGATATTTCGTCACTTGCCTTTTTCTTTCGATCTCATGCCATGTTTGAAACGTTGAGGAACCTGCTGGCTCATGGGACCCGCATGTCATCCTCTATGTGCTATAAAAGTTTGTTTTCTTGGATTTTTTTTCACCCTCTGATTTTTGGCTCCTGATATTTCGTCACTTGCCTTTTACTTTTGATCCCCTGGCCCCTTTGAAACGTTGAGTAAGCTGCTGGCACATGGGACCCGCATGTCAACCTCTATGTCCATCAACTTTCTTTTCTTGGATTTTTTTTGACCCCCTACTTTCTAGCTACTTTCTTTTTCTTTTGATCTCAAGCCGCATTTCAAACATTGAGACCGCTGCTGCAAAATGGGACCCGCATGTCATCCTCTATGTACAATAAATCTTTGATTATTTTTGGCACCTCATATTTGGTCACTTGCGTTTTTTTCTTTCGATCTCATGCCACCTTTGAAACGTTGAGTAAGCTGCTGGCTCATGGGTCCCCCATGTCATCCTCTACGAACAATAAAAGTTTCCTTTCTTGGAGTTATTTTTGCCCCCTAATTTCTGGCTACTTCCTTTTTCTTTTGATCCCCTGCCGCCTTTGAAACGTTGAAAACTTTCTTTTCTTTGATTATTTTTGGCACCTCATATTTGGTCACTTGCCTTTTTCTTTCGATCCCCTGCCGCCCAAACGGTGATACCGCTGATGCTAAATGGGACCCGCATGTCATCCTCTATGTACTATAAAACTTTCTTTTCTTGGATTTTTTGGCTCCGATATTTGGTCACTTGCCTTTTTTCTTTCGAGACCTCCTGCCGCATCTCAAACGGTGATACCGCTGCTGCTAAATGGGACCCGCATGTCATCCTCTATGTACAATAAAGTTTCTTTTCTTGGATTATTTTTGGCTCCTGATATTTGGTCACTTGCCTTTTTCTTTCGATCTCATGCCGCCTTTGAAACGTTGAGAGCTGCTGGCTCATGGGTCCCGCATGTCATCCTCTATGAACAATAAAAGTTTCCATTGTTGGAGTTATTTTTTACCCCTAATTTCTGGCTACTTCCTTTTTCTTTTGATCCCCTGCCGCCTTTGAACGTTGAAGAATCTGCTCGCTAATGGGTCCCACATGTCAGACTCTATGGACGATAAACCTTTCTTTTCTTGGAGTTATTTTGACCCCTAATTTCTGGCTATTTTGCCTTTTTTTTGGATCCCGTGCTGCCTTGGAAACGTTGAGGATGCTGCTGCCACATGGGTCCCGCATGTCATCCTCTCAGAACGATAAATGTTTCTTTTCTTCGATTTTTTTACCCACTGATTTTTGATTTATTTTTTCTTTCGATCCCCTGCCGCCTTTAAAACTTTGACGACGCTGCTGGCTCATGGGTCCCGATGTCAGCCTCCCCGTACAAGAAACATGTGATATCTTGATTATTTTGCAGACAATAAAAAGTGTATTTCGCTCTGAGCTATTGCAAACGGATAAATTAAATCTTTATTTTTACATAAACGAACTAATATGAATCTCCTTGTTTTTGTTTTGTTTTTGCGAAGCATAGGACTTTCTTGTTTTGGAGTGGGCTGAAATTGTACGAGTCAAAAGACGTCCAGCAGGTTAGAAGGCCCAGATGGCCAGGCAGCCCCAATTTATATCTTCCTTATCTTGGATTATTTTTTGATCAAAAGGCCCAGCAGGGGTACATCCTTTTTCTTTTGGTCCTGTGTGCCGCCTTGGAAACGTTGTGGACGCTGCTGCCTCATGGGACCCGCATGTCATCCTCTATGAACTATGAACTCTAAAAGTTTCTTTTTTCTTGGATTTTTTTTCACCCCTCTGATTTTTGGCTATTTCCTTTTTCTTTTGTTCCCCTGCCGCCTTGGGACCCGTATGTCATCCTCTATGTACAAAAAACTTTCTTTTCTTGGAGTTTTATTCCCCCTAATTTCGGGCTACTTTCGTTTTCTTTTGATCTCAAGCCGCATATGAAACATTGAGACCGCTGCTGCAAAATGGGACCCACATGTCATCCTCTATGTAAAATAAAAGTTTCTTTTCTTGGATTATTTTTCACGCTCTGATTTTTGGCTATTTCCTTTTTCTTTCGATCCCCTGCTGCTTGGAAACGTTGAGGATGCTGCTGCCTCATGGGTCCCACATGTCATCCACTATGAACAATAAAAGTTTCTTTTCTTCGATTTTTTTCACCCTCTGCTTTTTGGCTATTTCCTTTTCATTTGATCCCCTGCCGCCTTGGAAACGTTGAGGATGCTGCAGCGTCATGGGACCCGCATGTCATACTCTATGTACAATAAAAGTTTCTTTTCTAGGTTTTTGGCTCCTGATATTTGGTCACTTGCCTTTTTCTTTCAATCTCATGCCGACTCTCAAAGGTACAATAAAAGTTTCTTTTCTTGGATTATTTTTGGCTCCTGATATTTGGTCACTTGCCTTTTTCTTTCGATCTCATGCCGTCCTTGAAACGTTCAGACCGCTGCTACAACATGGGACCCTATGTCATCCTCTATGTACAATGAAAGTTTCTTTTCATGGATTATTTTTTGCTCCTGATATTTGGTCACTTTCCTTTTTCTTTCGATCTCATGCCGCCTCGGCCCTCTGAAACGACGAGTAAGTTGTTGGCTCATGGGACCCGCATGTCATCCTCTATGTACAATAAAGTTTTTTTCTTGGATTTTTTACCCCCTGATTTTTGGTCACTTGCCTTTTTCTTTCGATCCTGTGCCGCCTTTGAAATTGTGGACGCTGCTGGCTCATGGGTCCCACATGCCAGCCTCTATGAACAATAATATTTCTTTTCTTGGATTTTTTTTACCCCTGATTTCTGGCTATTTGCCTTTTTCTTTGGATCCCCGACCGCCTTTGAAACGATGAGGACGCTGCTGGCGCATAGCTCCCACATGTCAGCCTCTAAGAACAATAAACATTTCTTTTCTTGGATTTATAGTTGACCCCTAATTAATGGCTACTTCGCTTTTTTTTCGATCCCCAGCCGCCTTAGAAACGTTGAGGACGCTGCTGGCTCATGGGTCCCATATGACAGCCTCTATGAAAAGTAAAACATTTACTTTCTTGGATTTATTTTTGACACCTAATTAATGACTACTTGGTTCTTTTCTTTTGATCCCGTGACGCCTTTGAAACGTTGAGGGCCCTGCTGGCTCATGGGTCCAACATGTCAGCCTCTATGAACAATAAGAGTTTCTATTGTTGCATTTATTTTTGACCCCTAATTTCTGGCTATTTGCCTTTTTTCCATTGCCTGCCACCTTAGAAACGTTGAGGACGCTGCTGGCTGGGTCCCACATGTCAGCCTCTTTGTACGATAAAAGTTTCCTTTGCTGGATTTATTTTTGACCCCTAATTTCTGGCTATTTGCCTTTTTCTTTCGAACTCCACCGCCTTTGAAACGTTGATGACGCTGCTGCAAACTGGGTACAATATGTCAGCCTCTTTGTGCGATAAACCTTTCCTTTCTTGGATTTTTTGGACACCTGATTTCGAGCTACTTGCCTTTTTCTTTCGATCTCCTGCCCCCTTTGAGAAACGCCGAGAACGATACTGGTTCGTGGGTCCCACATGTCATCCTCTCTGAATGATAAATGTTGGGGCCGCGGCTGCAAGATACGTCCCACATGTCAGCCTGACTGTTGAATAAACGTTTCCTTTCTCGAATTTATATTTGACCCCTGATTTCTGGCTACTTTGCCGTTTCTTTCGATCCCCTGCATGTCTGCTACTCCACCGAAAAACAGACCGGCATGTATTCATCACAATACTGGTAGCTAATTTAGGAAAAATGTGTTCATCACGGGATTCAAACAAAGATCTTCATCTCTGCTAAATTTTGATTTCACCAAAAACCGAACAGCGTGTGTTCATGACTTTAACTTCACAAACACTATGGTTTCTCTATAAAATAAGGTCACCATCCGTTCCTTTATTGTAGGCATTTGCGAAAAGTGTCTTTGGCTAATGGGCACCAGTGCTCTGCTGTTTAAAAAAAATCAAATAGCATACATATTTGTTTCAAAAAAATCTGAAAATGAATGTAGACATAATAAATAAAGTAACCTACAAGCGTGTAAAATTTTAATATGATATTCTTTATATTGTAGACTACACAAAAAAGACAAAATCTGTTGAAATTTGGAGATTTGAAATATGCATACCCAGATCCACACGTTTGTTACTTTTGTGTAGCCCAGAATTTTTTGTATTTGAAACTGAAATTTTGCACGTTTATGGGACAATTCATTAGCTACTCCATGATTTGTTTTCTAATTTTTTGAACAAATAAATATATTTTTTATTTTTTTCTAAAATAGCAGGAGCAATGGTGCCCAAGAGCACCAAATCTCTTAATAGGCATTTGCGCCTAATAGCGTGAGCTTAGCTAATTTTTGAAGAAAAAAAAGATGTCCATTGTGGTATTCAGGACAAAGATCTTCATGTCTGCTACTGCACCAAACAACAAACCAGCATGTATTCATCACAATACGGGTAGCTAATTTGTGAAAAATATGTTCAGCACGGGATTCAAACAAAGATCTTCATCTCTGCAAAATTTTGATTTCAGCAAAAACCGAACAGCGAATGTTCATGAGGTTAAGTTCACGAACACTATGTTTTCTCTATAAAATAAGGTCACCATCTGTCTCTTATTTCTCAAGGAAAAACAGGTGGAAGTGTTGGGACGAACCACATGGGTGCTTCGGCTCTATGTTCAGTCTTCTCTTTTTTGTACTGCAATCTTGAGCCTATGGCAGGACCTCCATTGACGTGCATTCTGCACCAATTTGGCCTTGGACGTATCCATGTATCACGGGCGCGATTGTGGGTAGCAAAGACACAGTCAGGTTTGAACAATTGGAAATCTGGTTCTGCAGCCTCTGCGTCGACTGGCGGGGGTAGCATGAAAATTGGGTGATTGAGTCCAAGAAATAAAGAACGCCCCTTCAAATTGTTCAATCTTTCCCACCTTGCCTCTTCTACAGGGTCCAAGGTATGGGCAGATCTCAAGAAAACGTAGCACCGTACCAAAGGATAAGACCTCAGCTTGTTACCCATATGTAATATTGGAGGACCGAGGATGGGCCGATAACCTTTAACCTGAATCCACGCGAGATCAGATTCACCAGTAATGGACTCTGCTCTCATTGGTGCCAGGAACCAAGTGCGCTGGTCAGAAAATCCAAGAAATACATCTTCATCTTCATAATTATGATTATCACCATCATCATCTAATTCTTCATCATCTAATTCTTCATCATCAAATTCGTCTTCTTCTAATTCTTCTTCTTCTAATTCTTCTTCATCAGCATCATTATCTTCATCGGCACCTCCATCGCCTTGAGCCACATTTGCTTCATCATCTTCCATGACAGCATCTCCCTCGATTTGAGCGAAAATTGCAGCCACTTCTGCTTCTTCATCTTCAATGACAGGGGCGTCAATGAGACGCGGGGCTGCATGTGTCCCTGCAATGCACAAAGATCAACCACAATGCAGCAAGTAGGAACTACACTGAAAATTATCTCTTCTCTTCTATCTTCTATTTTCTACTACTATAAGGCACCAGTTTTTAACAAGACATGTCGCAGCAATTCCAACTGTTGGTGTCCAAAATCTAACGGTTGGGATTAGAGGTATTCGCGTGAAAAAAATACCACACCAGTGTCCACGTGTTTCTAGAACCGTCATGTTTCCATTATGAAGAAAAATCAGAGCAGTCTCACACCGATATCACACGTCCCACTTGATAGTGATTAAGAAAGGTTCCAAATTTTTGTTCATATTTATAAACTGTATGCTCACACTTATTTTGATGGTATAACCAAATTATTAGTTGTATTGAAAGTTTGAACAACATTTAGAACGCAACTTTTATACATCAGTATTGCGAATCGTAATTGGTCCAACATGTGCAGCATGCCATTTACTAGTTAAGACATAAAACAAAGACTCACCACAGGTATATGGTTCCCAAACCAGAACATCTCCATACGGATATGTAACTGCGTATACACGATGTAGGTGTGAACTTGTACCATATCCAGGAATGCCCATGGCATCGACATAGCTGTTTCTATCAAAGAATTCAGGGTTTCTCAGGATATTCCACTCCTTTTCTAGGGGCGCTTGTAGGATAGCAATCAATTCGTCAAATACAACGATTACCTCGTAATGCCATGGCCCTGCTAGATCATCTTTGTACGGCCTCTTGACGATCCGTACTTTGAGCAGTTCCAAACTTTTATCTATTTTGTATTTGAACAGGAATGGTGGGCTGCCATGCCACCATTCACTAGTAGGGCCCAAAGAAATTCCTGCATCTTGCAGAGATGGAAGAGGTATAATAGTATCTGATATGTATATGTTGCGGATCGTCAAGTGCCCGTCCTGCTGGACAAATGCCACCCAGTCGCCGTTACAACCCACCCAGTGCATGGGTCCATGTCCATCCAGTTCCTCCTTGGTATGGATAAATGCTGGAACTGTCGGCTTGTCTAATGGCATCAGCAACGCGTGAATGCCCTGCAAATAGGATTTGTTTCAAAATTGTCTATGCATGCAAGGTATTCGACAGAATGAAGAGCGGATTGTGCAGAACTGAAGCACAGATGTAATGGATAAATAAAGCAATTCCGAAGAGTACATGTGCATAGTGAAGGCAGCAAACCTTACAGTACTCCCAAATCAGGTGATTATGTTGAGTCTAAATTCATGCATGATGTTTGGCAATAAGAAAAGTTGATTGAAAAAACACAAGCTGAAACGAGATGAGTAAATAAATAAATACTCTTACAGTATTGTCGCGGTCGTCTGGCCATGTCTCGGGGTCGCAGTGGAGCAGGCTCGGTAAACCGAACGGAACCTTATGCGCTCCGCGGATGGCATGCCGCATGCCGATCATGCCTCGAGCGAGGCGACCAGTGCTGAGGATATCCGCCCGCTCGGCTATGTTCTCCACCAGTGGGTAGTGGAGGTTGCCCCACCCCATGGACTGGTGGTAGCAATCAGGAATCTCCTCAATCTTACGCTTCTGCTTCATTGGAGTCGGTAATCCAATGCAAGGGAGAGAGGGGTGAACGGGAGAAAGAGACAGAAGAGGGTTTTTTTTGGAGAAGATGCAGTAGTAGTACTACGATACTAGGAGGTGGAGATGCGGGGCATGTTTCCGGGAGAGAGGAACCACTATTTCCCTTAAAAAAAATAACAGCACTTGCGCATTAGAACTTGGGGCGGGGATATAGCGGTAAGAGGTATTGACCAACTTTCCCTCACCTTGACCCCACGTGGTTGTGAACCCGAGATAATTCTTTTTGATGAACCCGATATACTTATTATAGTACTAAAATAGTACAAGTATATACCTTGTACTCCTATATACTAACATTACTATTTTAAGGACTTATGTTCCATGAGCAACAACTTCCCCCACTCCGCTCATCCGAAATCCTAGCCCCTCCAACTTCAAGGACCAATCAACATAGCTATGGCCTTCTAATTTGGCTCAAGTCGCCGCACACATAGTCCTCCCGCCGACAAGGAATAGGAGCATCAGCCCTTTCGTCGCTTGTTGTTACACATAATCATATACAGTACCATATATATTTCAAATTTCCATATCAAAAAATAGTTCAAATCTGAATTTTAACATCTCAAGCTAAACCCTCGCTTGCTCTTAAACATAAGCATACCATAGTTCTACTTTTGTCTTCACCGAACAACAGAACACAATTTCATCACAACATAGCCAACCGGAGTACCTAGTAATGTAACTAGAGAAGTGAACCTATAGTTGATCAAGCCTTCAACTTTAACACAATAATACCCCCACATTATGTGTTGAGGAGCCACACCCATATATTTAAGAGTACCATCAAGTAGACCACAAATGCATCAATGAAGAGAGGGGTATACTTATAGACCACCTCTTTACAAAACAGTTGTAACTAGTAGACCACAATTGCCTCGTTCATTAGCTATGAAATTACATACTATCAGTAGCTACAATGGCTGCAGGCCCTGTTTCAGAATTAAACATCACACTTGTTCCAATCCGGGGCGTTGGCGAAGTTTGGGATGAACCAAAGCGGTGTCTTTACCAGGTACCTATCTTTTTTTGTTTTGCATGTTTTCTCCAAGGCGTTGGTTTGGAAACCAACGGCGCAATCTTCACGATTCAGACTGAATCGGCATATTTCAGGCAGCTGCGAATTGCGAAGCCATGCTTCATTCGGCAAGGTGTACACACAATTTCTTCTCGTCAGACATCCTGGGACAACATCTGCACCGCCTAATGGCAGCATAATCGGATAGTTCACTCCAAGGAAAAGAGAATATTCTCCAAGGTCATCAATCTTTTCCCATGGAATACCTTCATTTAACTTACTAGTGTCCTTCGTGAACACCAGGCAACCAAACCCAGAAGCATAGTTGCCAACAGTGCGACCATGATGAACACGACGATCAGAAGCAGTATGGCAAACTTTACAGGAATATTCCCTTTCATCAGCAATGCCCAGTGTATGGATCAGAAGAAGTCTAGAACCATCTATAGATCTTGCTAACCACCACATGCCATAATCGACCTCGTGATCATGGCCAAGAGCATCATCAAGTGCACACCGCCATTCAAACACAATGGGCGGTGGCTCTACGATCAGCGGAGGACCTGCTTGAAAACGAAATTACTGTTAAGAAGGGTATGTTTGGTTTGCACAAATCTGAAAACGTAAGAATTGGGAAAACGCATTAGGATTCAGATGGGATGATATAATGGCATTTCCATTCAATAATACAGCATATTGGTGTATTTCAGTACATCACATGGGAAACCAAAGGATTCATTTCAAGAAGTTCAAGTAGAGGTCAAAATCCAACATAATTCAATCTGAGAATAAAACTCCTAATTATACAATCCTCAAATTTTTCTATGGTAATCATCTCGAATAAAAAGTCTAAATACCAATGAAATTTCATCCGAAGCAAATATGCCCCAAGCCTCCAAGTCAGATCAGTCAGGTTCGAAAATTAATAAGTTTGTGCATTAAAATTATCTTTACAGCCATGAATAATGAAGCTCATCATACACTACTTACGTCCGGAGGAAAATTACCAGCTTGCTGAGGATTCCATGCGTGAACAGTGCCAGTATGAGTTGTGGCAAACACAAGCCCATTGTGGAGAATTGCATCGCTGTAATTGTAAAAGATGTGGGACTTGGGCTCTGTAAGAACTGTCCATCCAGAATCTTCGCCGCAAAGGAGGGCAACTCTGATGTCAAAAACAGCAACAAGAGAGAAATTTTTGTACCCCCCAGCAGCTGTGGGAACTTGGCAAATATATATCTTGTGAAATATAATAGCACGAAGGTTGTGGTGGTATATATTTGGAATGTGGGTGGTTTCAAACGGCACAGGGAGAGGAATTTCACGGCGAGTGTAGACGTTGACAAGTTTCCATTTGCAAGCAGGAAAGCCAGTGTCAACCATGGCAACCCAATCTCCATTGGCACCTACCCACTGCTTACCCGTACCGTCTGGCATCACAGCGTCGGAGGAGAACCTGTCCAGCGGCGTCAGCTTGCAATCCCGTGCTACCTTCGTCGGGTGAGAATGAAGAACACATGGGAGGCCAAACGGGAGAGAAAAAGATAGAGTTGCACTATCATTTGCAGAGTCGAAAAATAGTTTGGACGAACCGACGAGGCTCGCGGCGGTGATGACGTCGCATCTTGTTACGAGTTCTTCAAGGGGACCTTCGGAAAAGACCTTCTGAAACAGTTCAGAGTCATCATTTTCCTTGTTCGATGCCGCCATCGCAGGGCAGGGGGTGGGTCTATGAGGTTTGGGTTCAACTGATTGGAGTTTAATTTGGGTTCGATGGCGGCAGGTGGCGGGGAAGATGAAGAACGGAGGCTCTCAAACTGGGCGGTGGAATTGATTCTAAAGCTGCATGGCGGCGGCACTGGCGTGTGCTATGGAAGGTGGTCGATTGGTGCGGGCGGGGGCGGAGGTAGACGATGGAGGTGAACAGAAATAGGGCAGGTGGGGGCGGGGCGCTTGACTTCGCTCCTCTACACTCTACAGCATCTCCTCCTGTTTCTTGGAAAGTGTATAGACCCATAATAAAAAGTCACTGTTCCCTCTGAAAAGGTGAAGAACAAGTCACTGGTCTAACGTGCAAATTTGGACATCCCAAGCTATGTGTTGTCATGTCAATTCAATGTCCATGGCAGTATTTTGAATTTTGCGTGACCAAAAGAAGTACGCCTTGGCCTTTCACAATCGGGGTTTCTTTAGAGCAAGAACAATAGAAGAGCCAACAGCTGGCAAAAGTACCACGTAGGCGGGCTATAAGCGCCCACTATTGTCCTACTTCCTCTTGGCGTGATACTCCCTCCGTCCACAAATAAGTGGACGTGCAGGATTTTCAAGGTAAATTAGTAAAAGGAAAGAAAAAATGCATTGGAGCACTCGTATCTTAAGAAACACATGTACTCAACCACGGTTGTAGATTTTCTCGGCGCAAGACTTTTCCCCAGCAGTTGTGGCTTTCAGTTATTCGTGGGTGTGGGGAGGAGCTCCGCCGCATCGGTAAAAAGCAAAGAGGGACGGCGGCTCTCGATCGTGCGGTGTACTCGTAAATCACGTGTGACCCATGCCCTAATAATTCACAATGCATTGATGAGGGCTATCACTTCATCATCCAATAAAATGTACTTAGTAACTATGGTAATAATATTGTCTTCTCGCAAAAAAAATGGTAAAAATATTGTCTCTTAAGCCATGTACTAGTACAGTGCAAGATGCTTTAGAGAAATAAACCTATATTTTATTGCTACTCCGTAATACACATGGTTATTTATTCTAGGCAAATGCCTACCGAAAGATGTAGGAATAGGGAAATGTAGGATTGCAATGTCATGTCCACTCCAATCCTATAGGAATTCATAGAATCCAAACTTTGTTTGATTCCACCATAGGAAAAGTAAGGGCTCCTTTGATTTAAAGGATAGGAAAAACATAGGAATAGGAAAGGTATAGGATTGGAATGGCATGTCTACTTGAAACCTATAGGAAGATGAAGTTTGTTTGATTGTAGCAAAGGAATTTTTCCATGAGGTATGAGCTAATGCTTTTTTCCTATAGGAATCACACTACAAGATTCCTATAGGAATTTTTCCTATAGGATACGTTCCTATGAATCAAACAACATGTATAGGAATTTTTCCCATAGGAATCAAATCCTACACAATTCCTATGCAAATCCTTTGAATCAAAGGAGCCCTAAAGCATTCTTAAAAAGAGGTATGAGTAGATGTTTAATTTTCTATGGAATCTGTGCAAAGAAATCCTTAGGAAAAATTCCTATCGGAAACAATCCTACAAATCAAACAGCCAAGGATTCAATTGTACCAATTCCCTATGCAAATCCTTGGTGTTCACCCAATCCTCTCGAATACTCATCCAAAAAATGCACTAATACTTTGATGGGGAGTTTTTGTATTCTAGGCAAGAATAGAGGGTTTGCGGGGATCACTTGAGAAGTGTATTAACCAAAGAAGGCATAAGTAATACACCAACACACACTAACATGCCCTTAATGGATGTATCTCCATAAACTCCCTCTGTTCTTTATTACTACTACTAGTTTATGTACTTCTTAACTAATATGGGATAATCATGAAATATATTTTCTAACATTCAGCCAAAATATAGTGTTTCGACTTTTTAAAATACTGAAAAACTAGTAATTAAAAATATTTGAGCTATCAAATCTAGGAAGTTTGAAAATATTTTGTATTCCGTCTGAAAGTTGTGTTACTTGGTGTAAGATTCACACAAAAATGATGAAAATATCAAACCTTCAAAAAAATTGTAGTAATTCAAACGTTATGTGCGTTTCATAATTTTGCAAAATCTATTCTATTTGCAATTAAAACTATAGTAGTTGGTGGTCCCCGATCATCTGATTTGCTCTTAAACAGCTCAATCCTAAATTTGAAATTCCCTGCAACAGAACACGATAGTTGGTGGTTTGTGCGGAAAAAAATTACAGTTTTAAAAAGTGTTTTAAGCAACGAAGGCAGCAATAAGCGGTAGTTTGTGCAATTTCCTCGTGTAAACAACATGTAGCGTCGAAGTAATAGTACTAGCAGTACAGAAATCTTGTGTAATTTCTAGTTCTACATATTACTAGTGTCCACTGTTTGAGAGTTGATGGTGAATGGGTCTGATTTTCAATCGAATGAGAATTAGCAAATTGATTTTTATGACAAAAGCATACAAAGGGAGTAAAACAACATACCCGCATTCGCCGCTGCTACCAGCATGCGATGCCTCCACGAGTGCATTGACGGCTGCTGCAAATCCTCGGAAGGCATCTAGGTTTTGCAGATCGTCGATTGCCGCTGTCCGGCTAAGCTTAACCAGCATAGCTGCCGCCAAGATATCTCGGATTTGGACCACAGGCAGAAGCTGATTGGGGTCGAAGGATTGCCTGATTCGGAATTTGAAGTACCAAGCCCTCGGCTCCGATGATGGAAGTTTGGAACTCGGCCCGGCCAGAACCTCCCAAATCTGTGTGTGGCAGTGGATGCCCATCGGCATCCCCAATGCTGCCGACGCCGTGATGTGGTCGGTCGCACTTTGGTCCCCACTAAAGGCTGGGGCTGCAGCACGTCGCCGCCGCCCCCGACGTCCCCACGACGGCAACGCCATGGACCGAGGCGCTGAGTTTGTTGGCGAACCCGAAGCCCTGGATGGCAAGTGCTTCTTCACAATGGAAGCATCCTCACCCGGCGAGGTTCGCCCCCGGCGCATGCCTATGCTCCGACCAGCCCACTTTGCCGCTGCTGCCTGGGCTGCCGCCGATACCTGGGCCACCGCCGCTTCATGGGACCCCCTCCCTCCTCTCCCTCTCCTAGATCAAAGGGCGCCAGGAGTCTAGCCACAGCAAGACACAGAGCCGCCTGCTTCATCGCACACCAATGGCACACAGACATTTGCGAGCTTTTAGCGCACACCCCTCCGAGGCTGAGTCGTGGAGCCTGGGTGCACGGGGCTATGGCTGGAGGAGTCGCCATGGGACGAGGGGTGTCGAGTGCTCGGGCAAATACGGGAAAGGCGAAGTTTTGGATAACCTTATATGATCACATCAATGCTTCTCAAGGAGCCAAATACTGTATGAGAAACCGGAAAAGTTTGAACGTTTGAAAACTTTGCCGGCATAATGCATCCTTCCAATGCACGCCTACTAAGGTAGAAAGCCAACTCAATTGCTACTTTGTTGGCAAAATGTACCATGGCTCAATCTTGGGTCACACACATCTATCAATTGGTATATTTTGGTCATATTCAAAATTTTACTTGAAACTTGTTGGTCATGCCATTCTACTACTCGCCTAACACTTTTTCTACGCGGGAAGGAGGGGGGTATGATGCTACCCTGAATTTTTATGCCCATTTGTATCTTGGACAAATCCTAGGTTTGACCAAAATTTAAAACATGAAGATGAAAAATTAAGCCTGGATCCACTACAAGAAAATTTGCCAAACTTTTCTTGTAGTGATCCTTCTTAATTAGTAACTTCAAAATGAAGCTTTTGGAAGGTTTTTGAAATTTCCATGTCTGAAACCCAAAACACCTCTTCATGATTGACTTCATAAGACAAATCGAGTTTAGGGTTAGGGGTAGATACATGATTTTTCTAGTTTGAATATGTCTAGACCTGGCTTATCAACTTGAATGCTTAGTATATGACATAAGAAGATGTACTATGTGCATTGGTTTTTTATTTATTTGATTTGTTTTGAATTTTCATGCCGAATCAAATTTTGGTCAAATCATAGGTTTAACCAAGATTTAAACAAGTTTAAAACATTAAAATGAAAAATTAAGCATGGATCCTTCTCAATCACTCCAAAATGAAGCTTTTGGGAGGCTTTTGAAATGTCTATGTTTGAAACCCAAAACCACTTCTCTTCATGCTTGACTTCATAAGACAAATGAGTTTAGGGTTAGGGGTAGATACATGATTTTTCTGGTTTGAATAGGTCTAGACCTTGTTATCAAGTTGAATGGCTTACTATGTGACATAAGAAGACTATGTGCTTTGGTTTTTCATTTTTGATTTTTTCGATTGTTTTTATGCCCATTTGAATCTTGGCCAAATCCTAGGTTTGAACAAGAATTTAAACAAGTTTAAAACATGAAAATGAAAAGGTAAGCATGGATCCTTCTTAGTCAGTCCGAAATGAAGCTTTTGGGCGGTTTTCGAAATTTCCATGTTTGAAAACCCAAACCACTTCTCTTCATGCTTGACTTCATAAGACAAATTTAGGGTTAGGGGTATAGATACATGATTTTTCTTGTTTGATATGTCTAGATATTGTTTATCAACACTTGAATGCTTACAATATATGTGACGCAAGAAGACTATGTGTTATGGTTTTTCATTTTTGGGGGTTTTTTCGAATTTTTTATGCGCACTTGAGTCTTGGTCAAATCCAAGCTAGCTAGGTTTGACCAAGCTTTAAACAAGTTTAAAACATGAAAATGAAAAAGTAAGCATGTATCCTTCTTAGTCACTCCAAAATTAAGCTTTTCGGAGGTTTTTGAAATTTCCATTTTGTAAACCCAAAACCACGTATCTTCATGTTTGACTTCAAAAGACAGAGTTTAGGGTTAGGGGGTAGATACATGATTCTTCTTTTAATATGTTTAGATCTTGTTTTATCAAGTTGAATGTTGACTGTATGACATAAGAAGACTATGTTTTTGAATTTTTTATGAATCTTGGTCAAATCCAAGGGTTGACCAAGATTTAAACAAGTTTAAAACATGAAAATTAAAACGTTTCAAGTTCACCTTTGGTTCGATCTTTCAGTAACCAGGCGCATATATATATGGATGCAAATTGAGATAATTAATTCGTGAAACATTGGAAATGTCCATCGTGTGTCGTGTTTCCCCCTCACATGAAAATTGGATTGGTGGCAGACAAGTAAAAGCACATTTATGTGCGACAACCCAAAATGCACATATTTTGCTGAGTTTTCATGCATGCATTAAAAGTTCTGAATATATACATAAAATGCATGTGGGTCATGATTGAAAAGTTTGACATGTATATGGTTCTTGTGTAGTAGTAGTACTATAGTAGATTAGTAGGTACGCAAACTCCCATCCATCTTCTTTGTCAAGAGAAGACGCGCACCAGGATGCGTAGTGGAAGTCGTCTCTGGATCCTTCTGTTGTCCCTCTCACGGAAAAGAAAAAGAAAAAAACATCTCTCTCATTCTCGGCCTCGCTCGACTCGCTCGCTCGCAGCCTCGCACCTCCTGCGCACTGACAAACGCTGCACAACAGTCAACATCACCAGAAAAAAGATATACACCATAAATAATAAGAGGGGCCCCGTGACTGCTATCCCTTCTTCTCCTTCCGTGTGATCCCTCTTCCTCCGAGTTTCACTGGACGGGCAAACACACATGTGCTGCATAGTAAAAATAAAAAAGTAAAAAATCGACCTATGAATCTATGATTAAATAGGTAAAATCCTGGGTTTTATCAAGGTTTAAACAAGTTTAAAACATGAAAATGAATAGGTAAGCATGGATCCTTCTTAGTCACTCTAAAATGAAGCTTTCGCGAGGTTTTTGAAATTTCCATGTTTGAAACCCAAAACCACTTCTCTTCATGCTTGACTTCGTAAGACAGAGTTTAGGGTTAGGGGTAGATACATGCTCTGGTTTGAATATGTCTAGACCTTGTTTATCAACTTGAATGCTTACTATATGACATAAGAAGGCTATGTTATTTGGTTTTTCATTTTTTTCTGTTTTTTTCTGATTTTTTATGCCCATTTAAATCTTGGTCAAATCCTAGGTTTGACCAAGAGTTAAACAAGTTTAAAACATGAAAATGAAAAGGTAAGCCTGGATCCTTCTTAGTCACTGTAAAATGAAGCTTTTGGGAGGTTTGTGAAATTTCCATGTTTGAAACCCAAAAGCACTTCTCTTCATGCTTGACTTCATAAGACAGAGTTTAGGGTTAGGGGGTGTAGATACATGATTTGTCTGGTTTGAATATGTCCAAATCTTATTTATCAACTTCTGAATGCATGCTACTCTCTCAAAGAAAACCTTTTGAATGCTTACTATATGACATAAGAAGACTATATGCTTTTAAAATTCAAACATATGGTAAGCATTCTTATGTCATATAGTAAGCATTCAAGTTGATAAACAAGCAAGGTTTGGACATATTCAAACCAGACAAATCATGTATCTACCCCTAACCCCTAATTAAATTGTCTTATGAAGTCTAGCATGAAGAGAAGTGGTTTTGGGTTTCAAACATGGAAATTTCAAAAACCTCCCAAAAACTTCATTTTAGAGTGACTAAGAAGGATATACAAGCTTCCCTTTTCATTTTCATGTTTTAAACTTGTTTAAATCTTGGTCAAACCTCTAGGATTTGACCAAAAGATTCAAATGGGCATGGAAATTCATAAAAAAACAAAAGAATGAAAAACCAAAGGACATAACATTATTATGTCATATATATATAGTAAGCATTCAAGTTGATAAACAAGGTCTAGACATATTCAAACCAGAAAATCATGTATATATCTACCCCTAACCCTAAACTCTGTCTTATGAAGTCAAGCATGCATGAAGAGAAGTGGTTTTGGTTTCAAACATGGAAATTTCGAAAAACCCTCCCAAGAGCTACATTTTGGAGTGAGTAAGAAGGATATATAGATGCTTAATTTTTCATATTCATGATTTAAACTTGTTTAAACCATGTTCAAACCTAGGATTTGACCAAGATTAAAATGGGCATAAAATTTTAAAAAAAAAAAATAAAAAACAAGGCACATAGTATTCTTATGTCATATAGTAAGCATTCAATTAAGTTGATAAACAAGGTCTAGACATATTCAAACCAGGAAAATCATGCATATATCCCCTAACCCTAGCTAAACTCTGTCTTATGAAGTCAAGCATGCATGAAGAGAAGTGGTTTTTGGTTTCAAACGTTTAAGCCAAAAGCCCCTTTTCAAATATTTCAAACTTATTCAAATTTGGTTCAAATATGAAAGACATACAAGTTATAGCACACATAGTGCATACATTTTCACACATACTGCACTAGATGCTAACCCTATAGTTTGAGGCCATTTGGGTGACCTAGGTCGAAAAAATTCTTGGATTAGAATCGTGTTGTTCGAACCCCGTAGTTGGATATTTTTTAACCCTTGATCTGTAGAACTGGGCAAAACCCTAGTTTAACCTATTTAATTACAGATTCGTATATCGATTTTTCTACGAGTACTACCTTTTTATTATTACTATGCAGCACATGGGTGTTTGCCCGTCGAGTGAAACTCGGAGGAAGAGGGATCACTCGGAAGGAGAGAAGAAGGGAGAGAATTATGGTGTCTCCCCTTTTTCGGGTGATGATGTTGACTTTTGTGCAGGGTTTGTCAGTGAGCAGGAGGTGCGAGCGAGCGAGCGAGCGAGTCGAGCGAGGCCGAGAATGAGAGAGATTTGTTTTTTTGTGAGAGGGACGACCGAAGGAACCAGAAGGACCCACAGACTTCCAATACGCATCCTGATGCGTCTTCTCTTGACAAAGAAAATGGCTGGGAGTTTGCGTACCTATTGCACGTGACTTGTGCTCACTGAAGTGTGGGACCTCAAGCGTGGGCACCACACGTAAGTGACAGACCTGTTGGTGTAAAAACTCGGTTGATTATAATAGTGCATTAGAACAAAGTTTTCTATGGATTCAAGGGTAGGAAATCCAAGTTAACTCATTTACGTGTTAAACTTGTCTATATCTTGGTCAAACCTAGGATTTGACCAAGATTCAAATGGGCAGAAAAATAAAAACAGAAAAATGAAAAACCAAATCACATAGTCTTCTTATGTCATATAGTAAGCATTAAAGTTGATAAACAAGGTCTAGACATATTAAACCAGACAAATCATGTATCTATACCCCTAACCCCTAAACTCTGTCTTATGAAGTCAAGCATGTGAAGAGAAGTGGTTTTGGGTTTCAAACATGGAAATTTCAAAAACCTCCCAAAAGCTTCATTTTAGAGTGACTAAGAAGGATCCATGCTTCCCTTTTCATTTTCATGTTTTAAACTTGTTTAAATTATCTTGGTCAAACCTAGGATTTGACAAGATTCAAATGGGCATCAAAATTGAAAAAAAAATTGAAAAAAGAAAAACCAAAGCAAATAGTTTTCTTATGTCATATAGTAAGCATTAAAGTTGTTGATAAATAAGGTCCATACATATTCAAACCACACAAATCATGTATCTATACCCCGTAATTAACCCCTGAATTAATTAACTCTGTCTTATGAAGTCAAGCATGTGAAGAGAAGTGGTTTTGGGTTTCAAACATTGAAATTTTAAAAACCTCCCAAAAGCTTCATTTTAGAGTGACTAAGAAGGATACAGACTTCCCTTTTCATTTTTATGTTTTAAACTTGTTTAAATCTTGGTCAAACCAAGGATTTGACCAAGATTCAAATGGCCCTAAAAATTCAGAAAAAAAATCAAAAGAATGAAAAACCAAAGCACATAGCATTCTTATGTCATATGTGTATTAAGCATTCAAGTTGATAAACAAAGGTCTAGAGACATATATATTCAAACCAGAAAAATCATGTATATATCTACCCCTAAAACTCTAATTAAACTATGTTTTATGAAGTAAATCATGAAGAGAAGTGGTTTTGGGTTTCAAACATGGAAATTTCAAGAACCTCCCAAAAGCTTCATTTTAGAGTGACTAAGAAGGATCCAGAAGGCCCCACAGACTTCCAATACGCATCCTTATGCGTCTTCTCTTGACAAAGAAGATGGCTGGGAGTTTGCGTACCTATTGCACGTGACTTGTGCTCACTGAAGTGTGGGACCTCACGCGTGGGCACCACACGTAAGTGACAGACATGTTGGTGTAAAAACTCGATTGATTATTATAGTGCATTAGAACAAAGTTTCCTATGGATTCAAGGGTAGGAAATCCAAGTTAACTCATTTACGTGACATTATTATTTCCATGAAGCAAAGTTAACACATCTATCGATTGGTACATTTTTGAGTGACTAAGAAGGATCCATGCTTACTTATTCGTTTTCACGTGTTAAACTTGTCTAAATCTTGGTCAAACCTAGGATTTGACCAAGATTCAAATGGGCAGAAAAATAAAATAAAAAACAGAAAAATGAAAAACCAAATCACATAGTCATCTTATGTCATATAGTAAGCATTAAAGTTGATAATAAACAAGGTCTAGAAATATCAAACCATACAAATCATGTATCTACCCCTTAACCCCTAAACTATGTCTTATAAATTAAGTCAAGCATGAAGAGATGTGGTTTTGGGTTTCAAACATGGAAATATCAAAAACCTCCCAAAAACTTCATTTTAGTGTGACTAAGAAGGATACACGCTTCCCTTTTCATATTCATGTTCTAAGCTTGTTTAAATTATCTTGGTCAAACCTAGGATTTGACAAGATTCAAATGGGCATCAATATTGAAAAAAATCAAAAAAAAAGAAAAAACAAAGGAAATAGTTTTCTTATGTCTTATAGTAAGCATTAAAGTTGATAAACAAGGTCTAGACATATTCAAACTAGACAAATCATGTATCTATATATACCCCCTAACCCCTAAACTCTGTCTTATGAAGTCAAGCATGTGAAGAGGAAGTTGTTTTGGGTTGCAAACATGGAAATTTCAAAAACCTCCGAAAAACTTCATTTTAGAGTTTCTAAGAAGGATCCATGCTTAACTTTGCATATTCATATTTTAAACTTGTTTAAATCATTATCAAGCCTAGCATTTGACCAATATACAAATGGGTGGGCACAAAATTCAAAAAAATCAGAAAAATGAAAACAAATTAAAGCACATAGTCTTCATATGTCATATCGTATGAATTCAAGTTGATAAACGAGGTCTAGGTATATCCAAACCAGACAAATCATGTATCTATACCCCCTGTCGATCTTATGAAGTCTAGCATGAAGAGAGAAGTCGTTTTTGGTTTCAAAAATGGAAATTTCAAGAACATCCCAAAAGCTTCATTTTAGAGTGACTAAGAAGGATACATGCTTCCCTTTTCATTTTTATGTTTAAACTTGTTTAAATCTTGGTCAAACCTAGGATTTGACCAAGATTCAAATATATGGGCATAAAATTCAAAAAAAAACAGAAAAATTTAAAACCAAGGCACATAGTCTTCTTATGTCATATAGTAAACAATCAATTAATTAAGTTGATAAACCAGTTCTAGACATATTCAAACCAGGAAAATCATGTATCTACCCCCTAACGCCCTAGCTAAACTCTGTCTTATGAAGTCAAGCATGCATGAAGAGAAGTGGTTTTTGGTTTCAAACGTTTAAGCCAAAAGCCCCTTTTCAAATATTTCAAACTTATTCAAATTTGGTTCAAATATGAAAGACATACAAGTTATAGCACACATAGTGCATACATTTTCACACATACTGCACTAGATGCTAACCCTATAGTTTGAGGCCATTTGGGTGACCTAGGTCGAAAAAATTCTTGGATTAGAATCGTGTTGTTCGAACCCCGTAGTTGGATATTTTTTAACCCTTGATCTGTAGAACTGGGCAAAACCCTAGTTTAACCTATTTAATTACAGATTCGTATATCGATTTTTCTACGAGTACTACCTTTTTATTATTACTATGCAGCACATGGGTGTTTGCCCGTCGAGTGAAACTCGGAGGAAGAGGGATCACTCGGAAGGAGAGAAGAAGGGAGAGAATTATGGTGTCTCCCCTTTTTCGGGTGATGATGTTGACTTTTGTGCAGGGTTTGTCAGTGAGCAGGAGGTGCGAGCGAGCGAGCGAGCGAGTCGAGCGAGGCCGAGAATGAGAGAGATTTGTTTTTTTTGTGAGAGGGACGACCGAAGGAACCAGAAGGACCCACAGACTTCCAATACGCATCCTGATGCGTCTTCTCTTGACAAAGAAAATGGCTGGGAGTTTGCGTACCTATTGCACGTGACTTGTGCTCACTGAAGTGTGGGACCTCAAGCGTGGGCACCACACGTAAGTGACAGACCTGTTGGTGTAAAAACTCGGTTGATTATAATAGTGCATTAGAACAAAGTTTTCTATGGATTCAAGGGTAGGAAATCCAAGTTAACTCATTTACGTGTTAAACTTGTCTATATCTTGGTCAAACCTAGGATTTGACCAAGATTCAAATGGGCAGAAAAATAAAAACAGAAAAATGAAAAACCAAATCACATAGTCTTCTTATGTCATATAGTAAGCATTAAAGTTGATAAACAAGGTCTAGACATATTAAACCAGACAAATCATGTATCTATACCCCTAACCCCTAAACTCTGTCTTATGAAGTCAAGCATGTGAAGAGAAGTGGTTTTGGGTTTCAAACATGGAAATTTCAAAAACCTCCCAAAAGCTTCATTTTAGAGTGACTAAGAAGGATCCATGCTTCCCTTTTCATTTTCATGTTTTAAACTTGTTTAAATTATCTTGGTCAAACCTAGGATTTGACAAGATTCAAATGGGCATCAAAATTGAAAAAAAAATTGAAAAAAGAAAAACCAAAGCAAATAGTTTTCTTATGTCATATAGTAAGCATTAAAGTTGTTGATAAATAAGGTCCATACATATTCAAACCACACAAATCATGTATCTATACCCCGTAATTAACCCCTGAATTAATTAACTCTGTCTTATGAAGTCAAGCATGTGAAGAGAAGTGGTTTTGGGTTTCAAACATTGAAATTTTAAAAACCTCCCAAAAGCTTCATTTTAGAGTGACTAAGAAGGATACAGACTTCCCTTTTCATTTTTATGTTTTAAACTTGTTTAAATCTTGGTCAAACCAAGGATTTGACCAAGATTCAAATGGCCCTAAAAATTCAGAAAAAAAATCAAAAGAATGAAAAACCAAAGCACATAGCATTCTTATGTCATATGTGTATTAAGCATTCAAGTTGATAAACAAAGGTCTAGAGACATATATATTCAAACCAGAAAAATCATGTATATATCTACCCCTAAAACTCTAATTAAACTATGTTTTATGAAGTAAATCATGAAGAGAAGTGGTTTTGGGTTTCAAACATGGAAATTTCAAGAACCTCCCAAAAGCTTCATTTTAGAGTGACTAAGAAGGATCAGAAGGACCCACAGACTTCCAATACGCATCCTTATGCGTCTTCTCTTGACAAAGAAGATGGCTGGGAGTTTGCGTACCTATTGCACGTGACTTGTGCTCACTGAAGTGTGGGACCTCACGCGTGGGCACCACACGTAAGTGACAGACATGTTGGTGTAAAAACTCGATTGATTATTATACTGCATTAGAACAAAGTTTCCTATGGATTCAAGGGTAGGAAATCCAAGTTAACTCATTTACGTGACATTATTATTTCCATGAAGCAAAGTTAACACATCTATCGATTGGTACATTTTTGAGTGACTAAGAAGGATCCATGCTTACTTATTCGTTTTCACGTGTTAAACTTGTCTAAATCTTGGTCAAACCTAGGATTTGACCAAGATTCAAATGGGCAGAAAAATAAAATAAAAAACAGAAAAATGAAAAACCAAATCACATAGTCATCTTATGTCATATAGTAAGCATTAAAGTTGATAATAAACAAGGTCTAGAAATATCAAACCATACAAATCATGTATCTACCCCTTAACCCCTAAACTATGTCTTATAAATTAAGTCAAGCATGAAGAGATGTGGTTTTGGGTTTCAAACATGGAAATATCAAAAACCTCCCAAAAACTTCATTTTAGAGTGACTAAGAAGGATCCATGCTTCCCTTTTCATTTTCATGTTTTAAACTTGTTTAAATTATCTTGGTCAAACCTAGGATTTGACAAGATTCAAATGGGCATCAAAATTGAAAAAAAATTGAAAAAAGAAAAACCAAAGCAAATAGTTTTCTTATGTCATATAGTAAGCATTAAAGTTGTTGATAAATAAGGTCCATACATATTCAAACCACACAAATCATGTATCTATACCCCGTAATTAACCCCTGAATTAATTAACTCTGTCTTATGAAGTCAAGCATGTGAAGAGAAGTGGTTTTGGGTTTCAAACATTGAAATTTTAAAAACCTCCCAAAAGCTTCATTTTAGAGTGACTAAGAAGGATACAGACTTCCCTTTTCATTTTTATGTTTTAAACTTGTTTAAATCTTGGTCAAACCAAGGATTTGACCAAGATTCAAATGGCCCTAAAAATTCAGAAAAAAAATCAAAAGAATGAAAAACCAAAGCACATAGCATTCTTATGTCATATGTGTATTAAGCATTCAAGTTGATAAACAAAGGTCTAGAGACATATATATTCAAACCAGAAAAATCATGTATATATCTACCCCTAAAACTCTAATTAAACTATGTTTTATGAAGTAAATCATGAAGAGAAGTGGTTTTGGGTTTCAAACATGGAAATTTCAAGAACCTCCCAAAAGCTTCATTTTAGAGTGACTAAGAAGGATCCAGAAGGACCCACAGACTTCCAATACGCATCCTTATGCGTCTTCTCTTGACAAAGAAGATGGCTGGGAGTTTGCGTACCTATTGCACGTGACTTGTGCTCACTGAAGTGTGGGACCTCACGCGTGGGCACCACACGTAAGTGACAGACATGTTGGTGTAAAAACTCGATTGATTATTATAGTGCATTAGAACAAAGTTTCCTATGGATTCAAGGGTAGGAAATCCAAGTTAACTCATTTACGTGACATTATTATTTCCATGAAGCAAAGTTAACACATCTATCGATTGGTACATTTTTGAGTGACTAAGAAGGATCCATGCTTACTTATTCGTTTTCACGTGTTAAACTTGTCTAAATCTTGGTCAAACCTAGGATTTGACCAAGATTCAAATGGGCAGAAAAATAAAATAAAAAACAGAAAAATGAAAAACCAAATCACATAGTCATCTTATGTCATATAGTAAGCATTAAAGTTGATAATAAACAAGGTCTAGAAATATCAAACCATACAAATCATGTATCTACCCCTTAACCCCTAAACTATGTCTTATAAATTAAGTCAAGCATGAAGAGATGTGGTTTTGGGTTTCAAACATGGAAATATCAAAAACCTCCCAAAAACTTCATTTTAGTGTGACTAAGAAGGATACACGCTTCCCTTTTCATATTCATGTTCTAAGCTTGTTTAAATTATCTTGGTCAAACCTAGGATTTGACAAGATTCAAATGGGCATCAATATTGAAAAAAATCAAAAAAAAAGAAAAAACAAAGGAAATAGTTTTCTTATGTCTTATAGTAAGCATTAAAGTTGATAAACAAGGTCTAGACATATTCAAACTAGACAAATCATGTATCTATATATACCCCCTAACCCCTAAACTCTGTCTTATGAAGTCAAGCATGTGAAGAGGAAGTTGTTTTGGGTTGCAAACATGGAAATTTCAAAAACCTCCGAAAAACTTCATTTTAGAGTTTCTAAGAAGGATCCATGCTTAACTTTGCATATTCATATTTTAAACTTGTTTAAATCATTATCAAGCCTAGCATTTGACCAATATACAAATGGGTGGGCACAAAATTCAAAAAAATCAGAAAAATGAAAACAAATTAAAGCACATAGTCTTCATATGTCATATCGTATGAATTCAAGTTGATAAACGAGGTCTAGGTATATCCAAACCAGACAAATCATGTATCTATACCCCCTGTCGATCTTATGAAGTCTAGCATGAAGAGAGAAGTCGTTTTTGGTTTCAAAAATGGAAATTTCAAGAACATCCCAAAAGCTTCATTTTAGAGTGACTAAGAAGGATACATGCTTCCCTTTTCATTTTTATGTTTAAACTTGTTTAAATCTTGGTCAAACCTAGGATTTGACCAAGATTCAAATATATGGGCATAAAATTCAAAAAAAAACAGAAAAATTTAAAACCAAGGCACATAGTCTTCTTATGTCATATAGTAAACAATCAATTAATTAAGTTGATAAACCAGTTCTAGACATATTCAAACCAGGAAAATCATGTATCTACCCCCTAACGCCCTAGCTAAACTCTGTCTTATGAAGTCAAGCATGCATGAAGAGAAGTGGTTTTTGGTTTCAAACGTTTAAGCCAAAAGCCCCTTTTCAAATATTTCAAACTTATTCAAATTTGGTTCAAATATGAAAGACATACAAGTTATAGCACACATAGTGCATACATTTTCACACATACTGCACTAGATGCTAACCCTATAGTTTGAGGCCATTTGGGTGACCTAGGTCGAAAAAATTCTTGGATTAGAATCGTGTTGTTCGAACCCCGTAGTTGGATATTTTTTAACCCTTGATCTGTAGAACTGGGCAAAACCCTAGTTTAACCTATTTAATTACAGATTCGTATATCGATTTTTCTACGAGTACTACCTTTTTATTATTACTATGCAGCACATGGGTGTTTGCCCGTCGAGTGAAACTCGGAGGAAGAGGGATCACTCGGAAGGAGAGAAGAAGGGAGAGAATTATGGTGTCTCCCCTTTTTCGGGTGATGATGTTGACTTTTGTGCAGGGTTTGTCAGTGAGCAGGAGGTGCGAGCGAGCGAAGAGCGAGTCGAGCGAGGCCGAGAATGAGAGAGATTTGTTTTTTTTGTGAGAGGGACGACCGAAGGAACCAGAAGGACCCACAGACTTCCAATACGCATCCTGATGCGTCTTCTCTTGACAAAGAAAATGGCTGGGAGTTTGCGTACCTATTGCACGTGACTTGTGCTCACTGAAGTGTGGGACCTCAAGCGTGGGCACCACACGTAAGTGACAGACCTGTTGGTGTAAAAACTCGGTTGATTATAATAGTGCATTAGAACAAAGTTTTCTATGGATTCAAGGGTAGGAAATCCAAGTTAACTCATTTACGTGTTAAACTTGTCTATATCTTGGTCAAACCTAGGATTTGACCAAGATTCAAATGGGCAGAAAAATAAAAACAGAAAAATGAAAAACCAAATCACATAGTCTTCTTATGTCATATAGTAAGCATTAAAGTTGATAAACAAGGTCTAGACATATTAAACCAGACAAATCATGTATCTATACCCCTAACCCCTAAACTCTGTCTTATGAAGTCAAGCATGTGAAGAGAAGTGGTTTTGGGTTTCAAACATGGAAATTTCAAAAACCTCCCAAAAGCTTCATTTTAGAGTGACTAAGAAGGATCCATGCTTCCCTTTTCATTTTCATGTTTTAAACTTGTTTAAATTATCTTGGTCAAACCTAGGATTTGACAAGATTCAAATGGGCATCAAAATTGAAAAAAAAATTGAAAAAAGAAAAACCAAAGCAAATAGTTTTCTTATGTCATATAGTAAGCATTAAAGTTGTTGATAAATAAGGTCCATACATATTCAAACCACACAAATCATGTATCTATACCCCGTAATTAACCCCTGAATTAATTAACTCTGTCTTATGAAGTCAAGCATGTGAAGAGAAGTGGTTTTGGGTTTCAAACATTGAAATTTTAAAAACCTCCCAAAAGCTTCATTTTAGAGTGACTAAGAAGGATACAGACTTCCCTTTTCATTTTTATGTTTTAAACTTGTTTAAATCTTGGTCAAACCAAGGATTTGACCAAGATTCAAATGGCCCTAAAAATTCAGAAAAAAAATCAAAAGAATGAAAAACCAAAGCACATAGCATTCTTATGTCATATGTGTATTAAGCATTCAAGTTGATAAACAAAGGTCTAGAGACATATATATTCAAACCAGAAAAATCATGTATATATCTACCCCTAAAACTCTAATTAAACTATGTTTTATGAAGTAAATCATGAAGAGAAGTGGTTTTGGGTTTCAAACATGGAAATTTCAAGAACCTCCCAAAAGCTTCATTTTAGAGTGACTAAGAAGGATCCAGAAGGACCCACAGACTTCCAATACGCATCCTTATGCGTCTTCTCTTGACAAAGAAGATGGCTGGGAGTTTGCGTACCTATTGCACGTGACTTGTGCTCACTGAAGTGTGGGACCTCACGCGTGGGCACCACACGTAAGTGACAGACATGTTGGTGTAAAAACTCGATTGATTATTATACTGCATTAGAACAAAGTTTCCTATGGATTCAAGGGTAGGAAATCCAAGTTAACTCATTTACGTGACATTATTATTTCCATGAAGCAAAGTTAACACATCTATCGATTGGTACATTTTTGAGTGACTAAGAAGGATCCATGCTTACTTATTCGTTTTCACGTGTTAAACTTGTCTAAATCTTGGTCAAACCTAGGATTTGACCAAGATTCAAATGGGCAGAAAAATAAAATAAAAAACAGAAAAATGAAAAACCAAATCACATAGTCATCTTATGTCATATAGTAAGCATTAAAGTTGATAATAAACAAGGTCTAGAAATATCAAACCATACAAATCATGTATCTACCCCTTAACCCCTAAACTATGTCTTATAAATTAAGTCAAGCATGAAGAGATGTGGTTTTGGGTTTCAAACATGGAAATATCAAAAACCTCCCAAAAACTTCATTTTAGTGTGACTAAGAAGGATACACGCTTCCCTTTTCATATTCATGTTCTAAGCTTGTTTAAATTATCTTGGTCAAACCTAGGATTTGACAAGATTCAAATGGGCATCAATATTGAAAAAAATCAAAAAAAAAGAAAAAACAAAGGAAATAGTTTTCTTATGTCTTATAGTAAGCATTAAAGTTGATAAACAAGGTCTAGACATATTCAAACTAGACAAATCATGTATCTATATATACCCCCTAACCCCTAAACTCTGTCTTATGAAGTCAAGCATGTGAAGAGGAAGTTGTTTTGGGTTGCAAACATGGAAATTTCAAAAACCTCCGAAAAACTTCATTTTAGAGTTTCTAAGAAGGATCCATGCTTAACTTTGCATATTCATATTTTAAACTTGTTTAAATCATTATCAAGCCTAGCATTTGACCAATATACAAATGGGTGGGCACAAAATTCAAAAAAATCAGAAAAATGAAAACAAATTAAAGCACATAGTCTTCATATGTCATATCGTATGAATTCAAGTTGATAAACGAGGTCTAGGTATATCCAAACCAGACAAATCATGTATCTATACCCCCTGTCGATCTTATGAAGTCTAGCATGAAGAGAGAAGTCGTTTTTGGTTTCAAAAATGGAAATTTCAAGAACATCCCAAAAGCTTCATTTTAGAGTGACTAAGAAGGATACATGCTTCCCTTTTCATTTTTATGTTTAAACTTGTTTAAATCTTGGTCAAACCTAGGATTTGACCAAGATTCAAATATATGGGCATAAAATTCAAAAAAAAAACAGAAAAATTTAAAACCAAGGCACATAGTCTTCTTATGTCATATAGTAAACAATCAATTAATTAAGTTGATAAACCAGTTCTAGACATATTCAAACCAGGAAAATCATGTATCTACCCCCTAACGCCCTAGCTAAACTCTGTCTTATGAAGTCAAGCATGCATGAAGAGAAGTGGTTTTTGGTTTCAAACGTTTAAGCCAAAAGCCCCTTTTCAAATATTTCAAACTTATTCAAATTTGGTTCAAATATGAAAGACATACAAGTTATAGCACACATAGTGCATACATTTTCACACATACTGCACTAGATGCTAACCCTATAGTTTGAGGCCATTTGGGTGACCTAGGTCGAAAAAATTCTTGGATTAGAATCGTGTTGTTCGAACCCCGTAGTTGGATATTTTTTAACCCTTGATCTGTAGAACTGGGCAAAACCCTAGTTTAACCTATTTAATTACAGATTCGTATATCGATTTTTCTACGAGTACTACCTTTTTATTATTACTATGCAGCACATGGGTGTTTGCCCGTCGAGTGAAACTCGGAGGAAGAGGGATCACTCGGAAGGAGAGAAGAAGGGAGAGAATTATGGTGTCTCCCCTTTTTCGGGTGATGATGTTGACTTTTGTGCAGGGTTTGTCAGTGAGCAGGAGGTGCGAGCGAGCGAGCGAGTCGAGCGAGGCCGAGAATGAGAGAGATTTGTTTTTTTTTGTGAGAGGGACGACCGAAGGAACCAGAAGGACCCACAGACTTCCAATACGCATCCTGATGCGTCTTCTCTTGACAAAGAAAATGGCTGGGAGTTTGCGTACCTATTGCACGTGACTTGTGCTCACTGAAGTGTGGGACCTCAAGCGTGGGCACCACACGTAAGTGACAGACCTGTTGGTGTAAAAACTCGGTTGATTATAATAGTGCATTAGAACAAAGTTTTCTATGGATTCAAGGGTAGGAAATCCAAGTTAACTCATTTACGTGTTAAACTTGTCTATATCTTGGTCAAACCTAGGATTTGACCAAGATTCAAATGGGCAGAAAAATAAAAACAGAAAAATGAAAAACCAAATCACATAGTCTTCTTATGTCATATAGTAAGCATTAAAGTTGATAAACAAGGTCTAGACATATTAAACCAGACAAATCATGTATCTATACCCCTAACCCCTAAACTCTGTCTTATGAAGTCAAGCATGTGAAGAGAAGTGGTTTTGGGTTTCAAACATGGAAATTTCAAAAACCTCCCAAAAGCTTCATTTTAGAGTGACTAAGAAGGATCCATGCTTCCCTTTTCATTTTCATGTTTTAAACTTGTTTAAATTATCTTGGTCAAACCTAGGATTTGACAAGATTCAAATGGGCATCAAAATTGAAAAAAAATTGAAAAAAGAAAAACCAAAGCAAATAGTTTTCTTATGTCATATAGTAAGCATTAAAGTTGTTGATAAATAAGGTCCATACATATTCAAACCACACAAATCATGTATCTATACCCCGTAATTAACCCCTGAATTAATTAACTCTGTCTTATGAAGTCAAGCATGTGAAGAGAAGTGGTTTTGGGTTTCAAACATTGAAATTTTAAAAACCTCCCAAAAGCTTCATTTTAGAGTGACTAAGAAGGATACAGACTTCCCTTTTCATTTTTATGTTTTAAACTTGTTTAAATCTTGGTCAAACCAAGGATTTGACCAAGATTCAAATGGCCCTAAAAATTCAGAAAAAAATCAAAAGAATGAAAAACCAAAGCACATAGCATTCTTATGTCATATGTGTATTAAGCATTCAAGTTGATAAACAAAGGTCTAGAGACATATATATTCAAACCAGAAAAATCATGTATATATCTACCCCTAAAACTCTAATTAAACTATGTTTTATGAAGTAAATCATGAAGAGAAGTGGTTTTGGGTTTCAAACATGGAAATTTCAAGAACCTCCCAAAAGCTTCATTTTAGAGTGACTAAGAAGGATCCAGGACCCACAGACTTCCAATACGCATCCTTATGCGTCTTCTCTTGACAAAGAAGATGGCTGGGAGTTTGCGTACCTATTGCACGTGACTTGTGCTCACTGAAGTGTGGGACCTCACGCGTGGGCACCACACGTAAGTGACAGACATGTTGGTGTAAAAACTCGATTGATTATTATACTGCATTAGAACAAAGTTTCCTATGGATTCAAGGGTAGGAAATCCAAGTTAACTCATTTACGTGACATTATTATTTCCATGAAGCAAAGTTAACACATCTATCGATTGGTACATTTTTGAGTGACTAAGAAGGATCCATGCTTACTTATTCGTTTTCACGTGTTAAACTTGTCTAAATCTTGGTCAAACCTAGGATTTGACCAAGATTCAAATGGGCAGAAAAATAAAATAAAAAACAGAAAAATGAAAAACCAAATCACATAGTCATCTTATGTCATATAGTAAGCATTAAAGTTGATAATAAACAAGGTCTAGAAATATCAAACCATACAAATCATGTATCTACCCCTTAACCCCTAAACTATGTCTTATAAATTAAGTCAAGCATGAAGAGATGTGGTTTTGGGTTTCAAACATGGAAATATCAAAAACCTCCCAAAAACTTCATTTTAGTGTGACTAAGAAGGATACACGCTTCCCTTTTCATATTCATGTTCTAAGCTTGTTTAAATTATCTTGGTCAAACCTAGGATTTGACAAGATTCAAATGGGCATCAATATTGAAAAAAATCAAAAAAAAAGAAAAAACAAAGGAAATAGTTTTCTTATGTCTTATAGTAAGCATTAAAGTTGATAAACAAGGTCTAGACATATTCAAACTAGACAAATCATGTATCTATATATACCCCCTAACCCCTAAACTCTGTCTTATGAAGTCAAGCATGTGAAGAGGAAGTTGTTTTGGGTTGCAAACATGGAAATTTCAAAAACCTCCGAAAAACTTCATTTTAGAGTTTCTAAGAAGGATCCATGCTTAACTTTGCATATTCATATTTTAAACTTGTTTAAATCATTATCAAGCCTAGCATTTGACCAATATACAAATGGGTGGGCACAAAATTCAAAAAAATCAGAAAAATGAAAACAAATTAAAGCACATAGTCTTCATATGTCATATCGTATGAATTCAAGTTGATAAACGAGGTCTAGGTATATCCAAACCAGACAAATCATGTATCTATACCCCCTGTCGATCTTATGAAGTCTAGCATGAAGAGAGAAGTCGTTTTTGGTTTCAAAAATGGAAATTTCAAGAACATCCCAAAAGCTTCATTTTAGAGTGACTAAGAAGGATACATGCTTCCCTTTTCATTTTTATGTTTAAACTTGTTTAAATCTTGGTCAAACCTAGGATTTGACCAAGATTCAAATATATGGGCATAAAATTCAAAAAAAAACAGAAAAATTTAAAACCAAGGCACATAGTCTTCTTATGTCATATAGTAAACAATCAATTAATTAAGTTGATAAACCAGTTCTAGACATATTCAAACCAGGAAAATCATGTATCTACCCCCTAACGCCCTAGCTAAACTCTGTCTTATGAAGTCAAGCATGCATGAAGAGAAGTGGTTTTTGGTTTCAAACGTTTAAGCCAAAAGGTAAGCATGGATCCTCCTTAATTAGTCACTGTAAAATGAAGCTTTTGGGAGGTTTGTGAAATTTCCATGTTTGAAACCTAAAAGCACTTCTCTTCATGCTTGACTTCATAAGACAGAGTTTAGGGTTAGGGGGTGTAGATCGATACATGATTTGTCTGGTTTGAATATGTCCAAATCTTATTTATCAACTTTTGAATGCATGCTACTCTCTCAAAGAAAAACTTTTGAATGCTTACTATATATATGACATAAGAAGACTATATGCTTTTAAAATTCAAACATATGGTAAGCATTCTTATGTCATATAGTAAGCATTCAAGTTGATACACAAGCAAGGTTTGGACATATTCAAACCAGACAAATCATGTATCTACCCCCTAACCCCTAATTAAATTGTCTTATGAAGCAGTCTAGCATGAAGAGAAGTGGTTTTGGGTTTCAAACATGGAAATTTCAAAAACCTCCAAAAAACTTCATTTTAGAGTGACTAAGAAGGATATACAAGCTTCCCTTTTCATTTTCATGTTTTAAACTTGTTTAAATCTTGGTCAAACCTCTAGGATTTGACCAAAAGATTCAAATGGGCATAGAAATTCATAAAAAATCAAAAGAATGAAAAACCAAAGGACATAACATTCTTATGTCATATATATATAGTAATTAAGCATTCAAGTTGATAAACAAGGTCTAGACATATTCAAACCAGAAAATAATGTATATATCTACCCCTAACCCTAAACTCCGTCTTATGAAGTCAAGCATGCATGAAGAGAAGTGGTTTTTGGTTTCAAACATGGAAATTTCGAAAACCCTCCCAAGACCAAGCTACATTTTGGAGTGACTAAGAAGGATATATAGATGCTTAATTTTTCATATTCATGATTTAAACTTGTTTAAACCATGTTCAAACCTAGGATTTGACCAAGATTCAAATGGGCATAAAATTTTAAAAAAATAAAAAAATAAAAAAACAAGGCACATAGTATTCTTATGTCATATAGTAAGCATTCAATTAAGTTGATAAACAAGGTCTAGACATAATCAAACCAGGAAAATCATGCATCTACCCCCTAACCCTAGCTAAACTCTGTCTTATGAAGTCAAGCATGCACGAAGAGAAGTGGTTTTTGGTTTCCAACGTTTAAGCCAAAAGCCCATTTTCAAATATTTCAAACTTATTCAAATTTGGTTCAAATATGAAAGACATACAAGTTATAGCACACATAGTGCATACATTTTCACACATACTGCACTAGATGCTAACCCGGCCTATAGTTTGAGGCCATTGGATGAGGTCGAAAAAAATCTTGGATTAGAAATGGGGTTGTTCGAACCCCGTAGTTGGATTTTTTGAACCTTGATCTGTAGTACTGGGCAAAACCCTAGTTTAACCTATTTAATTATAGATTCGTAGGTCGATTTTTCTACCTTTTTATTATTACTATGCAGCACATGTGTGTTTGCCCGTCGAGTGAAACTCGGAGGAAGAGGGATCACTCGGAAGGAGAGAAGAAGGGCGAGAATTATGGTGTCTCCCCTTTTTCGGGTGATGATGTTGACTTTTGTGCAGTGAGCAGGAGGTGCGAGCGAGCGAGCGAGCGAGTCGAGCGAGGCCGAGAATGAGAGAGATTTGTTTTTTTTGTGAGAGGGACGACCGAAGGATCCAGAAGGACCCACAGACTTCCAATACGCATCCTGATGCGTCTTCTCTTGACAAAGAAGATGGCTGGGAGTTTGCGTACCTATTGCACGTGACTTGTGCTCACTGAAGTGTGGGACCTCAAGCGTGGGCACCACACGTAAGTGACGGACCTGTTGGTGTAAAAACTCGGTTGATTATAATAGTGCATTAGAACAAAGTTTCCTATGGATTCAAGGGTAGGAAATCCAAGTTAACTCATTTACATGACATTATTATTTCCATGAAGCAAAGTTAACACATCTATCGATTGGTACATTTTTGAGTGACTAAGAAGGATCCAGGCTTACTTATTCGTTTTCACGTGTTAAACTTGTCTAAATCTTGGTCAAACCTAGGATTTGACCAAGATTCAAATGGGCAGAAAAATAAAATAAAAAACAGAAAAATGAAAAACCAAATCACATAGTCATCTTATGTCATATAGTAAGCATTAAAGTTGATAAACAAGGACTAGAAATATCAAACCATACAAATCATGTATCTACCCCTAACCCCTAAACTATGTCTTATAAATTAAGTCAAGCATGAAGAGATGTGGTTTTGGGTTTCAAACATGGAAATTTCAAAAACCTCCCAAAAACTACATTTTAGAGTGACTAAGAAGGATGCATGCTTCCCTTTTCATATTCATGTTTTAAGCTTGTTTAAATTATCTCAGTCAAACCTAGGATTTGACAAAGATTCAAATGGGCATCGAAAAAATCAGGAAAAAGAAAAACCAAAGCAAATAGTTTTCTTATGTCATATAGTAAGCCAATTAATTAAGTTGATAAACAAGGTCTAGACATATTCAAACTAGACAAATCATGTATCTATACCCCCTAACCCCTGAACTCTGTCTTATGAAGTCAAGCATATGAAGAGAAGTGGTTTTGGGTCGTTTCAAACATGGAAATTTGAAAAACCTCCCAAAAACTTCATTTTAGAGTGACAAAGAAGGATACATGCTTCCCTTTTCATATTCATGTTTTAAGCTTGTTTAAATTATCTCAGTCAAACCTAGGATTTGACAAGATTCAAATGGGCATCAAAATTGAAAAAAATCAGGAAAAAGAAAAACCAAAGCAAATAGTTTTCTTATGTCATATAGTAAGCCAATTAAGTTGATAAACAAGGTCTAGACATATTCAAACTAGACAAATCATGCATGCATCTATACCCCCTAACCCCTAAACTCCGTCTTATGAAGTCAAGCATATGAAGAGAAGTGGTTTTGCTCCCAAAAGCTTCATTTTAGAGTGACTAATAAGAAGGATCCATGCTTACCTTTGCATTTTCATATTTTAATCTTGTTAAATCATTATCAAGCCTAGGATTTGACCAAGATACAGATGGGTGGGCACAAAATTCAAAAAAATCAGAATAATGAAAAACAAAAGCATGTAGTCTTTTTATGTCATATCGTATGCATTCAAGTTAAACGAGGTCTAGGTATATCCAAACCAGACAAATCATGTATCTACCCCATGTTGATCTTATGAAGTCTAGCATGAAGAGAAGTCGTTTTGGGTTTCAAACATGGAAATTTCAAGAACATCCCAAAAGCTTCATTTTAGAGTGACTAAGAAGGATACATGCTTCCCTTTTCATTTTCATGTTTTAAACTTGTTTAAATCTTGGTCAAACCTAGGATTTGACCAAGATTCAAATATATGAGCATAAAATTCAAAAAAAAACCAAAAATGAAAACCAAGGCACGTAGTCGTCTTATGTCATATAGTAAGCAATCAATTAAGTTGATAAACAAGGTCTAGACATATTCAAACCAGGAAATCATGTATCTACACCCCCTAACGTACCCTAGCTAAACTCTGTCTTATATTATGAAGTCAAGCATGCATGAAGAGAAGTGGTTTTTGGTTTCAAACGTTTAAGCCAAAAGGTAAGCATGGATCCTCCTTATATAGTCACTGTAAAATGAAGCTTTTGGGAGGTTTGTGAAATTTCCATGTTTGAAACCCAAAACCACTTAAGACAGAGTTTATGGTTAGGTGTGTAGATACATGATTTTTCTTGTTTGAATATGTCTAGACCTTGTTTATCAACTTGAATTTTTTACTATATGATATAAGAAGGCTATATATATGTGCTTTGGTTTTTCAATTTTTGATTTCTTTCGATTTTTTATGCCTATTTAAATCTTGGTCAAATCCTAGGTTTAAACAAGTTTAAAACATGAAAATGAAACGGTAAGCATGAATCCTTCCTTACTCACTCTAAAATGAAGGTACTTGAAAATTTTATGTTTGAAACCCAAAACCCCAGTTCTCTTCATATGTTTGACTTCATAAGACAGAGTTTAGCTAGGGTTAGGGGTAGATATGATATATACATGATATTTCTGCTTTGAATATGTCTAGAGATCGACCTTGTTTATCAACTTGAATGCTTACTATATGACATAAGATCAAGGCTATATATATATATGTGCTTTGGTTTTTCATTTTTTTTGAATTTTTCTGAATTTTTACTCCCATTTGAATCTTGGTCAAATCCTAGGTTTGACCAAGGTTAAAACAAGTTTAAAACATGGCAATGAAAAGGTAAGCATATGGATCATTCTTAGTCTCTCTAAAATGAAGCTTTTGGGAGGTTTTTGAAGTTTCCATGTTTGAAACCCAAAATCACTTCTCTTCATATGCTTGGCTTCATAAGACAAAGATTAGGGTTTAGGGGTAGATATATACATGTTTTGGGAGGTTTTTGAAATTTCCATGTTTGAAACCCAAATCCACTTCTCTTCATCCTTGACGTCTTCATAAGACAAAAGTATAGGGTTATATATATATGCATATGGGTAGATACATGATTTGTCTGGTTTGAATATGTACAAATCTTATTTATCAACTTTTGAATGCATGCTACTCTCTCAAAGAAAAACTTTTGAATGCTTACTATATGACATAAGAAGACTATATGCTTTTAAAATTCAAACATATGGTAAGCATTCTTATGTCATATAGTAAGCATTCAAGTTGATAAACAAGCAAGGTTTGGACATATCCAAACCAGACAAATCATGTATCTGCCCCCTGTCGATCTTATGAAGTCTAGCATGAAGAGAGAAGTCGTTTTTGGTTTCAAAAATGGAAATTTCAAGAACATCCAAAAAGCTTCATTTTAGAGTGACTAAGAAGGATACATGCTTCCCTTTTTATTTTTATGTTTAAACTTGTTTAAATCTTGGTCAAACCTAGGATTTGTCCAAGATTCAAATATATGGGCGTAAAATTCAAAAAAAACAGAAAAATTTAAAACCAAGGCACATAGTCTTCTTATGTCATATAGTAAACAATCAATTAATTAAGTTGATAAACCAGGTCTAGACATATTCAAACCAGGAAAATCATGTATCTACCCCCTAACGCCCTAGCTAAACTCTGTCTTATGAAGTCAAGCATGCATGAAGAGAAGTGGTTTTGGTTTCAAACATGGAAATTTCGAAAAAACCTCCCAAGAGCTACATTTTGGAGTGACTAAGAAGGATATATAGATGCTTAATTTTTCATATTCATGATTTAAACTTGTTTAAACCATGTTCAAACCTAGGATTTGACCAAGATTCAAATGGGCATACAATTTTAAAAAAATCAAAAAAATAAAAAACAATGCACATAGTATTATTATGTCATATAGTAAGCATTCAATTAAGTTGATAAAGTAGGTCTAGACATATTCAAACCAGGAAAATCATGCATCTATCCCCTAACCCTAGCTAAACTCTGTCTTATGAAGTCAAGCATGCATGAAGAGAAGTGGTTTTTGGTTTCAAACGTTTAAGCCAAAAGCCCCTTTTCAAATATTTCAAACTTATTCAAATTTGGTTCAAATATGAAAGACATACAAGTTATAGCACACATAGTGCATACATTTTCACACATACTGCACTAGATGCTAACCCGGCCTATAGTTTGAGGCCATTGGATGAGGTCGAAAAAATCTTGGATTAGAAATGGGGTTGTTCGAACCCCGTAGTTGGATTTTTTGAACCTTGATCTGTAGTACTGGGCAAAACCCTAGTTTAACCTATTTAATTATAGATTCGTAGGTCGATTTTTCTACCTTTTTATTATTACTATGCAGCACATGTGTGTTTGCCCGTCGAGTGAAACTCGGAGGAAGAGGGATCACTCGGAAGGAGAGAAGAAGGGCGAGAATTATGGTGTCTCCCCTTTTTCGGGTGATGATGTTGACTTTTGTGCAGGGTTTGTCAGTGAGCAGGAGGTGCGAGCGAGCGAGCGAGCGAGTCGAGCGAGGCCGAGAATGAGAGAGATTTGTTTTTTTTGTGAGAGGGACGACCGAAGGATCCAGAAGGACCCACAGACTTCCAATACGCATCCTGATGCGTCTTCTCTTGACAAAGAAAATGGCTGGGAGTTTGCGTACCTATTGCACGTGACTTGTGCTCACTGAAGTGTGGGACCTCACGCATGGGCACCACACGTAAGTGACAGACCTGTTGGTGTAAAAACTCGGTTGATTATTATAGTGCATTAGAACAAAGTTTCCTATGGATTCAAGGGTAGGAAATCCAAGTTAACTCATTTACGTGTTAAACTTGTCTATATCTTGGTCAAACCTAGGATTTGACCAAGATTCAAATGGGCAGAAAAATAAAAACAGAAAAATTAAAAACCAAATCACATAGTCTTCTTATGTCATATAGTAAGCATTAAAGTTGATAAACAAGGTCTAGACATATTAAACCAGACAAATCATGTATCTATACCCCTAACCCCTAAACTCTGTCTTATGAAGTCAAGCATGTGAAGAGAAGTGGTTTTGGATTTCAAACATGGAAATTTCAAAAACCTCCCAAAAGCTTCATTTTAGAGTGACTAAGAAGGATCCATGCTTCCCTTTTCATATTCATGTTTTAAACTTGTTTAAATTATCTTGGTCAAACCTAGGATTTGACAAGATTCAAATGGGCATCAAAATTGAAAAAAAAATTGAAAAAAGAAAAACCAAAGCAAATAGTTTTCTTATGTCATATAGTAAGCATTAAAGTTGTTGATAAATAAGGTCCATACATATTCAAACCACACAAATCATGTATCTATACCCCCTAATTAACCCCTAAATTAATTAACTCTGTCTTATGAAGTCAAGCATGTGAAGAGAAGTGGTTTTGGGTTTCAAACATGGAAATTTCAAAAAACTCCCAAAAACTACATTTTAGAGTGACTAAGAAGGATACATGCTCCTCTTTTCATATTCATGTTTTAAGCTTGTTTAAATTATCTTGGTCAAACCTAGGATTTGACAAGATTCAAATGGGCATCAAAATTGAAAAAAAGTCAGAAAAAAGAAAAACCAAAGCAAATAGTTTTCTTATGTCATATAGTAAGCCAATTAAGTTGATAAACAAGGTCTAGACATATTCAAACTAGACAAATCATGTATCTATACCCCCTAACCCCTAAACTCCGTCTTATGAAGTCAAGCATATGAAGAGAAGTGGTTTTGCTCCCAAAAGCTTCATTTTAGAGTGACTAAGAAGGATCCATGCTTACCTTTGCATTTTCATATTTTAATCTTGTTTAAATCATTATCAGACCTAGGATTTGACCAAGATACAAATGGGTGGGCACAAAATTCAAAAAAACAGAATAATGAAAAACAAAAGCACGTAGTCTTCTTATGTCATATCGTATGCATTCAAGTTAAACGAGGTCTAGGTATATCCAAACCAGAAAAATCATGTATCTACCCCTGTTGATCTTATGAAGTCTAGCATGAAGAGAAGTCGTTTTGGGTTTCAAACATGGAAATTTCAAGAACATCCCAAAAGCTTCATTTTAGAGTGACTAAGAAGGATACATGCTTCCCTTTTCATTTTCATGTTTTAAACTTGTTTCAATCTTGGTCAAACCTAAGATTTGACCAAGATTCAAATATATGAGCATAAAATTCAAAAAAAACAAAAAATGAAAACCAAGGCACGTAGTCTTCTTATGTCATATAGTAAGCAATCAATTAAGTTGATAAACAAGGTCTAGACATATTCAAACCAGGAAAATCATGTATCTACCCCCTAACCCTAGCTAAACTCTGTCTTATGAAGTCAAGCATGCATGAAGAGAAGTGGTTTTTGGTTTCAAACGTTTAAGCCAAAAGGTAAGCATGGATCCTCCTCAGTCACTGTAAAATGAAGCTTTTGGGAGGTTTGTGAAATTTCCATGTTTGAAACTCAAAACCACTTAAGACAGAGTTTATGGTTAGGTGTAGATACATGATTTTTCTTGTTTGAATATGTCTAGACCTTGTTTATCAACTTGAATTTTTTACTATATGATATAAGAAGGCTATATATGTGCTTTGGTTTTTCATTTTTTGATTTCTTTCGAATTTTTTATGCCTATTTAAATCTTGGTCAAATCCTAGGTTTAAACAAGTTTAATACATGAAAATGAAACGGTAAGCATGAATCCTTCCTTACTCACTCTAAAATGAAGGTACTTGAAAATTTTATATTTGAAACCCAAAACCCCAGTTCTCTTCATATGTTTGACTTCATAAGACAGAGTTTAGGGTTAGGGGTAGATATGATACATGATATTTCTGCTTTGAATATGTCTAGACCTTGTTTATCAACTTGAATGCTTACTATATGACATAAGAAGGCTATATATGTGTTTTGGTTTTCCATTTTTTTTGAATTTTTCTGAATTTTTACTCCCATTTGAATCTTGGTCAATTCCTAGGTTTGACCAAGGTTAAAACAAGTTTAAAACATGGCAATGAAAAGGTAAGCATGGATCCTTCTTAGTCACTCTAAAATGAAGCTTTTGGGAGGTTTTTGAAATTTCCATGTTTGAAACCCAAAATCACTTCTCTTCATGCTTGACTTCATAAGGCAGAGTTTAGGGTTAGGGGGTAGATACATGATTTGTTTGGTTTGAATATGTCTAGACCTTGTTTATCAACTTGAATGCTTACTATATGACATCAGAAGACTATGTTCTTTGGTTTTTTTCCGTTTTTTTTGAATTGTTATACCCATTTGAATCTTGGTCAAATCCTAGGTTTGACCAAGATTTAAACAAGTTAAGAAATTGAAAATGAAAAAGGTAATCCTGGATCCTTCTTAGTCACTGTAGAATGAAGCTTTTGGGAGGTTTGTGAAATTTCCATGTTTGAAACCCAAAACCAGTTCTCTTCATATGTTTGACTTCATAAGACAGAGTTTTTATCAACTCGAGTGCTTACTATATGACATAAGAAGGCTATATATGTGCTTTGGTTTTTCATTTGTTGATTTTTTTCCGAATTTTTATGCCCATTTAAATCTTGGTCAAATCCTAGGTTTGACCAAGGTTTAAACAAGTTTAAAACATGAAAAGAAAAGGTAAGAATGGATCCTTCTTAGTCATTCTAAAATGAATGAAGCTTTTGGGATGTTCTCACAAATCGATCTAGTCTACATGACTTTGATAAATTTTAATTAAGAAGCAGCAACTTAACAATAATTACCCAAAATCTAACAGCTGGTTCGACAACAACCTGGACGTTACGCTAAAATGAACTGCGAAAACAACGAACAACACTTTTGTAGTACTGTACTCGGTACTCCGTACTTGCTCCAGATAATCCCCATTGCTTCACTACTACAGTAGTACTACCCTGGCTCGCATTCATTGTTTCCCCTGACTATTCAGAGCTTTGGACGTCCATCAGAGTTGTAGTCAGTAGTACAGTACTGCTAGCTCGATTAATGGCGTGCTATAAAATTCTATACTAGCCGACAGATGTCCATTCCTCGGGTTGCGCGCCAGAGCCTTCGAAGAGAAGGTAGCCGCTCTGTCCCGTTGATTTACGGTGGACGGACAGGATACTCCGGACCGCTCTCGATTCATTTGCTTCTGCTCCCGCGTCCTGACCCTTGAGCCCCCTCTCGGCCGTTGATTTAGGATGGGCGGACCAGGTTGCTCGAAGCGAGGGCAGGAGACGGTTGTCTGGTTTTAATAGGGGGGAGTACTTCTTCCATCCCCTTCTTGCTTCACTTCCAGTCTCCTTCCACTTCCAGCGATGCCTCCGAAGTCAAGGCCACCATCTCGCTTGAAGAAGCACCATCTAGTGTTGACCAAGGACGCGGAGAGTTCCCGCCGGCGGTCTATCCAGATGCTGGCCGCGAGAAAGGGCCCGCCAGAAAACGAAGGCCCTGCTTCGCGCTCGTCTCGGAACGGCGTCAGTCGTGCGGTCGAAGATTCCTGGTTGGTTTCCATCGCCATGTTTCTTGATTCTTCCTGGCCCGGAGGTCCCAACTCTTTATTCCGTATTAATCCTTTTTATACATATCTCAGTGCCCCACGACGCACCCTGACATCTTCTCATGACGACTTCAACCCCTGTCTCCTGCGCTTAGAGGTTACCACTGATTGGACATTTTCGTCTTCCTCTCGTCACTTTGTTTCGGTACTGATGATATTGCCATGCAGGAAGCATCGGCGTGTTTCAGAGATGAGCTTAAAACTCTCGTGGAACTCGCCTCCAACTTTCGCGATGATGTCGATACTTTGAAGGACGAGGTCACCGGCCGGGGCAAGCTGCATGATGTGAGGGTTCCATCAAGTGAGGAAACGAACTCTGTCATCAAGAAGCTCAAGGGCGAGAATTTGATGCTTAAGATCGAGTGCGGCTTTCTTCGCGAAGAAAACGTCGAGCTATCAAACAGGTGCGTTCAAGCTCTCAACGGGAGCCTCAACACCCAACATGATGCGGTGAAGAAGATGATGGATAACAGCATCTTGAAGAAAAACAATATGGTGGAGGACACGCGCGGGATGGTCGATCCAATCCAGGCACCGCAGAAGGAAGTCGATGCGCTCCGAGTCCAGCCACCTTTGCGTAGGTCGCCGAGGCGCCCTCGCGCAGGTCACTGAGGAGCGCACGTCGCCGAGTAGGCTGGGGGATAAGGAATTCCAACGAGAGAAGCGGAATCACCACCTGTCCTGATGGAGGGCCACTCCGCCAAGTAGGCTGGGGGAGAGAAACACTGCCTCTCATTGTTCTTTAGCTAGTCCTCCGATCCATATTACTTGATGTTAAAATGGATGTATCTACAACTGAAATATGTCTAGATACATATATTTTAGTATCACAAAGTAAGTAGTATCAACGTTTATATTGCCCAAGTCTTATTATCCATCCCTAAGGTGGGTCGCTTTTGTAACTACTGATTGCAGATTCGACTCTTCTGCAGACCGAAAGATTTTTAGAGTGACTAAGAATGATTCATGCTTAGCTTTCCATTTTCATGTTTTAAACTTGTTTAAATCTTGCTCAAACCTAGGATTTGACCAAGATTCAAATGGGTTTAACAATTAAAAAAATCAGAAAAATGAAAAACCAAAGCACATAGTATTCTTATGTCATATAGTAAGCATTCAAGTTGATAAACAAGGTCTAGACATATTCAAAACACACAAAACATGTATCTACCCCCTAACCCTAAACTCTGTCTTATGAAGTTAAGTATGAGGAGAAGTGATTTTGGGTTTCAAACATGGAAATTTCACAAACCTCCCAAAAGCTTCATTTTAGAGTGACTAAGAAGGATCCATGCTTACCTTTTCATTGCCATTTTTTAAACTTGTTTTAACCTTGGTCAAACCTAGGATTTGACCAAGATTCAAACGGGCGTAAAATTCAAAAAAAATAAAAAAAATAAAAACCAAAGCACATATATAGCCTTCTTATGTCATATAGTAAGCATTCAAGTTGATAAACAAGGTCTAGACATATTCAAACCAGAAATATCATGTATCATATCTACCCCTAACCCTAAACTTTGTCTTATGAAGTCAAACATATGAAGAGAACTGGGGTTTTGTGTTTCAAACATAAAAATTTCAAGTACCTTCATTTTAGAGTGACTGAGAAAGGATTCATGCTTACCTTTTCATTGTCATGTTTTAAACTTGATTAAACCTTGGTCAAACCTAGGATTTGACCAATATTTAAATGGGCATAAAAACTTCGAAAAAATGAAAAAAATGGAAAACCAAAGCACATATATAGCCTTCTTATGTCATAAACATTCAAGTTGATAAACAAGGTCTAGACATATTCAAACAAGAAAAATCATGTATCTACGCCTAACCAAAAACTCTGTCTTAAGTGGTTTTGGGTTTCAAACATGGAAATTTCAAGAACATCCCAAAAGCTTCATTTTAGACTGACTAAGAAGGATACACACTTCCCATTTCATTTTCATGTTTTAAACTTGTTTAAATCTTGGTCAAACCTAGGATTTGACCAAGATTCAAATAAGTAAAAACATGAAAATGAAAAGGTAAGCATCGATCCTTATTAGTCGCTCTAAAATGAAGCTTTTGGGAGGTTTTTGAAATTTTCATGTTTGAAACCCAAAACCACTTCTCTTCATGCATGCTTGACTTCATAAGACATAGTTTAGGGTTAGGGGTAGATACATGATTTTTCTGGTTTGAACATGTCTAGACCTTGTTTATCAATTTGAATGCTTACTATATGACATAAGAAGGCTATGTGCTTTGGTTTTTCATTCTTACGATTTTTTTCTTAATTTTTATGCCCATTCGAATCTTGGTCAAATCCCAGGTTTGACCAAGATTTAAACAAGTTTAAAACATGACAATGAAAAGGTAATCAATCCTGGATCCTTCATAATTAATAAGTTAGTCTAATTAAAATGAAGCTTTTGGGAGGTTTTTGAAATTTTTGTGTTTGAAACCAAAAACCACTTCTCTTCATGCTTGACTTCATAAGATAGAGTTTAGGGTTAGGGGTAGATACATGATTTGTATTATTTGAATTGTCTTGACCTTATTTATCATCTTTTAAATGCTTACTATATATATGACATAAGAAGACTATGTGCTTTAGTTTTTCAATTTTCTGATTTTTTAATTTTATGCCCATTTGAATCTTGGTCAAATCCTAGGTTTGACAATGATTTAAACAAGTTTAAAATATGAAAATGAAAAGATAAGCATGGATCCTTCTTAGTCACTCTAAAATAAAGCTTTTGGGTGGTTTTTGAAATTTCCATGTTTGAAACCCAAAAGCACTTCTCTTCATGCTTGACTACATAAGACAGAGTTTAGGGTTAGGGGGTAGACACATGATTTTTCTTGTTTGAATATGTCTAGACCTTGTTTATCAACTTTAATGCTTACTATATGACATAAGAAAACTATGTGCTTTGTTTTTTCATTTTTTTATTTTTTTGGAATTTTGATGCACATTTGAATCTTGGTAAAATCCTAGGTTTGACCAAGATTTGAACAAGTATATAACATGAAAATGAAAAGGGAAGCATGTATCCTTCTTAGTCACTCTAAAATGAATTTTTTGGGAGTTTTTTGAAATTTCCATGTTTGAAACCCAAAACCATGCACTTCTCTTCATGCTTGACTTCATAAGATAGAGTTTAGGGGTTTGCGGATAGATACATGATTTGTCTAGTTTGAATAAGTCTAGACCTTGTTTATCAACTTTAATGCTTACTATATGACATAAGAAGACTATGTGCTTTCGTTTTTCATTTTTCTATTTTTTTATTTTATGCCCATTTGAATCTTGGTCAAATCCTAGATTTAACCAGGATTTAAACAAGTTTAAAACATGAAAATGAAAAGGTAAGCCTTGATCCTTCTTAGTCACACTAAAATGAAGCTTTTGGGATGTTCTTGAAATTTCCATGTTTGAACCCAAAACGACTTCTCTTCATGCTAGACTTCATAAGACAGAGTTTAGGGGTTAGCGGGTAGATACATGACTTGTCTAGTTTGAATAAGACTAGACCTTGTTTATCAACTTTAATGCTTACTATATGACATAAGAAGACTATGTGCTTTGGTTTTTCATTTTTCTATATTTTTATTTTATGCCCATTTGAATCTTGGTCAAACCTATATTTGACCAGGATTTAAACAAGTTTAAAACATGAAAATGAAAAGGTAAGCCTTGATCCTTCTTAGTCACACTAAAATGAAGCTTTTGGGTGGTTTTTGAAATTTCCATGTTTGAAACCCAAAAGTACTTCTCTTCATGCTTGACTACATAAGACAGAGTTTAGGGTTAGGGGGTAGACACATGATTTTTCTTGTTTGAATATGTCTAGACCTTGTTTATCAACTTTAATGCTTACTATATGACATAAGAAAACTATGTGCTTTGTTTTTTCATTTTTTTATTTTTTTGGAATTTTGATGCACATTTGAATCTTGGTAAAATCCTAGGTTTGACCAAGATTTAAACAAGTATATAACATGAAAATGAAAAGGGAAGCATGTATCCTTCTTAGTCACTCTAAAATGAATTTTTTGGGAGTTTTTTGAAATTTCCATGTTTGAAACCCAAAACCATGCACTTCTCTTCATGCTTGACTTCATAAGATAGAGTTTAGGGGTTTGCGGATAGATACATGATTTGTCTAGTTTGAATAAGTCTAGACCTTGTTTATCAACTTTAATGCTTACTATATGACATAAGAAGACTATGTGCTTTCGTTTTTCATTTTTCTATTTTTTTTATTTTATGCCCATTTGAATCTTGGTCAAATCCTATATTTAACCAGGATTTAAACAAGTTTAAAACATGAAAATGAAAAGGTAAGCCTTGATCCTTCTTAGTCACACTAAAATGAAGCTTTTGGGATGTTCTTGAAATTTCCATGTTTGAACCCAAAACGACTTCTCTTCATGCTAGACTTCATAAGACAGAGTTTAGGGGTTAGCGGGTAGATACATGACTTGTCTAGTTTGAATAAGACTAGACCTTGTTTATCAACTTTAATGCTTACTATATGACATAAGAAGACTATGTGCTTTGGTTTTTCATTTTTCTATATTTTTATTTTATGCCCATTTGAATCTTGGTCAAACCTATATTTGACCAGGATTTAAACAAGTTTAAAACATGAAAATGAAAAGGTAAGCCTTGATCCTTCTTAGTCACACTAAAATGAAGCTTTTGGGATGTTCTTGAAATTTCCATGTTTGAAACCCAAAACGACTTCTCTTCATGCTAGACTTCATAAGACAGAGTTTAAGGTTTAGGGTTATAGATACATGATTTGTCTGGTTTAAATATGTATAGACCTTGTTTATCAACTTGAATGCTTACTATATGGCATAAGAAAACTATGTGCTTTGGTTTTTCATTTTTCTGATTTTTTTAAATTTTGATGCCCATCGAATCTTGGTCAAATCCTAGGTTTGACCAAGATTTAAACAAGTTTAAAACATGAAAATGACCAGGGAAGCATGTATCCTTCTTAGTCACTCTAAAATGAATTTTTTGGGAGGTTTTTGAAATTTCCATGTTTGAAACCCAAAACCAGTTCTCTTCATGCTTGACTTCATAAGACAGAGTTTAGGGGTTAGGGGGTAGATACATAATTTGTATGGTTTGAATATGTCTAGACCTTGTTTATCAACTTTAATGCTTACTATATGACATAAGAACACTATGTGCTTTGGTTTTTCATTTTTCTGATTTTTAAATTTTAATGCCCATTTGAATCTTGGTCAAATCCTAGGTTTGACCAAGATTTAAACAAGTTTAAAACATGAAAATGAAAAGGGAAGCATGTATCCTTCTTAGTCACTCTAAAATGAAGTTTTTGGGAGGTTTTTGAAATTTCCATGTTTGAAACCCAAAACCACTTCTCTTCATGCTTGACTTCATAAGACAGAGTTTAGGGGTTAGGGAGTAGATACATGATTTGTATGGTTTGAATATGTGTAGACCTTGTTTATCACCTTTAATGCTTACTATATGACATAAGAAGACTATGTGCTTTGGTTTTTCATTTTTCTGATTTTTTTTTAATTTTCTGCCCATTTGAATCTTGGTCAAATCCTTGGTTTGACCAATATTTAGACAAGTTTAACACGTGAAAACGAACTGATAATCCCATTTGTTGACTCATTTAACTAGTTAATCCCATTTGTTGACTCTCTGTTGACCAGGCACTTGAGGTAAAACTGAGTATATTGCACTAGCCAGTATTAGTACTCAAGGGGAAAACCGAGCACACAAAAAATGCTACAGTATAAGACTCGAGAGTATATCTAAATTTCCAGGGTTAGACTCGAGTACGCGTGTTGCGGTGCAGAAGTGGAAGACGTGCAATTGTTGACGGGTACTGACGCGAGTCGCGGTGCAGAAGTCGAAGACGTGCAATTGTGGACGCGTGTCGCGTTGCAGAAGCCCAAGACGTGCAGACGTTAAATGGTGGACGCGTAGGACGCGGGTCGCATTAACCACCCCTCGCCTTTATAGACGCCTCCTCGCACTATCTCTGTCACTCTCACTCGCTCATGCAACGCCGCCTCTCACGTCCCATCATCTTCTCCAAAGCAAAAACCCTCTCCCTCTCTGCAGGCGAGATGGACATGGAGAATGCGAATCCCATCGTCCATGACGCCGTCGGCTCCAAGCGCGACGCCTCCCTCTTCGACGTCGTCCCCTCAAAGGCCGTCGCCGCCGCCGGTGGCGGTCGTATCCCGCCGGGATGGGACCCCTATGAGCCGGTGCCGTACATCTCGCCTCCGAACCCCTACGACACCTTCATGGACGACCCATGGAACGAGGTAACTATGGTTTGCTCCCTTTTTTCTTCGCCCATTCCTTTTTGAACCCTATTTTTGCTGGTTCCCTAGTAACTATTAGTGCCGATCTGTAGATGGTTGAGTATTGGGTTAATATTTGCGCCGATCGATTTTATTCCATTTTGCTTTGATCCCTTCTTGATTTCGTTTAAGATTTGGAGTTCGGCCGTTCGGTTAATTTATGCAAGTAATAATGGGATCTCAATCAGTTAATTTATGGGATCTCAGTCAGTTATTTTATGCAGGAATCAAAAGATATCAACCGTTTAATTTTGCAAATATTCTGGAATCTGTTCAAAATCAGATCTGGAATCTGTTTCTTTGCCTATGATGAATCGTTGGGCACAAATTTTTACAGAGTGGGTTCAGCGAACCATTGCTGTGTACAAATCTGTTGTGCATGAGCTATGGTTCGCTAACACCATCCCTGTAGACATATAATCGTGTCCACTCTAACTGAGGCTGGCTCTGTTTTTCCTTACTTTGTTATCATGCACGTTAGTCATCGTTGCATCTCATTCACTAATAGTTCCCGTTTGATATGGATCAGCTGTCTGGCAGCGACGTCGGCAGCGACGACGAGCACCATGACGTCAAGACTCGCCAGGTGCTGCGGAGGCTGCAGGTCGGCCAGTACGTCTCCTACTTCGCCAAGGGTGTCTACAGGTGCCCCTTCTGCACTAGGAGGCTCGGCCGCACTGACTTCAACTGCCTCCTCACGCATGCCGAGAACATCGGCAACACCAACCCCAAGGTCGGCGCGTCGGTGAACCCCCACTCCTTCCGCGCCAAGCACATGGCGCTCGGCATGCACCTCCGCAGCATCCAGCGGGTGGAGATCTCCGCCGGGCGCATGCCTCCGCTCAAGCCCAAGGCTCCCAAGGGGAGCAACAAGTGGAGGCAGATGGGGTAGGCGGAGTCCCGGACGTGTGCTGCTGCTGCTGCAAAGCAGCTTCTATTTTGTTGTTAGCTAGGGATCCCTTGTTGTTATGTTGTTAGTATGATGGTGTTGTGAAGAACCTCGAACCTGTTGGCTGCTGTGTATGCAGCTTATTATCTAGGGAGGGATCCCTATTATCTATCCCTATTCTACTGGAGTATATTTTGTTGGCCCTACTTTGTTTTCTCGATTTACTATTACTGCGAATTTGTCGTACGGAGTACATTACCCTGGAGATTTGCTTCTAGATTTAACTACATACATATGGACCAGAGGGAGTACTAGATTTGCTGCCATATTGGGCAAACAACGAGGGCCAAAAGGCACAAATAATTGAAGAAAGACAGAAATGCAAGCTTCTCTAGATTTGATACTAATTTGGTTAATAAAGACAAAGAGACAGAGGGGGAAAAGGTGCTCTTAAAAATGCCAATTCGCGCCGAGAGAGACAGAACCCAGCTCCTGCTCACGTACAACCAAACGCGGTCTCGTCCTGTCCCACGCGGTCCCTTTCTACTAGCCCCACACGTCAGCACGGAACGGTCAACTAAACTGGAATCCTCCCGTCTGAGCTCCTTCTGCGGGTTACAAATAAGGGCTTGGCGAAAACTGAGGAAAAACATAAGGCAATCTTATTGACTAATATAGCTGTTTAATTAATAAAAGGATTAGCTACAACGTGCTCAGTTTGCCCATTTATTAAGGTATAAGACTGGCAGGAGAGAAAGTAATCGCTAGTTTCCTCATTTTGCCCCTGCATGCTCGCACGATTAAAGCTCCTTCCGCACGCGCTGGACTCCTCGTTTCCTTAAACCTCCTCGTTTCTCGGGATAGACCAACAGTTTTTCAGGATCTTGGGGTTTTTTTTTGACAATCAATACCACATATATTCATAGCAAAAATAGTACATGGTAGAGGGCTACATGACGACTAGATATATCACCAAAAAAGGTGATGCATGTCTCCTTCACCAAAACAGCTGAAACAAAGTACACGAACGCAAGTACACCACCATAATAATACTACTACATTAACACAAGTACGAGTAATAAAGTAAGAGTACTACTCCCTCTAATCTAATTTAAACCAAAATAAAACTTAAACTTCATCCTAAATTTGAACTAGTGCCTCGTCCTCGTTCTTCGCTCATTTTCTGATCCAAGACGGCGCAGAGTGCCAGAGTGCATGGCACGGAACTCTTCATCGGTGGCATGCCATGGGCATGTCACCGGATGCATGATTTTTTTCGCAATGTTTTAAATTTGAATTTAGGCCGCATGTCACACGGTGACATGCAAAAGGTGCATGTCACCTGGTGGTGGTAGGCAACTACCCTTATTTACGGCGGCGTAGGCGACTGGACGCCGCGTGGCCAGCCGCTGCCTCGTGGCCGCCTCGGTTTCCACGCGGGAGACCATTAAACGCCGACGACCAACCTTCCCGCGTCACGGTTAGCGACTATGACTATAAGGGCAAAACGCTAAACTCTCTCGTTCCATTCACTTTCTTCCTCTCTCCACCTAACAAACATTTGTTCGTCGCTCTCTCCTCCAGCAATGTCTTCAAAATTCAGGTCGTCGGCGGTCAAGTACGCGGAGAAAAAACGCCGGCTCGAAATTTCGAGAGACGCTTCCAGAAACCAAGTGGGCTCGCCGTCGCCGCCGCCGCCGCCGAAACGCGTCCGTGCTGTGCTCACCGGGTTAGTTTCCTTCGCCATGTACTTTCGTTTCTTTCGTCGCTCTCTCCTCCAGCAATTAATGTGTTCAAACTTCAGGTCGCCGGCGGTCAAGTACGCGGATAAAAAACGCCGGCTCGAAATTTCGAGAGACGGTTCCAGAAACCAAGTGGGCTCGCCGTCGCCGCCGCTGCCGCCGCCGCCGAAACGCGTCCGTGCTGTGCTCACCGGGTTAGTTTCCTTCGCCATGTACTTTCGTTTCTTCTTGCCCGGGCTCAAGCTCTTTAAGAGTCTCTATGGTTATACATCTTAAAGGGTTGGAAGTTCCAACGACGCCCCTACTGCACCAACTTCCACGACCAAGGAATCATCGTCGTCCGATGATTTCAACCCGGCCCTACCCCGGCGAAATGAGGTAGCACCAAGCACTGTGTAGTTATCTTCTTCTTCTTCTTCTTCTTCTTCTTCTTCTTCTTCTTCTTCTTCCTTTGCGCTTACTTGCTACCGATGATTTCGCCCTGAAGGAAGCGGCGCCGACTATCGACACCACTGTCGCCATCTTGATGGAAAAAAACGAGGAGCTCAGCTTAGAGTGTGATCGCCTCCGAGACGATTTGGCTGCCAAGAAGAAGAATTCGAAAACTCTTGTGGAGCTCATTTGCAGCCTTCGAAATGAGCGCGATATGTTGAAGAACGAGCTGATTAAGCAGAAAGCATCAGCGGAGAAAGCCAGCAGCATACTCAAGACTGTGTGCCTCGACAGAGACAAGTCTGATATAGAGTACAAAATCCTTCTTCAGGATAAAGTACAGCTCCAAAAGTTGAACCTTGAATATGCTGACATCGCCATCCTTGCCCTTCTCGAGAGGCAGAAGGCACAAGATAAGTTGATGCACCTGATGTTGGAGAGCTGCAGTGAAAGAGAAGAGACATTGAAAGAAGTGAGCAGTTTGGTGGGATACATGAGTGACGTCGGGCGTACTTCGCAGAATCCGCCCCGGCTGAGCTCAAATTCCAGCGGAACCAGCTTTCAGCAATGCATGTTAGGCGCACCTACAACTTCTACTCATTGATTAGAGGTCGCACGACATGGCATTTTCCCTCGAAATAGTAGTACTGTACTAATAGTTGTACTACTTAATATGTACCTTTTTGTAAAATAATTTCTTACATGTATTAGAAACTACCCCTCTCGTTTCTGGATGCACCCGGGACATTGTCATCCGGCCCTCTTCTGGACAAACCCCCTCGGGAAGGGCGGTATATTTTGCACATTTCGCTACTAGTACTTCTAATTCCACCGCTTATTTTTCTAATCCGTTAAATCGTTAATTGGATGACCAACTGATGGAAGCTGCGATAGATTAGACCAACAAGTGGTGAATTGTGCAAAAGATATGTCCGTGTTTTATGCAAAAGAGTGATATGGGGATCTGGTGGAATCTTGAATTTCCTCTTCAGTGGTAGGCATGCTTCACTTATAGCTGGAGTACATTGCGGACCTGGTGCATTTCGTCAGTACCGATCAGCTATTTTTGCTTATCCGGGAAGAAAAGGTAGTACTAGCCTTTTCTGTGAGATGTCTTTTCAGTGCTACGGAGTTGTCTGTTCACTGCTTGCTTTGTCTGTCGGTGACTTTGCCAAGCTGACTTTGCCATGACTTTGGGTGACTGATATGTGGACCACAGTTGTAAGTGACTCAAAGTCACTGACTTTGGGGACTCGTGAATGCTTCGTATATTTCTGACGGTTTCTGAATTATGTACTCCGTACAACTTTTGTAATATTGGTCAAACTAGTTTTGACCAGGGTTTGTGTAGGGTGTTTTTTTTTGGTTGGTCCAAATGGTGTTGTGTGGTCCAAATGTGATGTATCATCACACCACCATGTGCCCCCCTCCCCCCACCCCACCCCTAGGTTTTGGTAATGCCATTCTGATACATGCTTCTTAGAAGGAGTACATTTTTTCCGTTAGGGCATGACAATTTTGAAAAATTCAAAAAAAAATGGGAAGACAGAATGGTAACATCATTTTCCATGTGATGATGCACCCCTGTGCCAAATTTTGGTTCATTTTAAGAATGTAAGGTGACAAATTACTCGAGGAAGCTAGTTGGAGTAGACGGGCATGATCGGATTGGCATAGGCGATTTATTTTTTGAAGGATGTTATTTTTCATAGACAATATCTGACACAAAAAATAAAATGTTAAGGTCTCATATTATTCTGAATGATTTTGAATTACTTATGACGTTTGGAAGTATTGGTATACATGAGTCCCACATGAAGTTAAATGGTCCAAAAAAAAGTTTCGTACACGTCTCCCAGAAAGTGGAAAGTCGAGTACATGCATGACTTCACGCGTCCACTACTGGATACAGGGAGTCGGAGGCTATAACATAATCGGCCTCATCATCTCTCGCGAGCTCGTCCTCTCCACTCCCCCAACTTGCCTCCCCCACACTGTGAAAACCCCCATCCACTCACCGCACCTCTGAGGCATCGACTTTCCCGTTTCCAACCACAACAGCATGAAGATAGGTATTGCATACGAGGCGGAGCAATAGGCGACCGCCCACGCAGAGGATGCCTCTACGGTAGTGGCCGTCGTGGTGGGTGAGGCTTCACCGGGCACCCAAGCCGCTCGTCTCCTCTGCTTGTCGGATTCTTCAACCTCGGTCGAAATGGGCATCCTGGCCGTCACGACGGGTGAGGCTTCACCGGGCACCCATGCCGCTCGTCTCCTCTGCTTGTCTGGTTCTTCGACCTCGGTCGAAACGGGCGTCCTGGCCGTCGAGCAGAAGGTGGATACCAACGTTGTTTATCCCGCCGAAGATGTGCACGGCGTTGCAGGCCACCACGGCGAGGTCTTCCTAGGCCCGATGCTGGACGCGAACCTCGACCCCTTCGATGATTTCGGCCCAAACGTTCAGTTCCAGGAGGATGTTGAGGGTGATGACGAGGAGGTACTTCTCTTTTACCGAAACTGTCCCAACCCTCTTTGTGTCATATTGCTGTTCACATGGTTTGCACGAGCCTGGTTCTTGATTGATTTGATATCCTACCTTGTTCTTGTAGATGTAATTGATTCTACGATTCGTAAGATCAGATTCTAGTTTAATTTCGACTAATCTGCCATGTAGTCATATAATCAATTTATGTGTTCATACTTAGTGGACTTGCAATTGTTGTGGCTAATGTTCATGGTTGTTCATAGGGTTTCTCATGATTTTTTACGCCCACTTGCTTCTTGGGCCGGCCCAGTTGCTGTAAGGGGGACCCCACATGTTAAATGGGCCGGCCCATTTAACTTTTGACCAGTCAACATTAGAGGTTAGGCCCGGCCCACGTAACTAATGGACCAGCCCAGCTATATAGTTGACCGGTCAAACTATGTCATCTGGCCCGGCCCGCTTAAGACGTGGCAGGCCTCGTGTGGGCCTACCATCTACCACGGGGTTTCAGCCGGTTAACGCCGTTAACTGCCAGTTAACGGCGTCTGCCACGTGTCAGTTTGCATGACGTCAGCAGTCAACGGGCTCCCGGAAACACTTCCGCAACGGTCCGATTTTCCGTGGCGGAAGGGCGCCCAAGCGCGACGGACCGAAAAAATCGTCGTTGGACTTTGCCTGACGCAGTTTCGACAACAGAACCCATATCGTCGGGTTAGGCCCATAGGCGACGAAAAATGCCCCTTAGTTGACGATTTTGGGACGTTGTCTATCAGAACTTTTCTTGTAGTGTAAATCAATGGGATCATTGTTCCCAAGGTTGGAAAAAATTTCAGCAGTTTTATCACAAGCAGTTTCAGCAGTTTTAGCAATTTCAGGCAGTTTTGTACGCTTTGCACTAGGAGTAGAAACATTGCCAACACCAATTATTTTACCATTGATAGTAGGAGGTGCAGCAACATGTGAAGAATTAACATTACTAGTGGTGGTAATAGTCCAAACTTTAGCTACATTATTCTCTTTAGCTAGTTTTTCATTTTCTTCTCTATCCCACCTAGCACGCAATTCAGCCATTAATCTTATATTCTCATTAATTCTAACTTGGATGGCATTTGCTGTAGTAGTAATCTTATTATCAATATCATTATTAGGCATAACTTTCAATTTTAAAAGATTAACATCAGAGGCAAGTCTATCAACTCTAGAAGCAATAATATCAATTTTATCAAGCTTTTCCTCAACAGATTTGTTAAAAGCAGTTTGTGTACTAATAAATTCTTTAAGCATAGCTTCAAGACCAGAGGGTACACTCCTATTATTGTTGTAAGAATTCCCATAAGAATTACCATAACCATTACCATTAGCAGAAGGATATGGCCTATAGTTATTACCAGAGTTGTTCCTATAAGCATTGTTGTTGAAATTATTATTTTTAATGAAATTCACATCAACATTTTCTTCTTGAGCAACCAATGAAGCTAAAGGAACATTATTAGGATCAACATTAGATCTACCATTCACAAGCATAGACATAATCACATCAATCTTATCACTCAAGGAAGAGGTTTCTTCAACAGAATTTACCTTCTTACCTTGTGGAGCTCTTTCCGTGTGCCATTCAGAGTAATTTATCATCATATCATCAAGAAGTTTTGTAGCCGCCCCCAAAGTGATGGACATAAAGGTACCTCCAGCAGCTGAATCCAATAAATTCCGCGAAGAAAAATTTAGTCCTGCATAGAAGGTTTGGATGATCATCCAAGTAGTCAGTCCATGGGTTGGGCAATTCTTTACCAAAGTTTTCATTCTCTCCCATGCTTGAGCAACATGTTCAGTATCTAATTGCTTAAAATTCATTATGCTACTTCTCAAAGATATAATTTTAGCGGGAGGATAATATCTACCAATAAAAGCATCCTTACATTTAGTCCATGAATCAATACTATTCTTAGGCAAAGATAACAACCAATCTTTAGCTCTTCCTCTTAATGAGAAAGGAAATACTTTCAATTTAATAATATCACCATCTACATCCTTATACTTTTGCATTTCACAAAGTTCAACAAAATTATTGAGATGGGCAGCAGCATCATCAGAACTAACACCAGAAAATTGATCTCTCATAACAAGTAAAGCAGGTTTAATTTCAAAGAATTCTGCTGTAGTAGCAGGTGGAGCAATAGGTGTGCATAGGAAATCATTATTATTTGCGTTTGTGAAGTCACACAACTTAGTATTTTCAGGGGTATTCATTTTAGCAACGGTAAATAAAACAAACTAGATAAAGTAAATGCAAGTAACTAAATTTTTTGGGTTTTTGATATGGAGAGCAAGACAGTAAATAAAGTAAAACTAGCAACTAATTTTTTGTGTTTTGTTTAGGTGCAGCAAACAAAGTAGTAAATAAAATAAAGCAAGACAAAAAAACAAAGTAAAGAGATTGAGAAGTGGAGACTCCCCTTGCAGCGTGTCTTGATCTCCCCGGCAACGGCGCCAGAAAAAGAGCTTGATGGCGTGTAACTCACACGTTCGTTGGGAACCCCAAGAGGAAGGTATGATGCGCACAGTAGCAAGTTTTCCCTCAGAAAGAAACCAAGGTTTAATCGAACCAGGAGGAGCCAAGAAGCACGTTGAAGGTTGATGGTGGCGAAATGTGATGCGGCGCAACAACAGGGATTCCGGCGCCAACGTGGAATCTGCACAACACAACCCAAGTACTTTGCCCCAACGAAACAGTGAGGTTGTCAATCTCACCGGCTTGCTGTAACAAAGGATTAACCGTATTGTGTGGAAGATGATTGTTTGCAAGAAAACAGTAAAACAAGTATTGCAGTAGATTGTATGCTATGTAAAGAATAGGACCGGGGTCCACAGTTCACTAGAGGTGTCTCTCCCATAAGATAAAAGCATGTTGGGTGAACAAATTACAGTCGGGCAATTGACAAATAGAGAAGGGCATAACAATGCATATACATGATATGATAAATATAGTGAGATTTAATCCGGGCATTACGACAAAGTACATAGACCGCCATCCAACTGCATCTATGCCTAAAAAGTCCACCTTCAGGTTATCATCCGAACCCCTTTCAGTATTAAGTTGCAAAGCAACAGACAATTGCATTAAGTATGGTGCGTAATGTAATCGACAACTACATCCTTAGACATAGAATCAATGTTTTATCCCTAGTGGCAACAACACATCACAACCTTAGAACTTTCTGTCACTGTCCCAGGTGTCAATGAAGGCATGAACCCACTATCGAGCATAAATACTCCCTCTTGGAGTTAAGAGTAAAAACTTGGCCAGAGCCTCTACTAATAACGGAGAGCATGCAAGATCATAAACAACACATAAACAATAGATTGATAATCACCATAACATAGTATTCTCTATCCATCGGATCCCGACAAACACAACATATAGTATTACAGATAGATGATCTTGATCATGTTAGGCAGCTCACAAGATCCAACAATGAAGCACAATTAGGAGAAGACGACCATCTAGCTACTGCTATGGACCCATAGTCCAGGGGTGAACTACTCACTCATCACTCCGGAGGCGATCATGGCGATGAAGAGTCCTCCGGGAGATGAATCCCCTCTCCGGCAGGGTGCCGGAGGCGATCTCCTGAATCCCCCGAGATGGGATTCGCGCGGCGGCGGCGGCGTCTCTAGAAGGTTTTCCGTATCGTGGCTCTCGGTACTGGGGGTTTCGCGACGGAGGCTATAAGTAGGCGAAAGGGTAGGTCAAGAGGCGGCATGAGGGGCCCAGGGGACGGTGGCGCGGCCGGGGCCGGGCCGCGCCGCCCTATCACCTGGCCACCTCGTGCCCCACTTCGACTCCCCTTCGGTCTTCGGAAGCTTCGTGCAAAAATAGGACCCCGGTGATTTCGTCCAATTCCGAGAATATTTCCTTACTAGGATTTCTGAAACCAAAAACAGCAGAAAACAGCAACTGGCTCTTCGGCATCTTGTTAATAGGTTAGTTCCAGAAAATGCGTAAATACGACATATAATGTGCATAAAACATGTAGGTATCATCAATAAAGTAGCATGGAACATAAGAAATTATCGATACGTTGGAGACGTATCAGGCCTGTATTTACAAGAAAGTGAGTGGGAGCTCTGTAGCATTCCTGATATTATATGTAGATGACATATTATTGATTGGGAATGATATAGAACTATTAAGCAGTGTAAAAGGTTATTTGAATAAGTGTTTTTCAATGAAAGACCTTGGTGAAGCAGCGTACATTTTAGGCATCAAGATTTATCGAGATAGATCAAGACGCCTAATAGGGCTTTCACAGAGTACATACCTGGACAAGATTCTAAAGAAGTTTAGAATGGATGAAAGTAAGAAAGGATTCTTACCGATGTTGCCAGGTAAGGTCTTGAGTAAAACTCAAGGTCCGGCTACGGCAGAAGAAAGAGAGAGGATGAATCAGATCCCCTATGCCTCGGCAGTAGGCTCTATCATGTATGCCATGCTGTGTACTAGACCGGATATAGCACATGTTGTTAGTTTGACTAGCAGATATCAAAGTGATCCAGGAATGGAACACTGGACAGCGGTCAAGAATATCCTGAAGTACTTGAAAAGAACTAAGGATATGTTTCTTTGTTATGGCGGTGACCAAGAGCTCGTTGTAACAAGTTACACCGATGCAAGTTGGAACACTGATCCTGATGACTCTAAGTCTCAGTCTGGGTACGTGTTTATATTGAATGGTGCTGCGGTAAGCTGGTGCAGCTCCAAGCAGTGCACGGTGGCGAAGTCTTCAACAGAATCGGAATACATAGCGGCTTCGGAGGCTTCATCGGAAGCGGTATGGATGAAGAGGTTCATTGTTGAGCTCGGTGTGGTTCCTAGTGCATTGGACCCACTAGTCATTTATTGTGACAACATGGGTGCCATCGCCAATGCACAAGAACCAAGGTCACACAAGAAGCTAAAGCATATCAAGCTGCGTTTTCATTCGATTCGCGAGTACATCGAAGATGGAGAAGTAAAGATTTGCAAAGTACACACTGATCTGAATGTAGCAGATCCATTGACTAAAGCTCTCCCTAGGGCAAAGCATGACCAACACCAGAATGCCATGGGTGTTAGGTACCTTACAATGTAATCTAGATTATTGACTCTAGTGCAAGTGGGAGACTGTTGGAGATATGCCCAAGAGGCAATAATAAATTGGTTATTATATATCTTTGTGTTTATGATGAATGTTTATATACCATGCTATAATTGTATTAACCGAAACATTGATACATGTGTGTTATGTAAACAACAAGAAGTCCCTAGTAAGCCTCTTGTATAACTAGCTTGTTGATTAATAGATGATCATCGTTTCGTGATCATGAACATTGGATGTTATTAATGACAAGGTTATATCATTATGTGAATGATGTAATGGACACACCCAATTAAGCGTAGCATAAGATCACGTCATTAAGTTCATTTGCTATAAGCTTTCGATACATAGTTACCAAGTCCTTTCGACCATGAGATCATATAAATCAGTTATGCCGGAAGGGTACTTTGATTACATCAAACGCCACTGCGTAAATGGGTGGTTATAAAGGTGGGATTAGGTATCCGGAAAGTATGAGCTTGAGGCATATGGATCAACAGTGGGATTTGTCCATCCCGATGACGGATAGATATACTCTGGGCCCTCTCGGTGGAATGTCGTCTAAATGGCTTGCAAGCATATGAATGGTTCATAAGAGACCACATACCACGGTACGAGTAAAGAGTACTTGTCAGGAGACGAGGTTGAACAAGGTATCGTGATACCGATGATCAAACCTCGGACAAGTAATATATCGCGAGACAAAGGGAATCGGTATCGTATGTAAATGGTTCATTCGATCACTAAGTCATCGTTGAATATGTGGGAGCCATTATGGATCTCCAGATCCCGCTATTGGTTATTGGTCGGAGAGAAGTCTCAACCATGTCTGCATAGTTCGCGAACCGTAGGGTGACACACTTAAGGTTTGATGTCGTTTAAGTAGATATGGAATTTGGAAATGGAGTTCGAAGTTTTGTTCGGAGTCTCGGATGGGATCCAGGACATCACGAGGAGTTCCGGAATGGTCCGGAGAATAAGATTCATATATAGGAAGTCATATTCCAAGTTTGGAAATGATCCGGTGCATTTATGGAAGGTTCTAGAAGGTTCTAGAAAAGTCCGGAAGAAACGCACTATGGAAGGTGGAGTCCCGGAGGGACTCCACAACCCTAGCCGGCCAAACCCTAGGGGGGAGTCCCAGGTGGACTCCACCAAGGGTGGCCGGCCAACCCCCCCTCAAGGAAGGGTGGGAGTCCCACCTTGGGTAGGACTCCGCCCTTGAGTAGGTTTCCCACTTTTGGGAGGTTTTCTTTTGGGGTCTTATTCGAAGACTTGGGATCCAACTCTTGGGGCTTCCACCTATAAATAGAGGGGCAAGGGAGGGGGCCGGCCAACTCAAGCACCACAGCTGGGCCCCCATAGCCGGCGCCCAAACCCTACCGCCGCCTCCCCAACCCTAGCCGCCTCCTCCTCCACCATAGCTCCCGCATACGCTTAGGCGAAGCCCTGCCGGAGTTCTCCACCACCACCGCCACCACGCCGTCGTGCTGCCGGGATTCCGAGGAGGATCTACTACTTCCGCTGCCCGCTGGAACGGGGAGAAGGATGTCGTCTTCATCAACACCGAACGTGTGACCGAGTACGGAGGTGCTGCCCGATTGTGGCACCGTCGAGATCAAGATCTTCTACGCGCTTTTGCAAGCGGCAAGTGATCGTCTACATCCACCCCGAGATCTAATCTCGTTAAGCTTTGCGAATCTTCGAGGGTTAGTCTCATCATCTCCTCGTTGCTACCGTCTACTAGATTAGATCTTGGCTTGGTTTTCGTTCTTGCGGTAGGAAAATTTTTGTTTTCTATGCTACGAATCCCTTCATGGGAGGCCAAGCTCATGGGGAGAGGTGCCTATACTAGGATGTGTAAGTGAAAGGTTAGGGTTGATGATCCGCGTGAGTTACGATTATTCAGGGTTATCTCTGACGGATGTAATCAAATGTTGTGGCACAAGTGTGCAACCTCTGCAGAGTGTAAACCTATTCGAATAGCCGTGTCCACGGTTACGGACGGTTGGAAAGGCCATACAGTTCCGTATTAGAATTTGGATATGAATGGTGAATGGTGACTTATATGAAACACAACAGAGTTGTGGGAATGACACTAATGTTCCCACTTGAGTTAGTTATGAATAGTCTTTATGAGATGCTTATGAACTAAAATTGGCTTTATGCAAATAAACCTAGAGCTTAGCACCCCCTTAATAAAATTGCTAGTAATTACAATAGTACTAGTTTGCGAGTACTTCAAAGTACTCACGGCTGTGTCCCTGGCTATTCAAATGGCCAGAATATGAAGAGGAGCAGCAATATGATGATGACGGCCAGCAGGACGTCTACAACAACTAGGAGTCGCCTAACGTCAAGCGTTGGCCTGTGGAATAGATAGTCCACTCCTATTACGCTTCCGCTACTATGTTGTTCGTTGATCAATAGATCAACTATTTGTGTAATATTGGATCATGTGATCCCCTTTTGTAAGACAATGATGGTTTGTAATGAATGATGACTTATGATATCAACTGTTATGTCTCGCAACAACAATCTTCCTGGGATTGCGATGTATGGCATAATAGGCATCTGGACTTAAAAATCCGGGTGTTGACAAGTTGGTATCAGAGCCATTGTTTGACCTTAGGAGACCCTAGTTTAGAATGGACGTTCTGAAAAATTTAGTTTCAAAACAAATTGAGTGAATATTTCTGAAAAACTTATTCACTTTCTTTTCTTGAAATCTTTTCAAAATGATAAGTCATGCTCTTCCTTATAAATCTACATAAAATTTTGCCACACTTGTTCACATCTCTAACTTACTTATCCAATTCACTTTCAGATGGAGCCCTACCCAAGTTTTACCATCTGGGAAATGGTGGAGACTTGGTTTTGAGAGGGACTTGGACGCTTTGTCCGAGATGCTCGACGCCCGCACCGAGTTTCACGGAGTCAAGATCCACGACCAGCCCGAGGGGAACTGCAGTGGGTTATCACCGCTGACTTGAGGGGCAAGATGGAGCCTCCCACTTCTGAGAGGATCCTCTTCTCCTTCAAGGAAAGCAACTGGATGGACGGACTTGCTCGTGCCCTTCAGGAGGCACTTGCTCGTGTGTGCGGACAGAACATCGCTGCACTCCAGGGTACCGCTTCGCTCACTTCGCGAGGCATGACACCATTGGAGAGCCCATGGCACTCTCTTCGCACCCGGTGCTCAAGTACCACGTGGAGCATTTGGACTTCATGCTTCACGAGACCCGAAGAAGCTGGAAAATGCGCGTGTCTACGCCAACCAGACTCGCATGGCATTGGCTCAGCATGCCGATGCCATCAAGATGCTCGCCAAGGACCGCAAGTCACTCCGCCTGCAGCGTGCCAAGAAGGATGCTACTATTGCGCCTTCGCGAGAAGATCCGCACCTTGGAGGTGACTGTCCGTACCCAGCAGGACCAGATCCAGGAGATGGAGGAGGAAGGAGATGACATTCAGGGAGGCGATGACTTCCTGAGTGATGACAACGACTTTGAGGATGATGAGTTCACTGATGAGGAGGACTACGAGTTTCTGGAGGCTGCAGAGGATGGGATCATTCACATCGATGTGGATGAAGATGATGAGGAGTAGTTGCACTAGCTCACAAGTGTAGGTGTGAGTTGTATCCCGTCCGTTGTATCGTAGCTTGAGAAGAATGGTTCTTAAAACCATTGGTTTGGTGTGTTAGTTTGTAAGATATGCATGAATGAATGAATAAATGTTTGTGTGTTATGTGCATCATCAAAAGACTTCAAATTTTAAATATTTTAAAACTTACCCAAAACAAGCCATAGAAAATTCCCTCTTATATCATGATCTATCTACCTGTTCAGATGGCTCCTCCGAATCGAAACGCAAACCCCGATGTTATGATGCAACTGCTGCAAACCCTGATGGCAGACATGGAGAATGACAGAGCTGAACGTCAAGCCAACATAGCAGCACTGCAGCAGTTAGCCAACAACCAGCATGGCCATGGAAACCATGATCATCCAGGATCAAAGCTCAAGAACTTCCAGAACACCAACCCACCTGTCTTCAGCAAGACAGAAGAACCTTTGGATGCAGATGATTGGCTGCAAACAATGGAAAACAACTTAGAAGTAGCTGGAGTGGATGAGAATGAGAAAGTGCTGTTTGCCACGCACTACTTAGCAGGACCAGCAAGAGCTTGGTGGACCAGCACCCGTGCTATGAATGCCGGACAGATCATGACTTGGGCTGATTTCAAGCTCAAGTTCAGCAAGTACCATGTGCCCCCAGGTTTGATCAAGAAGATGAGGGATGAGTTCCGTGAACTGAAGCAAGGACGGATGTCGGTGGTAGAATACCGCGACAGGTTCCTCACCCTGTCAAGGTACGCCCCCGATGAAACAGACACCACCGAGAAAAGAAAGGAGAGATTCCTCAACGGTCTGCACGATGAGATGCAGACAGTCTTAGTCAACATCCCCTTCGCCGACCTGGAAGCCCTGGTGGATTCTGCCATTCAAATGGAAGGCAAACGCACCAAGCAAATGAGAACCGCAAACGCCGCATGATGCACCAAAGTGGGCCCAGCAATACCCGAGGTATCGCCCTAGCTCAAGCAGTGGTTTCGCCCCAGGAACAACAAACCCCAGATGCAAATGTCACGCCCCGGTTCAGAACCGGAGCGGAGGAAACCCAAGGCCAGGAGGCCCACCACAACAACAACAACTATGTGCACCACAACAGCAACTTCAACCGCGCTCCGCCGCGAGCCCCCCAACAACAACCCCAATAACACCAACACTGCACCAAGGACCGGGAGCAATGCTATTCCGGTTGGAACCAAGGACAAGTCCACAATCACCTGCTATGAATGTGGAGTGGTGGGACACTTCTCCAATGAGTGCCCCAAAAGGCTGGCCAAGCTCGCCGGCAACACCGCTGCACCAGCTCAGCAGCAGCGCCGTGTCTCCACCGGCAAGAAGTTCGCCCCCAACAACCCCAACAACCGCAGCGGCCGCCTCTTTCACATGAGTGCGGAAGAAGCACAGGAAGCCCCAGATGTCGTGCTGGGTATGTTTTCTGTTAACTCAGTACCTGCCAGAGTGTTGTTTGATTCTGGAGCATCGCATTCGTTTGTCACTGAAGATTTTGCATGCACAAGTAAAATTCAACCCATCAGTTTGAAACATGTCATGATAGTTCAAATACCTGGATCAACAACCAAAGCTAGAAAAATTTGCAAAGATGTGCCTATCAGAATTCATGAAATAGATTTTTATGCAAACTTGATTGTTCTGGGAACCAAAGGTTTGGAAGTAGTACTGGGTATGGACTGGATGTCCAAACACCATGGATTGATTGATTGTGCCAAGAAGGCCATCACCATGACCAGTAGCACCGGATTAGTTGAGCACATCTCTGAAAACTGCCCAGAAAATTCACCTGCAACCAGAGTTTAGCCAAGCCAACCTTGGATCAGATTAGGGTCGTTTGTCGATACCCTGATGTGTTTCCGTATGATCTACCCGGTATGCCCCCAGATCGGGATATCGAGTTTATTATCGAGTTACTCCCTGGAACAGGACCTATAGCCCAGAGAGCCTATAGCATGAACCCAACTGAGTTAGTGGAGCTGAAGAAGCAACTGGATGATATGCTAGCCAAAGGTTAATCCGACCAAGTGCGTCGCCTTGGAGATCACCAGTTTTGTTTGTGGATAAAAAGGACGGTGCCACTCGTTTATGTACGGATTACCGTAAGCTTAACGATGTCACCATCAAGAACAAATACCCCTTGCCAAAGATAGAAGACCTGTTTGACCAGTTGACCGGTGCCACCGTGTTCTCTAAGATTGATCTTAGGACTGGTTATCATCAGCTGAAGATCCGTGCAACGGATATCCCAAAGACTGCCTTCACCACCAGATATGGGTTGTATGAGTACAACGTCATGTCGTTTGGATTAACCAATGCCCCTGCTTACTTCATGAACCTCATGAATAAGATCTTCATGAACTTTTTGGATAAGTTTGTCGTTGTCTTCATCGACGACATCCTTATCTACTCCAAAACCGAAGAGGAACATGAGCAACATTTGGAGGTTATCCTAGAAACCCTTAGACAACACAAGTTGTATGCCAAGTTCAGCAAGTGCGAGTTTTGGTTGAAGGAAGTAGGATTCCTGGGACATATCTTGTCTGCAGGAGGAATAGCCGTAGATCCCTCCAAGATCAAAACAGTTGAAGAATGGAAAGCCCCAACCACACAGACCGAGGTCCGTGCATTTCTTGAAGGATTTTCCAGCATTGCAAGGCCAATGACACAACTGTTGAAGAAAGACAAGAAGTTTGAATGGACTGATAAATGTGAAGCCAGCTTCCAGCAACTTAAAACCAGACTAACCACAGCCCCCATCCTAATCATGCCGGACATCACCAAGCCCTTTGACGTCTATTGTGACGCATCTAAGATTGGTCTTGGATGTGTGTTGATGCAAGAAGGAAAGGTGATATCTTATCTGTCCCGGCAGTTGAAACAGCATGAGCAGAACTACCCAACCCATGACCTCGAGCTTGCAGCCGTAGTGTTAGCCTTGAAAGTTTGGCGTCATTACCTCATGGGTAATCGATGCGAGATCTATTCGGATCACAAGAGCCTGAAGTATATCTTCACCCAGAAAGAACTGAACATGAGGCAAGAGATGGTTAGAGCTAATCAAGGATTATGATCTGGAAATTCACTACCACCCCGGCAAGGCCAATGTGGTAGCGGATGCTTTGAGTAGACAGCCGTGTCAGCTGAACTCCATGATAGCAGCAGAACAGCCTAGCCTGTATGAAGAGTTTGAACAGTTTAGACTGGAGCTAGTTAGTGAAGGGTACCTAGCCAGCATAGAGCTGCAACCTTGATGACCCACAAGTATAGGGGATCGCAACAGTCTTCGAGGGAAGTATTACCCAATTTATTGATTTGACACAAGGGGAGACAAAGAATACTTGTAAGCCTTAACAGCGGAGTTGTCAATTCAGCTGCACCTGGAAACAGACTTGCTCGCAAGAGTTTATCAGTAGCAACAGTTTTATAGCAGTAGGAATAGTGAAATAACAGCAGCGGTGAAATAAAGACAGCAGTAGTGATTATAGTAAACAACAGGATTAAAATACTGTAGGCACAGGGACGGATGAACGGGCGTTGCATGGATGAGAGAATTCATATAACAATCATGGTAGGGCATTTGCAGGTAATAATAAAGCGGTATCCAAGTACTAATCAATCAATAGGCTGAAGGAGATATGCCCTAGAGGCAATAATAAAGTGGTTATTATTTATATCTTTGTGTTTATGATAAATGTTTATATATCATGCTATAATTGTATTAACCGAAACATTAGTACATGTGTGATATGTAGACAAACAAAGAAGTCCCTAGTATGCCTCTTAACTAGCTTGTTGATTAATAGATGATTAGTTTCATAATCATGAACATTGGATGTTATTAATAACAAGGTTATATCATTATATGAATGATGTAATAGACACACCCAATTAAGCGTAGCATAAGATCTCGTCATTAAGTTATTTGCTATAAGCTTTCGATACATAGTTACCTAGTCCTTATGACCATGAGATCATGTAAATCACTTATACCGGAAAGGTACTTTGATTACACCAAACGCCACTGCGTAAATGGGTGGTTATAAAGGTGGGATTAAGTATCCGGAAAGTATGAGTTGAGGCATATGGATCAATAGTGGGATTTGTCCATCCCGATGACGGATAGATATACTCTGGGCCCTCTCGGTGGAATGTCGTCTAATGTCTTGCAAGCATATGAATAAGTTCATAAGAGACCACATACCACGGTACGAGTAAAGAGTACTTGTCAGGAGACGAGGTTGAACAAGGTATAGAGTGATACCGATGATCAAACCTCGGACAAGTAAAATATCGCGTGACAAAGGGAATTGGTATCGTATGTGAATGGTTCATTCGATCACTAAGTCATCGTTGAATATGTGGGAGCCATTATGGATCTCCAGATCCCGCTATTGGTTATTGGTCGGAGAGAGATCTCAACCATGTCCGCATAGTTCGCGAACCGTAGGGTGACACACTTAAAGTTGGATGTTGAAATGGTAGAACTTGAATATGGAATGGAGTTCGAATATTTGTTCGGAGTCTCGGATAGGATCCCGGACATCACGAGGAGTTCCGGAATGGTCCGGAGAATAAGATTCATATATAGGATGTCATTTTATGTGTTTGAAAATGATCCGGTGCATTTATGGAAGGTTCTAGAAGGTTCTAGAAAAGTCCGGAAGAAAGTCACTTTGGAAGGCGGAGTCCCGAAGGGACTCCACCACCATGGCCGGCCAACCCTAGGGGGTGGAGTCCCAGGTGGACTCCACCTAAGGTGGCCGGCCACCCCCTCCCAAGGGAAAGTGGGAATCCCACCTCTAGTGGGAGTCCTAGCTTGGGTAGGTTTCATGTCATATGGAAGGTTTTGGTTTGGGGTCTTATTCGAAGACTTGTAGACCAACTCTTGGGTGTTCCACCTATATAATGAGGGCCAAGGGGAGGGGGCCGGCCACCACAACAAGCCACAAGCTGGCCGCACCCTTTGAGGCCGGCCACCCCCTCTCCCCAAACCCTAGCCGCCCCACTCCTCCTTCTTCCCCGCACGCTTAGCGAAGCTCCGCCGGGATTCTCCACCGCCACCGACACCACGCCGTCGTGCTGTCGGATTCAAGAGGAGCTACTACTTCCGCTGCCCGCTGGAATGGGGAGGTGGACGTCGTCTTCATCAACAACCGAACGTGTGACCGAGTACGGAGGTGCTGCCCGTTCGTGGCGCCGGAAGCGATCGTGATCAAGATCTTCTACGCGCTTTTGCAAGCGGCAAGTGAACGTCTACCGCAGCAACAAGAGCCTCATCTTGTAGGCTTTGGAATCTCTTCAAGGGTGAGACTCGATATCCCCTCGTTGCTACCGTCTTCTAGATTGCATCTTGGCTTGGATTGCGTGTTCGCGGTAGGAAATTTTTTGTTTTCTATGCAACGTTATCCTACAGTGGTATCAGAGCCGTGTCTATGCATAGATGGTTGCACGAGTAGAACACAATGGTTTTGTGGGCGTTGATGCTTATGTTGTCTTTAGTTTGAGTACTTTGCATCTTTGTGGCATAGTGGGATGAAGCGGCTCGGGCTAACTTTACATGACCGCGTTCATGAGATTTGCTCCACGCTCGACATGCAACTTGTATTGCATAAGTGGCTTTGCGGGTGTCTGTCTCTCCTACTATAGTGAAGATTCAATTTACTCTTCTATTGACAACACTAGTATCACCGTTGTGGTTCATGTTCGTAGGTAGATTAGATCTTACTCGAAAACCCTAAACCACGTAAAATATGCAAACCAAATTAGAGACGTCTAACTTGTTTTTGCAGGGTTTGGTGATGTGATATGGCCATAATGTGATGATGAATATGTATGAGATGATCATTATTGTATTGTGGCAACCGGCAGGAGCCTTATGGTTGTCTTTAATTTTCATGTTGAGTAGTATTTCAAAGTAGTTGTAATAGTTGCTACATGAGGTGAACAACCATGAAGACGGCGCCATGGACCTTGACGCTACGCCGACGATGATGGAGATCATGCCCGTTGATGATGGAGATCATGTCCGTGCTTTGGAGATGAAGATCGAAGGCGCAAAGACTAAAGGGCCATATCATATCACATATGAATTGCATGTGATGTTAATCCTTTATGCATCTTATTTTGCTTAGATCGCGACGGTAGCATTATAAGATGATCCCTCACATTAATATCAAGATAATAAAGTGTTCTCCCCTCGTATGCACCGTTGATATAGTTCGTCGTTTCGAAGCATCTCGTGATGATCGGATGTGATAGACTCAACGTTCACATACAACGGGTGTAAGCCATGTTGCACACGCGGAATACTTGGGTTTGCTTGACGAGCCTAGCATGTACAGACATGGCCTCGGGACAACGGAAACCGAAAGGTTGAACACGAGTCATATGGATGATATGATCAACATGTTGATGTTCACCATTGAAGCTACATCATCTCACGTGATGATCGGTTTTGGTGTAGTGGATCTGGATCGTGTACCACTTAACAACTATGAGGGATGTTGTATTAAGTGGGAGTTCATTAGTAATTAGATTAAAACATGAACTAATTATCATAAACATAGTCTGAGTAGTATTTTGAATTAATTTGTAGTATTGGCATCCGTTTTTCTACCAAGCGCTAGTCTTGTTATTGAGATAGAAATACTGTTAAAATCTGAAAATAAACTTTACGGACTGGTACCGTATTGTTAAAGAATCAAGAAATGATTAAGTCCTATTGCAAACTTTTAGTAAACCTCACATTGTTGATTCAAAGAGCTATGGTTTCAATTAGTACCTAAAGTTATCTTGTCTCCGTGAAACTTGAAGTTCAAATCTGTTTGAAAAATAAGGAGCTGAAAATTTAGTTTTCAGAAATAATCAAGGTATGAGATATATGTGATATCTAAGACCTTGTTGCAAGGTGATAGAATATAATTTGGTGAGACTACATAAACTCATAAGTTTTATGGGAATGTACGAAGGTTGAAGACGCAAGGCGTCCCAATCCTCCAACTATTGGGGCACTAACGATATTCGTATATCCATGAAGTGATCGTCCTTAGTATGCACCGTTGCTAAGACTCGTAGTTTCGAATACTAAGGTATAGATTCTATGTGTGCATACAACGGGTGCAAGCCAGATTTGCACATACGAATACTGAGGTTAAACTTTACGAGCCTAGCATGTACAGACATGGTCTCGAAAAGTCGTCATGATATGATGGATAAAATTATGAGTGAAATTGTTCATCATATTAAAAGGTTACTAATAGTGAAATCCGGAACACTTGTCATATGATGATCAACTTCAGAACCTCAAGGTTATTGGTATTTGACCAACAAACCTAGAAGTTATTGATGTTGAAGTGTTTTTATGAATAATGAGGAAAGCTAAAAGAGAAACTACAAAGGATATTTTGGCAGAAAGAAAAGAAAAGACTAGAAAGTCTAGCTCAGGTGTATATAAATGATATACATGTTATGGTTGTATTCCTAGTTTGATCACACAATGAAATTCTTGGGTATTAGTACCATATTGGTTGGTATGAAGTGTCATACAAAACAACGCAATACAAGAATACAATGGCCTAAGTGACTGACAAGGAATATGATAGGAATGCACGTCTGGAACAAAAATAAAGAGTTATTATGTTCATCGTTGGCATTCTATCTAGCCCTTAGAATTTATAATAAAGAACTTAATAATTGTTATTTTGCTCTGGTCAAATGAAAACAATGAGTTGTTCAAATTATGACATTACTCCATGTATGATGGATAAGTTATTATAAATCTTAATGGTGAAACACACATACATAACACTGACGCTAAAATGCCATAAGGCAAATGATTTGAATTCCACTTATTTGTGGAACCGCCATTTAGGTCATGTTAGAAAGGAACGCATGAAGGAACTCCATGCAAATGGATTTTTGGAGTCACTTGATTTTTGAATCATTTGACGCTTGCAAATCTTTTCTAAAGAGAATGATTAAAATACCGTTCATAGGCCAAAAGTTGAACGGGCAACTAACTTAGTGGAAAAATACATGATGATGTATGTGGTTCACTGGGCATAGTTGTGTGCGGGAGATTCTTCTACTTCATGAAAACTTTCAACAATGAATTGAGTATATATGTGGATATATTCAATAAGGAAGAAGTTTGAAACATTTGAATGGATTCAAATAAATTTCAGCATGAAGTGGAAATCATCGTAATAGAAAAGTCAAATATCTATGATTGGATCATGGTAGAAATATTTGAATTACGAGTTTTAGCGAACATCTAAGAGAGTTATGAAATTGTTCTACAACTCACATTTCTTGGAGTATCATAATGATGATATAGTATCCGAGATATGTATCCAAACCTTGTTGGATTAATGATGAGATAAAATATTATGACGCCATTATATTTTTGTGGATTATGCTTTAGTGACTACCGCTTTTACACTGAATAGAGCATCATCATGATCCGTTGAAATGACACCATACGAGTTATGGTATGGGTATAAACCCTAATAGTCTTTCTTTAAATTTTGGTCTAAGAGTTTACAACCAAAATCGGATGAATGTCTTTGTTGGTTATCCCAGAGATTTGATTGGGAATTCTTCCCACTATGGAGACAAAGACAAAAGTGTTTGTCAATGTTTCTTATTTCCAAGAAATTGTTTTCTAGCGAAGTATTTGAGTGGGAGGACAATAGAACTCGATAAGGTTTATGAACCTGAGCATAATGATCAGAGTAGCGCAGCATCGGAATTGGTTCCGGAAGCGGCCACGACGATCATGGCTCCCATGACTACAAAGTGTTTTAAGCCATGGAGATCGAAGTACATATTGAACCTTGTAGGTATGGTTTACTTTGTGATCAAATAAATGATTTGTGAACAAAGGATTGATTTTGAACAATGATAAACCAACTACAAACAAAGAAGTTATGATGGGCCCTGACTCCGTTAAAATGGCTATGCGCCATAAAATCCAAGATAGGTGAATACTTTTTGAAAGTAAATGAATCTATGAAATTGATGGACTTGGATGAAATATCCTTAAATAAGCACGACTTGTCGAAAAGTTGTTTACGACAAAGTTCAAAGAGTTGAGTACGATAAGATTAGATCTTCCGTAGCAATGCTTATAGTCCATGTGGATTATTCTAGTAATCGCTACATATTTCTTTTATGAGATATGCTAGTAGGATGGCAAAATATATTACTTAACAGAAGTGTGTATTAAAGGTGTATACAAGATACAACCAAGAGTTTTGCTGTCCGTAGAATACTAGATAGGTATACAAACTTCAATTGGATGAAGTGAGTATCGCGGAGTTGGAATCTTCACCAGATGAAATAGTCAAAGAGTTTTTGATTTCATCAAGAGACGATGAAGAGGCTTGTATTTGCAAGAAATTAAGTGGGAGCGCTGAGACATATTTATAATACTTTATGTAGGTGACATATAGTTGGTTATAAATGATGTAATTATATACTTGATTAAAAGGTTTCATTGAGAAATTAATTTCAATGAAAGGATATGGACTGAAACATATTTAGTGTCAAGATCTATGAAGATAGATTGAAACACATAATAAGTTTAAGTCAAAGTACATAGAATGGATATTGAAGTAGTTCAATATATAAATATTAAGAAAATGTTCTTGTCATGTTAAGTTTTAACAAGACTTGAATGTATCTGACACTCAATGAGTAAAAACACATGAGTGATTATAGATCACGAATAATATGTACACAATCAGATGTCATGTGCTATAAAGTGTTATGAGCATATACCAGAATGATTCATATGATGATCATATGATGATCATTGGACGACAGTAAGAATATCCTTGAGTACTTTAGAAGAACTAAGGATATATATATATATATAGTTTTGTATGAGGAAATGACAAACAAATCGCTGTAAGGTGTTACACCGATATTGGTTTTGTCACATATAAAATATAATTTCAATCTCAAATTAGACTAAGTGTTGTTTAAAAGGTAGCACAATGAGCTAGAAGTTGTCTATGCTAGATTTAGAAGAGTTCTAAATATTGTGACGGATTCTACAAAAGAAGGCAGAGTATGTCATTGTTTTGACAATGACAAAGGATGTTAAGTCAAGAGGTTCTTTGAGAACTTGGTGTAGTTCCGACAGAGTCAGAACTTTGAAGCTATATTGTGTGTGACAATATTAGTGACATATTTCAGACCGCGGAATTAAGGTTCCACCAGAAGACCAAACATATTTAATACCGACTCATTTGGAAATGAGTGATGCGTTGAGACGCAAATGAATTACAAAATACATACGTTTCTGAGCGTGTCAGATCCGTTGACTAAAACCTCTCCCGTGAGCAATACATGATAAAGCACCAGAAGGCCAAGGTGTTATATCTTTACAAATGTAAACTAGATTATTGACTCTAGTGCAAGTGGGAGACTGAAGGAGATATGCCCTAGAGGCAATAATAAAGTGGTTATTATTTATATCTTTGTGTTTATGATAAATGTTTATATATCATGCTATAATTGTATTAACCGAAACATTAGTACATGTGTGATATGTAGACAACAAAGAAGTCCCTAGTATGCCTCTTAACTAGCTTGTTGATTAATAGATGATTAGTTTCATAATCATGAACATTGGATGTTATTAATAACAAGGTTATATCATTATATGAATGATGTAATAGACACACCCAATTAAGCGTAGCATAAGATCTCGTCATTAAGTTATTTGCTATAAGCTTTCGATACATAGTTACCTAGTCCTTATGACCATGAGATCATGTAAATCACTTATACCGGAAAGGTACTTTGATTACACCAAACGCCACTGCGTAAATGGGTGGTTATAAAGGTGGGATTAAGTATCCGGAAAGTATGAGTTGAGGCATATGGATCAATAGTGGGATTTGTCCATCCCGATGACGGATAGATATACTCTGGGCCCTCTCGGTGGAATGTCGTCTAATGTCTTGCAAGCATATGAATAAGTTCATAAGAGACCACATACCACGGTACGAGTAAAGAGTACTTGTCAGGAGACGAGGTTGAACAAGGTATAGAGTGATACCGATGATCAAACCTCGGACAAGTAAAATATCGCGTGACAAAGGGAATTGGTATCGTATGTGAATGGTTCATTCGATCACTAAGTCATCGTTGAATATGTGGGAGCCATTATGGATCTCCAGATCCCGCTATTGGTTATTGGTCGGAGAGAGTCTCAACCATGTCCGCATAGTTCGCGAACCGTAGGGTGACACACTTAAAGTTGGATGTTGAAATGGTAGAACTTGAATATGGAATGGAGTTCGAATATTTGTTCGGAGTCCCGGATAGGATCCCGGACATCACGAGGAGTTCCGGAATGGTCCGGAGAATAAGATTCATATATAGGATGTCATTTTATGTGTTTGAAAATGATCCGGTGCATTTATGGAAGGTTCTAGAAGGTTCTAGAAAAGTCCGGAAGAAAGTCACTTTGGAAGGCGGAGTCCCGAAGGGACTCCACCACCATGGCCGGCCAACCCTAGGGGGTGGAGTCCCAGGTGGACTCCACCTAAGGTGGCCGGCCACCCCCTCCCAAGGGAAAGTGGGAATCCCACCTCTAGTGGGAGTCCTAGCTTGGGTAGGTTTCATGTCATATGGAAGGTTTTGGTTTGGGGTCTTATTCGAAGACTTGTAGACCAACTCTTGGGTGTTCCACCTATATAATGAGGGCCAAGGGGAGGGGGCCGGCCACCACAACAAGCCACAAGCTGGCCGCACCCTTTGAGGCCGGCCACCCCCTCTCCCCAAACCCTAGCCGCCCCACTCCTCCTTCTTCCCCGCACGCTTAGCGAAGCTCCGCCGGGATTCTCCACCGCCACCGACACCACGCCGTCGTGCTGTCGGATTCAAGAGGAGCTACTACTTCCGCTGCCCGCTGGAACGGGAGGTGGACGTCGTCTTCATCAACAACCGAACGTGTGACCGAGTACGGAGGTGCTGCCCGTTCGTGGCGCCGGAAGCGATCGTGATCAAGATCTTCTACGCGCTTTTGCAAGCGGCAAGTGAACGTCTACCGCAGCAACAAGAGCCTCATCTTGTAGGCTTTGGAATCTCTTCAAGGGTGAGACTCGATATCCCCTCGTTGCTACCGTCTTCTAGATTGCATCTTGGCTTGGATTGCGTGTTCGCGGTAGGAAATTTTTTGTTTTCTATGCAACGTTATCCTACATAGGCATGTGTTCCATATATAGTCGTACGTGCTCGCAATGAGAAACTTGCACAACATCTTTTGTCCTACCAGCCGGTGGCAGCCGGGCCTCTAGGGAAACTACTGGAAATTAAGGTACTCCTTTTAATAGAGTACCGGAGCAAAGCATTAACACTCCGTGAACACATGTGATCCTCACATCACCGCCTTCCCCTCCGGTTGTCCCAATTTCTGTCACTTTGGGGCCTCGGGTTCCGGACAGCAACGTGTGTATACAACTTGCAGGTAAGATCAATAAACAATGCATATCATGATGAAACAATAACATGTTCAGATCTGAGATCATGGCACTCGGGCCCTAGTGACAAGCATTAAGCATAACAAGTTGCAACAATATCATAAAAGTAACATCTACGGATACTAGGCACCATGCCCTAACAATCTTGTGACTATTACATGATCAATCTCATCCAATCCCTACCATCCCCTTCAGCCTACAGCGGGGGAATTACTCACACATGGATGGGGGAAACATGGCTGGTCGATGGAGAGGCGTCGGTGGTGATGGCGGTGAAGATCCCCTCCAATTCCCCGTCCCGGCGGAGTGCCAGAACGGAGTTTCTGGTCCCGAGGCGGAGTTTCGTGATGGCGGCGGCGTACTGATGCGCGTAGATGTACATGTCCGTTGGGAACCCCAAGAGGAAGGTATGATGCGCACAGTGGCAAGTTTTCCCTTAGAAAGAAACCAAGGTTTAATCGAACCAGGAGGAGCCAAGAAGCACGTTGAAGGTTGATGGTGGCGAAATGTGATGCGGCGCAACACCAGGGATTCCGGCGCCAACGTGGAACCTGCACAACACAACCAAAGTACTTTGCCCCAACGAAACAGTGAGGTTGTCAATCTCACCGGCTTGCTGTAACAAAGGATTAACCGTATTGTGTGGAAGATGATTGTTTGCGAAGAAAACAGTAAAACAAGTATTGCAGTAGATTGTATGCTATGTAAAGAATAGGACCGGGGTCCACAGTTCACTAGAGGTGTCTCTCCCATAAGATAAAAGCATGTTGGGTGAACAAATTACAGTCGGGCAATTGACAAATAGAAAAGGGCATAACAATGCATATACATGATATGATAAATATAGTGAGATTTAATCAGGGCATTACGACAAAGTACATAGACCGCCATCCAGCATGCATCTATCACTTTGGGGCCTCGGGTTCCGGACAGCAACGTGTGTATACAACTTGCAGGTAAGATCAATAAACAATGCATATCATGATGAAACAATAACATGTTCAGATCTGAGATCATGGCACTCGGGCCCTAGTGACAAGCATTAAGCATAACAAGTTGCAACAATATCATAAAAGTAACATCTACGGATACTAGGCACCATGCCCTAACAATCTTGTGACTATTACATGATCAATCTCATCCAATCCCTACCATCCCCTTCAGCCTACAGCGGGGGAATTACTCACACATGGATGGGGGAAACATGGCTGGTCGATGGAGAGGCGTCGGTGGTGATGGCGGTGAAGATCCCCTCCAATTCCCCGTCCCGGCGGAGTGCCAGAACGGAGTTTCTGGTCCCGAGGCGGAGTTTCACGATGGCGGCGGCGTACTGGATGGTCTCTGGAAATATCGTCGAACCCCCTGGCGTTTTTAGGTCGAAAGGCATATATAGTCCGAAAGGAGAGTCGGGGGGCCGCCGAGGCGCCCACACAACAAGGCGGCGCCCCCCTTGGCCGCGACGGCCTAGTGTGTGGGGGCCTCGGGCCCCCACCTGGCTTGCCCTTCTGGCTCCGTCAGTATTCTGGGAAAATAGGGCCTTTCGCATAAATTCCGAGGATTTTCCCGAAAGTTGGATTTCTGCACAAAAACGAGACACCAGAGCAATTCTGCTGAAAACAGCGTTAGTCCGTGTTAGTTGTATCCAAAATACACAAATTAGAGGCAAAACAATAGCAAAAGTGTTCGGGAAAGTAGATACGTTTTGGACGTATCAACTCCCCCAAGCTTAGCTTATTGCTTGTCCTCAAGCAATTCAGTTAACAACTGAGTGCGATAAAAGAACTTTCACGAACACATTTGTTCATATGATGTAAATATTCTCATGATATGGCAAGTGCTTAAGCAATTCATAATAAGGTACATGCAAATAAAGTCATCTAGTAACTGTGTCAATCATAAAAGAGATACCAACAAACTAATAACAAGCATCATGAAACACTTCAATAAGCAGGATTGCAATGTTCATAGAAGGATATGATAAAGTGGTATCTCGCTTGCCTGTATTTGTAGCAAAACATAAATGCCCAGGCACCTCTGAAGTTCATAGAAAGACTAGAAGTAAAATTGTCAAAGATAAAAGCATCAAAGTTATACCACAGCTGATCATATTTTGGGACAAGCATATTATACTAAGAATGACAGTCATGCTCTCAAGAAAGTGCTCAAAGAAAGGATGGTGACTCAACATAAAAGTAAAAGATTGACCCTTCGCAGAGGGAAGCAGGGATTAACATGTGCTAGAGCTTTTCATTTTTCAAAGACAGAAGTAAAATTATTTTGAGAGGTGTTTGTTGTTGTCAACGAATGATAGTGGGTACTCTAACCACCTCGCCAACCAGACTCTCAAGAGCGGCTCCCATGAAGGACGTTATCTCTACCAGCAAGGTAGATCATCCCTCTTCTCTTTTGTTTACACATGTATTTTAGTTTCATTATGGATGACACTCCCCCCAACCTTTGCTTACACAAGCCATGGCTAACCGAATCCTCGGGTGCCTTCCAACATTCACATACCATGGGGAAGTGTCTATTTGCAGGTTAAGTTGCTTACTGATGAATCAGAGCAAAACACGTGAAGAGAATTATTAATGAAGGTTGATTAATTGGGGCTGGGAACCCCGTTGCCAGCTCTTTTTGCAAAATTATTGGATAAGCGGATGTGCCACTAGTCCATTGGTGAAAGTCTGTCCGGAGTAAATGACAAGGTTGAAAGATAAAACACCACATATTTCCTCATGAGCTATAAAACATTAACACAAATTGAGAAGTAGTTTGAAGGTTTAAAGGTAGCACATGAAAATTTACTTGGAATGGTTTGAAATGCCATGCATAGGTATTTATGGTGGATGATACGTCTCCAACGTATCGATAATTTCTTATGTTCCATGCTACTTTATTGATGATACCTACATGTTTTATACACATTATATGTCATATTTATGTTCTGGAACTAACCTATTAACAAGATGCCGAAGTGCCAGCTCCTGTTTTCTGCTGTTTTTGGTTTCAGAAATCCTAGTAACGCAATATTCTCGGAATTGGACGAAATCAACGCCCAGTTCCTATTTTGCCCGGAAGCATCCAGAACACCCGAGAGCCGCCAGAGGGGGGCCCTGTGGGCCCCAGATGATAGGGTGGCGCGGCCTGGGCCCTGGCCGCGCCAGCCTATGGTGTCGTCGCCCCTTCGACCCTCCGAGGCTGCCCTTTCGCCTATATAAAGCCCCGTCGAAAACCCTTACGGAAGAAGCCACGGTACGCGAAACCTTCCAGAGCCGCCGCCATCGCGAAGCCAAGATCTGGGGGACAGGAGTCTCTGTTCCGGCACCCTGCCGGACGGGGAAGTGCCCCCGGAAGGCTTCTCCATCGACACCGCTGCCATCTCCACCGCCATCTTCATCACCGCTGCTGCTCCCATGAGGAGGGAGTAGTTCTCCATCAAGGCTCGGGGCTGTACCGGTAGCTATGTGGTTCATCTCTCTCCTATGTGCTTCAATACAATAATCTCATGAGCTGCCTTACATGATTGAGATTCATATGATGATGCTTGTAATCTAGATGTCATTATGCTAGTCAAGTGAGTTTTACTTATGTGATCTCCGGAGACTCCTTGTCCCACGTGTGTAAAGGTGACAGTGTGTGCACCGTGTGGGTCTCTTAGGCTATATTTCACAGAATACTTATTCACTGTTATGAATGGCATAGTGAAGTGCTTATTTATATCTCTTTATGATTGCAATGTGTTTTGTATCACAATTTATCTATGTGCTACTCTAGTGATGTTATTAAAGTAGTTTTATTCCTCCTACACGGTGTAATGGTGACAGTGTGTGCACTCGTGTTAGTACTTGGTTTATGCTATGATCATGATCTCTTGTAGATTGCGAAGTTAACTATTGCTATGATAGTATTGATGTGTATTATTCCTCCTACATAAGCATGAAGGTGACAGTGTGCATGCTATGTTAGTACTTGGTTTAGTCGTTTCGATCTTTCATGCACTCTAAGGTTATTTAAATATGAACATTGAATTGTGGAGCTTGTTAACTCCGGCATTGAGGGTTCGTGTAATCCTACGCAATGTGTTCATCATCCAACAAGAGAGTGTAGAGTATGCATTTATCTATTCTGTTATGTGATCAATGTTGAGAGTGTCCACTAGTGAAAGTCTATTCCCTAGGCCTTGTTCCTAAATACTGCTATCGCTGCTTGTTTACTGTTTTACTGCGTTACTACTGCGTTACTACTGCTTGTTTACTTCCTACAATATTACTACCATCAACTGCACGCCAGCAGCTATTTTCTGGCGCCGTACTACTGCTCATATTCATTCATACCACTTGTATTTCACTATCTCTTCGCCGAACTAGTACACCTATTTGGTGTGTTGGGGACACAAGAGACTTCTTGCTTTGTGGTTGCAGGGTTGCTTGAGAGGGATATCTTTGACCTCTTCCTCCCCGAGTTCGATAAACCTTGGGTGATCCACTTAAGGGAAACTTGCTGCTGTTCTACAAACCTCTGCTCTTGGAGGCCCAACACTGTCTACAAGAATAGAAGCACCCGTAGACATCAAGCTATTTTCTGGCGCCGTTGCCGGGGAGGAAAGGTAAAAGGCACTCATACTCCGGTTCCAGGTAACAGTACTTTTCTGGCGCCATTGTGTGTGTGCTCGAAGCTATTTCCTTTAGACTCTGCAATTGCGACATTTGGTTTCTTGTTTACACTAGTTAGGCATAATGGACAACAATGACCTTTTTATTCTATTTCCTGATTTAAGACATGGATGGTTTGATGCGAAAATTAAAAAACCCATGGAACATATTAATATGAATGCTTTGAACACTATTGTTGCTAATGCTATGGAAAATTCTAAGCTTGGGGAAGCTGGCTTTGATGAGCATGATATTTTTAGTCCCCCAAGCATTGAGGAGAAAATTTACTTTGATGATACTTTGCCTCCTATATTTGATGATGAGAATAATAATGATAGCTACTTTGTTGAATTTGCTCCCACTACAACTAATAAAATTGATTATGCTTATGTTGGGAGTAGTAATTATTTTATGCATGAGACTCATGATAAGAATGCTTTATGTGATAGTTATATTGTTGAGTTTGCTCATGATGCTACTGAAAGTTATTATGAGAGAGGAAAATATGGTTGTAGAAATTTTCATGTTACTAAAATGCCTCTCTATGTGCTGAAATTTTTGAAGCTACACTTGTTTTATCTTCCTATGCTTGTTACTTTGCTCTTCATGAACTTGTTTATTTACAAGATTCCTATGCATAGGAAGCATGTTAGACTTAAATGTGTTTTGAATTTGCCTCTTGATGCTCTCTTTTGCTTCAACTTCTATTTCTTGCGAGTGCATCATTAAAATTACTGAGCCCATCTTAATGGCTATAAAGAAAGAACTTCTTGGGAGATAACCCATGTGTTTTTTTACTACAGTACTTTGTTTTATATTTGAGTCTTGGAAGTTGTTTACTACTGTAGCAACCTCTCCTTATCATGTTTTTGTGCCAAGTAAAGTTTCTATGCTAAAGTTGATGTTATATTTGGGATCGCTGCGCAGAAACAGCATTGCTGTCTGTCACGAATCTGGGCACAAGTCTCTGTAGAAAATTCGAAAAAATCTGCCAATTTACGAGCGTGATCCTCAGATATGTACGCAACTTTCATTAGTTTTGAGTTTTTCCGTTTGAGCAAGTCTGGTGCCATTTTAAAATTCGTCTTTACGGACTGTTCTGTTTTTGACAGATTCTGCCTTTTATTTCGCATTGCCGCTTTTGTTAAGTTGAATGAGTTTCTTTGTTCCATTAACTTTCAGAAGTTTTGTGCAATGTCCAGAAGTGTAAAGAATGATTGTGTCACCTCTGAACATGTGAATTTTTGATTATGCACTAACCCTCTAATGAGTTTGCTTGAAGTTTGGTGTGAAGGAAGTTTTCAAGGGTCAATAGAAGAGGGTGATATAATGTGATCGAGAAGAGTGAAAGGTCTAAGCTTGGGGATGCCCCGGTGGTTCACCCTGCATATTTTAAGAAGACTCAAGCATCTAAGCTTGGGGATGCCCAAGGCATCCCCTTCTTCATCGACAACTTATCAGGTTTCTTCTAGTGAAACTATATTTTTATTCGGTCACATCTTATGTACTTTACTTGGAGCGTCTGTGTGTGCTTTTATTTTTGTTTTGTTATCTTAGTTCTCTGAATAAGTTCATCCTTGTGTGGGAGAGAGACACGCTCCGCTGGTTCGTATGAACACATGTGTTCTTAGCTCATAATATTCATGGCGAAGTTTCCTCTTCGTTAAATTGTTATATGGTTGGAATTGGAAAATGCTACATGTAGTAATTCTAAAATGTCTTGGATAATGTGATACTTGGCAATTTTTGTGCTCATGTTTAAGCTCTTGCATCATATACTTTGCACCCATTAATGAAGAAATACATAGAGCTTGCTAAAATTTGGTTTGCATATTTGGTCTCTCTAAGGTCTAGATAATTTCTAGTATTGAGTTTTGAACAACAAGGAAGACGGTGTAGAGTCTTATAATGTTTACAATATGTCTTTTATGTGAGTTTTGCTGCACCGGTTCATCCTTGAGTTTGCTTCAAATAACCTTGCTAGCCTAAACCTTGTATCGAGAGGGAATACTTCTCATGCATCCAAATACTTGAGCCAATATTCATGCCATTTGTGTCCACCATACCTACCTACTACATGGTATTTCTCCGCCATTCCAAAGTAAATTGCTTGAGTGCTACCTTTAAAATTCCATCATTCACCTTTGCAATATATAGCTCATGGGACAAAATAGCCTTAAAAACTATCGTAGTATTGAATATGTACTTATGCACTTTATCTCTTATTAAGTTGCTTGTTGTGCGATAACCATGCTTCTGGGGAACGCCATCAATTACTCTTTATTGAATATCATGTGAGTTGCTATGCATGTCCGTCTTGTCTGAAGGATCTGCCACCTTAATGATTGGAGCATGCAAATTGTTAGAGAAGAACATTGGGCCGCTAACTAAAGCCATGAATCATGGTTGAAGTTTCAGTTTTGGACATATATCCTCAATCTCATATGAGAATAATAATTATTGCTACATGCTTATGCATTTAAGAGGAGTCCATTATCTGTTGTCCATGTTGTCCCGGTATGGATGTCTAAGTTGAGAATAATCAAAAGCGAGAAATCCAAAATGCGAGCTTTCTCCTTAGACCTTTGTACAGGCGGCATGGAGGTACCCCTTTGTGACACTTGGTTGAAACATGGCATTGCAAAGATCCGGTAGTCCAAGCTAAGTAGGACAAGGTGCGGGCACTATTAGTATACTATGCACGTCTCCAACGTATCGATAATTTCTTATGTTCCATGCTACTTTATTGATGATACCTACATGTTTTATGCACATTATATGTCATATTTATGCATTTTCTGGAACTAACCTATTAACAAGATGCCGAAGAGCCAGTTGCTGTTTTCTGCTGTTTTTGGTTTCAGAAATCCTAGTAAGGAAATATTCTCGGAATTGGACGAAATCAACGCCCAGGGTCCTATTTTTGCACGGAGCTTCCAGAAGACCGAAGAGGGAAGGAAGTGGGGCCACGAGGCGCCGTCACCATAGGGCGGCGCGGCCCAGGCCCTGGCCGCGCCGACCTATGGTGTGGGGCCCTCGTGTGGCCCCCCACGTTGCCCTTCCGCCTACTTAAAGCCTCCGTCGCGAAACCCCCAGTACCGAGAGCCACGATACGGAAAACCTTCCAGAGACGCCGCCGCCGCGAATCCCATCTCGGGGGATTCAGGAGATCGCCTCCGGCACCCTGCCGGAGAGGGGATTCATCTCCCGGAGGACTCTACACCGCCATGGTTGCCTCCGGAGTGATGAGTGAGTAGTTCACCCCTGGACTATGGGTCCATAGCAGTAGCTAGATGGTCGTCTTCTCCTTGTTGTGCTTCATTGTTGGATCTTGTGAGCTGCCTAACATGATCAAGATCATCTATCTGTAATACTATATGTTGTGTTTGTCGGGATCCGATGGATAGAGAATACTATGTTATGGTGATTATCAATCTATTGTTTATGTGTTGTTTATGATCTTGCATGCTCTCCGTTATTAGTAGAGGCTCTGGCCAAGTTTGTACTCTTAACTCCAAGAGGGAGTATTTATGCTCGATAGTGGGTTCATGCCTTCATTGACACCTGGGACAGTGACAGAAAGTTCTAAGGTTGTGATGTGCTGTTGCCACTAGGGATAAAACATTGATTCTATGTCTAAGGATGTAGTTGTCGATTACATTACGCACCATACTTAATGCAATTGTCTGTTGCTTAGCAACTTAATACTGAATGGGGTTCGGATGATAACCTGAAGGTGGACTTTTTAGGCATAGATGCAGTTGGATGGCGGTCTATGTACTTTGTCGTAATGCCCGGATTAAATCTCACTATATTTATCATATCATGTATATGCATTGTTATGCCCTTCTCTATTTGTCAATTGCCCGACTGTAATTTGTTCACCCAACATGCTTTTATCTTATGGGAGAGACACCTCTAGTGAACTGTGGACCCCGGTCCTATTCTTTACATAGCATACAATCTACTGCAATACTTGTTTACTGTTTTCTTTGCAAACATCTTCCACTCGATACGCTTAATCCTTTGTTACAGCAAGCCGGTGAGATTGACAACCTCACTGTTTCGTTGGGGCAAAGTACTTTGGTTTTGTTGTGCAGATTCCACGTTGGCGCCGGAATCCCTGTTGTTGCGCCGCATCACATTTCGCCACCATCAACCTTCAACGTGCTTCTTGGCTCCTACTGGTTCGATTAAACCTTGGTTTCTTTCTGAGGGAAAACTTGCTACTGTGCGCATCATACCTTCCTCTTGGGGTTCCCAACGAACGTGTGAGTTACACGCCATCAAGCTCTTTTTCTGGCGCCGTTGCCGGGGAGATCAAGACACGCTGCAAGGGGAGTCTCCACTTCTCAATCTCTTTACTTTGTTTTTGTCTTGCTTTATTTTATTTACTACTTTGTTTGCTGCACCTAAACAAAACACAAAAAAATTAGTTGCTAGTTTTACTTTATTTACTGTCTTGCTCTCTATATCAAAAACACAAAAAAATTAGTTACTTGCATTTACTTTATCTAGTTTGTTTTATTTACCGTTGCTAAAATGAATACCCCTGAAAATACTAAGTTGTGTGACTTCACAAATGCAAATAATAATGATTTCCTATGCACACCTATTGCTCCACCTGCTACTACAGCAGAATTCTTTGAAATTAAACCTGCTTTACTGAACCTGGTTATGAGAGATCAATTTTCTGGTGTTAGTTCTGATGATGCTGCTGCCCATCTCAATAATTTTGTTGAACTTTGTGAAATGCAAAAGTATAAGGATGTAGATGGTGATATTATTAAATTGAAAGTGTTTCCTTTCTCATTAAGAGGAAGAGCTAAAGATTGGTTGCTATCTTTGCCTAAGAATAGTATTGATTCATGGACTAAATGTAAGGATGCTTTTATTGGTAGATATTATCCTCCCGCTAAAATTATATCTTTGAGAAGTAGCATAATGAATTTTAAGCAATTAGATACTGAACATGTTGCTCAAGCATGGGAGAGAATGAAATCTTTGGTAAAGAATTGCCCAACCCATGGACTGACTACTTGGATGATCATCCAAACCTTCTATGCAGGACTAAATTTTTCTTCGCGGAATTTATTGGATTCAGCTGCTGGAGGTACCTTTATGTCCATCACATTGGGGGCGGCTACAAAACTTCTTGATGATATGATGATAAATTACTCTGAATGGCACACGGAAAGAGCTCCACAAGGTAAGAAGGTAAATTCTGTTGAAGAAACCTCTTCCTTGAGTGATAAGATTGATGTGATTATGTCTATGCTTGTGAATGGTAGATCTAATGTTGATCCAAATAATGTTCCTTTAGCTTCATTGGTTGCTCAAGAAGAAAATGTTGATGTGAATTTCATTAAAAATAATAATTTCAACAACAATGCTTATAGGAACAACTCTGGTAATAACTATAGGCCATATCCTTCTGCTAATGGTAATGGTTATGGTAATTCTTATGGGAATTCTTACAACAATAATAGGAGTGTACCCTCTGGTCTTGAAGCCATGCTTAAAGAATTTATTAGTACACAAACTGCTTTTAACAAATCTGTTGAGGAAAAGCTTGATAAAATTGATACTATTGCTTCTAGAGTTGATAGACTTGCCTCTGATGTTAATCTTTTAAAATTGAAAGTTATGCCTAATAATGATATTGATAATAAGATTACTACTACAGCAAATGCCATCCAAGTTAGAATTAATGAGAATATAAGATTAATGGCTGAACTGCGTGCTAGGTGGGATAGAGAAGAAAATGAAAAACTAGCTAAAGAGAATAATGTAGCTAAAGTTTGGACTATTACCACCACTAGTAATGTTAATGCTTCACATGTTGCTGCACCTCCTACTATCAATGGTAAAATAATTGGTGTTGGCAATGTTTCTACTCCTAGTGCAAAGCGAACAAAACTGCCTGAAATTGCTAAAACTGCTGAAACTGCTTGTGATAAAACTGCTGAAATTTTTTCCAACCTTGGGAACAATGATCCCATTGCTGTAGCTCATAATGATTTAGATTTTGATGATTGCCACATCTCTGAAGTTATAAAGTTCTTACAAAAACTTGCTAAAAGTCCTAATGCTAGTGCTATAAATTTAGCCTTTACAAAACATATTACAAATGCTCTCATAAAAGCTAGAGAAGAGAAACTAAAACTTGAAACTTCTATTCCTAGAAAGTTAGAAGATGGTTGGGAGCCCATCATTAAAATGAAATTCAATGACTTTGAATGTAATGCTTTATGTGATCTTGGTGCAAGTATTTCTGTTATGCCTAAAAAGATTTATGATATGCTTGACTTGCCACCATTGAAGAATTGTTATTTGGATGTTAATCTTGCCGATAATGTTAAAAAGAAACCTTTGGGGAGGATTGATAATGTGCGCATTACGGTTAACAATAACCTTGTCCCCGTTGATTTTGTTGTCTTGGATATCGAATGCAATGCATCTTGTCCTATTGTATTGGGAAGACCTTTTCTTCGAACCGTTGGTGCTGTTATTGATATGAGGGAAGGTAATATTAAATATCAATTTCCTCTCAAGAAAGGTATGGAACACTTTCCTAGAAAGAGAATGAAGTTGCCTTTTGATTCTATTATTAGAACAAGTTATGATGTTGATGCTTCTACTCTCGATGTTACTTGATTTGCACTTTCTGCGCCTAGCTGAAAGGCGTTAAAGAAAAGCGCTTATGGGAGACAACCCATGTTTTTACTACAGCAATTTTTTGTTTTGTTGAGTCTTGGAAGTTGTTTACTACTGTAGCAACCTCTCCTTATCATGTTTTTGTGCCAAGTAAAGTTTCTATGTCAAAGTTGATGTTATATTTGGGATCGCTGCGCAGAAACAACATTGCTGTCTGTCACGAATCTGGGCACAGCCTCTGTAGAAAATTCGAAAAAATCTGCCAATTTACGAGCGTGATCCTCAGATATGTACGCAACTTTCATTAGTTTTGAGTTTTTCTATTTGAGCAAGTCTGGTGCCAGCTTTAAATTCGTCTTTACGACTGTTCTGTTTTTGACAGATTCTGCCTTTTATTTCGCATTGCCTCTTTTGCTATGTTGAATAATTTCTTTGATCCATTAATGTCCAGTAGCTTTATGCAATGTCCAGAAGTGTAAAGAATGATTGTGCCACCTCTGAACATGTGAATTATTAATTGTGCACTAACCCTCTAATGAGTTTGCTTGAAGTTTGGTGTGAAGGAAGTTTTCAAGGGTCAAGAGAGGAGTATGATATACTATGATCAAGAGGAGTGAAAGCTCTAAGCTTGGGGATGCCCCCGTGGTTCACCCCTGCATATTTTAAGAAGACTCAAGCGTCTAAGCTTGGGGATGCCCAAGGCATCCCCTTCTTCATCGACAACATCATCAGGTTCCTCCCCTGAAACTATATTTTTATTCAGTCACATCTTGTGTTCTTTACTTGGAGCGTCGGTTTGTTTTTGTTTGAATAAAATGGATCCTAGCATTCACTTTGTGGGAGAGAGACACGCTCCGCTGTTGCATATGGACAAATATGTCCTTAGGCTTTACTCATAATGTTCAAGGCGAAGTTTCTTCTTCGTTAAATTGTTATATGATTGGAATTGGAAAATGCTACATGTAGTAATTCTAAAATGTCTTGGATAATGTGATACTTGGCAATTGTTGTGCTCATGTTTAAGCTCTTGCATCATATGCTTTGCACCCATTAATGAAGAAATACATAGAGCTTGCTAAAATTTGATTTGCATATTTGGTCTCTCTAAGGTCTAGATAATATCTAGTATTGAGTTTTGAACAACAAGGAAGACGGTGTAGAGTCTTATAATGTTTACAATATGTCTTTTATGTGAGTTTTGCTGCACCGGTTCATCCTTGAGTTTGCTTCAAATAACCTTGCTAGCCTAAACCTTGTATCGAGAGGGAATACTTCTCATGCATCCAAAATCCTTGAGCCAACCACTATGCCATTTGTGTCCACCATACCTACCTACTACATGGTATTTCTCCGCCATTCCAAAGTAAATTGCTTGAGTGCTACCTTTAAAATTCCATCATTCACCTTTGCAATATATAGCTCATGGGACAAAATAGCCTTAAAAACTATCGTAGTATTGAATATGTACTTATGCACTTTATCTTTTATTAAGTTGCTTGTTGTGCGATAACCATGCTTCTGGGGAACGCCATCAACTATTGTTGAATATCATGTGAGTTGCTATGCATGTCCGTCTTGTCTGAAGGATCTATCACCTTAGTGGTTGGAGCATGCAAAATTGTTAGAGAAGAACATTGGGCCGCTAACTAAAGCCATGAATCATGGTTGAAGTTTCAGTTTTGGACATATATCCTCAATCTCATATGAGAATAATAATTGTTGCTACATGCTTATGCATTTAAGAGGAGTCCATTATCTGTTGTCCATGTTGTCCCGGTATGGATGTCTAAGTTGAGAATAATCAAAAGCGAGAAATCCAAAATGCGAGCTTTCTCCTTAGACCTTTGTACAGGCGGCATGGAGGTACCCCTTTGTGACACTTGGTTGAAACATGGCATGCAAAGATCCGGTAGTCCAAGTTAAGTAGGACAAGGTGCGGGCACTATTAGTATACTATGCATGAGGCTTGCAACTTGTAAGATATAATTTACATAACTCATATGCTTTATTACTACCGTTGACAAAATTGTTTCATGTTTTCAAAATAAAAGCTCTAGCACAAATACAGCAATCGATGCTTTCCTCTTTGAAGGACCATTCTTTTACTTTTATTGTTGAGTCAGTTTACCTATCTCTCTCCACCTTAAGAAGCAAACACTTGTGTGAACTGTGCATTGATTCCTACATACTTGCATATTGCACTTGTTATATTACTTTATGTTGACAATATCCATGAGATATACATGTTATAAGTTGAAAGCAACCGCTGAAACTTAATCTTCCTTTGTGTTGCTTCAATACCTTTACTTTGATTTATTGCTTTATGAGTTAACTCTTATGCAAGACTTATTGATGCTTGTCTTGAAGTACTATTCATGAAAAGTCTTTGTCATATGATTCACTTGTTTACTCATGTCATTACCTTTGTTTTGATCGCTGCATTCATTACATATGTTTACAAATAGTATGATCAAGATTATGATGGCATGTCACTTCAGAAATTATCTTTGTTATCGTTTTACCTGCTCGGGACGAGCAGAACTAAGCTTGGGGATGCTGATACGTCTCCAACGTATCGATAATTTCTTATGTTCCATGCTACTTTATTGATGATACCTACATGTTTTATGCACATTATATGTCATATTTATGCATTTTCTGGAACTAACCTATTAACAAGATGCCGAAGAGCCAGTTGCTGTTTCTGTTTTTGGTTTCAGAAATCCTAGTAAGGAAATATTCTCAATTGGACGAAATCAACGCCAGGGTCCTATTTTTGCACGAGCTTCCAGACCGAAGAGGGAAGGAAGTGGGGCCACGAGGCGCCGTCACCATAGGCGGCGCGGCCCAGCCCGGCCGCGCGACCTATGGTGTGGGGCCCTCGTGTGGCCCCCCACGTTGCCCGTCCGCCTACTTAAAGCCTCCATCGCGAAACCCCCAGTACCGAGAGCCACGATACGGAAAACCTTCCAGAGATGCCGCCACCGCGAATCCCATCTCGGGGGATTCAGAGATCGCCTCCGGCACCCTGCCGGAGAGGGGATTCATCTCCCGGAGGACTCTACACCGCCATGGTTGCCTCCGGAGTGATGAGTGAGTAGTTCACCCCTGGACTATGGGTCCATAGCAGTAGCTAGATGGTCGTCTTCTCCTTGTTGTGCTTCATTGTTGGATCTTGTGAGCTGCCTAACATGATCAAGATCATCTATCTGTAATACTATATGTTGTGTTTGTCGGGATCCGATGGATAGAGAATACTATGTTATGGTGATTATCAATCTATTGTTTATGTGTTGTTTATGATCTTGCATGCTCTCCGTTATTAGTAGAGGCTCTGGCCAAGTTTGTACTCTTAACTCCAAGAGGGAGTATTTATGCTCGATAGTGGGTTCATGCCTTCATTGACACCTGGGACAGTGACAGAAAGTTCTAAGGTTGTGATGTGTTGTTGCCACTAGGGATAAAACATTGATTCTATGTCTAAGGATGTAGTTGTCGATTACATTACGCACCATACTTAATGCAATTGTCTGTTGCTTAGCAACTTAATACTGAATGGGGTTCGGATGATAACCTGAAGGTGGACTTTTTAGGCATAGATGCAGTTGGATGGCGGTCTATGTACTTTGTCGTAATGCCCGGATTAAATCTCACTATATTTATCATATCATGTATATGCATTGTTATGCCCTTCTCTATTTGTCAATTGCCCGACTGTAATTTGTTCACCCAACATGCTTTTATCTTATGGGAGAGACACCTCTAGTGAACTGTGGACCCCGGTCCTATTCTTTACATAGCATACAATCTACTGCAATACTTGTTTTACTGTTTTCTTTGCAAACATCTTCCACTCGATACGCTTAATCCTTTGTTACAGCAAGCCGGTGAGATTGACAACCTCACTGTTTCGTTGGGGCAAAGTACTTTGGTTTTGTTGTGCAGATTCCACGTTGGCGCCGGAATCCCTGTTGTTGCGCCGCATCACATTTCGCCACCATCAACCTTCAACGTGCTTCTTGGCTCCTACTGGTTCGATTAAACCTTGGTTTCTTTCTGAGGGAAAACTTGCTACTGTGCGCATCATACCTTCCTCTTGGGGTTCCCAACGAACGTGTGAGTTACACGCCATCACTATGCATGAGGCTTGCAACTTGTAAGATATAATTTACATAACTCATATGCTTTATTACTACCGTTGACAAAATTGTTTCATGTTTTCAAAATAAAAGCTCTAGCACAAATATAGCAATCGATGCTTTCCTCTTTGAAGGACCATTCTTTTACTTTTATTGTTGAGTCAGTTTACCTATCTCCTTCCACCTCAAGAAGCAAACACTTGTGTGAACTGTGCATTGATTCCTACATACTTGCATATTGCACTTGTTATATTACTTTATGTTGACAATATCCATGAGATATACATGTTATAAGTTGAAAGCAACCGCTGAAACTTAATCTTCCTTTGTGTTGCTTCAATACCTTTACTTTGATTTATTGCTTTATGAGTTAACTTTTATGCAAGACTTATTTATGCTTGTCTTGAAGTACTATTCATGAAAAGTCTTTGCTTTATGATTCAGTTGTTTACTCATGTCATTACCATTGTTTTGATCGCTGCATTCATCTCATATGCTTACAATATTATGATCAAGGTTATGATGGCATGTCACTTAAGAAATTATCTTTGTTATCGTTTTACCTGCTCGGGACGAGCAGAACTAAGCTTGGGGATGCTGATACGTCTCCAACGTATCGATAATTTCTTATGTTCCATGCTACTTTATTGATGATACCTACATGTTTTATACACATTATATGTCATATTTATGCGTTTTCTGGAACTAACCTATTAACAAGATGCCGAAGTGCCAGTTCCTGTTTTCTGCTGTTTTTGGTTTCAGAAATCCTAGTAACGAAATATTCTCGGAATTGGACGAAATCAACGCCCAGGTTCCTATTTTGCCCGGAAGCATCCAGAACACCCGAGAGCCGCCAGAGGGGGGCCCTGTGGGCCCCAGATGATAGGGTGGCGCGGCCTGGGCCCTGGTCGCGCCAGCCTATGGTGTTGTCGCCCCTTCGACCCTCCGAGGCTGCCCTGTCGCCTATATAAAGCCCCTGCGTCGAAAACCCTTACGGAAGAAGCCACGGTACGCGAAACCTTCCAGAGCGCCGCCATCGCGAAGCCAAGATCTGGGGGACAGGAGTCTCTGTTCCGGCACCCTGCCGGACGGGGAAGTGCCCCCGGAAGGCTTCTCCATCGACACCGCTGCCATCTCCACCGCCATCTTCATCACCGCTGCTGCTCCCATGAGGAGGGAGTAGTTCTCCATCGAGGCTCGGGGCTGTACCGGTAGCTATGTGGTTCATCTCTCTCCTATGTGCTTCAATACAATAATCTCATGAGCTGCCTTACATGATTGAGATTCATATGATGATGCTTGTAATCTAGATGTCATTATGCTAGTCAAGTGAGTTTTACTTATGTGATCTCCGGAGACTCCTTGTCCCACGTGTGTAAAGGTGACAGTGTGTGCACCGTGTGGGTCTCTTAGGCTATATTTCACAGAATACTTATTCACTGTTATGAATGGCATAGTGAAGTGCTTATTTATATCTCTTTATGATTGCAATGTGTTTTGTATCACAATTTATCTATGTGCTACTCTAGTGATGTTATTAAAGTAGTTTTATTCCTCCTACACGGTGTAATGGTGACAGTGTGTGCACTCGTGTTAGTACTTGGTTTATGCTATGATCATGATCTCTTGTAGATTGCGAAGTTAACTATTGCTATGATAGTATTGATGTGTATTATTCCTCCTACATAAGCATGAAGGTGACAGTGTGCATGCTATGTTAGTACTTGGTTTAGTCGTTTCGATCTTTCATGCACTCTAAGGTTATTTAAATATGAACATTGAATTGTGGAGCTTGTTAACTCCGGCATTGAGGGTTCGTGTAATCCTACGCAATGTGTTCATCATCCAACAAGAGAGTGTAGAGTATGCATTTATCTATTCTGTTATGTGATCAATGTTGAGAGTGTCCACTAGTGAAAGTCTATTCCCTAGGCCTTGTTCCTAAATACTGCTATCGCTGCTTGTTTACTGTTTTACTGCGTTACTACTGCTGCGTTACTACTGCTTGTTTACTTCCTACAATATTACTACCATCAACTGCACGCCAGCGAGCTATTTTCTGGCGCCGTACTACTGCTCATATTCATTCATACCACTTGTATTTCACTATCTCTTCGCCGAACTAGTACACCTATTTGGTGTGTTGGGGACACAAGAGACTTCTTGCTTTGTGGTTGCAGGGTTGCTTGAGAGGGATATCTTTGACCTCTTCCTCCCGAGTTCGATAAACCTTGGGTGATCCACTTAAGGGAAAACTTGCTGCTGTTCTACAAACCTCTGCTCTTGGAGGCCCAACACTGTCTACAAGAGTAGAAGCACCCGTATTTATGGTGGACACTTTGGAACAACTTGGTTTTCAGGTGTTTGGAAGCACGAGCAGCGTTCCCGCTCAGTACAAGTGGAGGCTAGCAATAGACTGGGAAGCGACAATCAAGAGAGCAATAACTGTCATAATCATGCTTGCGACAAAATAAAATTAACGGAGGCATAAAAGTGATACAAGAACTCTGAAGCAAAGTAAATCATCGAGGCTTAATTGACTTTTGTTTAGTCATATGCATGCGTGAGCATGTGCCAAGTCGATTCAAGTGAATTATTCAGAGGAGGATACCACAATGTCATACCGATTTATGAATAAAACAATGCAAGCAAATATTCATGACATGCTACTCATTATTAATAGATTGGAACTAATCATGAGAGATCATAAACTACTAGACTTTCATTAAATGACATATACCTCATATGAACCAACTAAGAATGCTCACATGGATGAGTATATGTACAAAAATGAAAACAAATAGAGTTCATACCAGCCTCTCACCACAGTCAAGTTGCCGTAGATCGTCATTATTGCCTTTCACTTGTGCAGCTTGAATAATAATATGAAATGAAACCAAGCTCCAACCACCGGAGACCTCTGAACTCCCTAATGAACTTTACAAAACCAAAGAAGAACAACAAATATTTTTGGTGTTTTCGGGTTAGAAACAAGAACAAAAGGAAACAAGAAAACAAAGCAAAATCTTTTTGGGTTTTCTCATAGCAAACCAACGATAGCAAATAAAGTAAAATAAGAGCAAAGAACCAAATAAACAAATGGTGAAGAGAAACAACAGAAATATTTTTGGTCTTTTTGTGTTTTAGGAAAGAAACAAAGTGAAAACAAAAGAATGCAAACTAACAGAAACACAGAAAAGCAGGATGGCAGAAATCTGCCAAAACCTGACAGCAGTACAGAAATCGAAATTAACAAAAATCTTCCATTGCTCAGCTCAAAAAGTGTTCAACTAATGAAAGTTAGATAACAACCTGGGGCACATGCTCAAAAATTTGCAACTCAAAATAACGTTCTGGCTGTGCGTACGAATTTTTTTGGTAACAGCCCAGAATCTGTTTTTGGACAGCACTTCCCCAAATATCATCTCCCTCTCATTAGAAAACCACTCTAAGAAACTAAACAAGTATGTACAAGTATCCAGCAACCATAATATGCAAAGAATGAGTGATGCTGGTATACCTCCCCCCAAGCTTAGGCTTTTGGCCTAAGTGGAGTTCATTCCCACGGTCCCCATGAAGTGGTGTCTCCGTAGTACGACGAAGAACGACCCGGTTCCAGGTATGTGCTGGAGGAAACGTCGGGGTACGTGACGGTGTAGTCGTAGGAGGGCTCAGCGTCCTCGGAGTCATGTTGCTGGTGGAAGCCTTGTATCTTCAGTTGCTCATCCACCTCCTCCTTAGAGCGCGACCATGGTTTCCTGCCAACACTGAACAAATCTGTTTGGGGCAAGAGGACTTCCCTCTCATCCTCCATATAGGCGGTTAAACCCGCCTTTCTGACGAGAGTCAAGAAATCATCCAGCAACCCTGCATTGCTCAAAAATTCATAACATGGAAAAGATGAAGCATTAGGGTCTCCATTGCCCTCATCGAAGCTTGGTGCAATCACGTCCTCATTATAGGATCGTCTAATCCGAGTGGATGCCCTCGAGGGCCTCCCCGTGCTCGTCGTCTCTCCTTCGAACACCTCTCCAAAGTTGTAGTTGTTCATTTTCCTTTTCTGAAATTTTTCAACAATCATTATAAAATTTGATTTCAAGGTATATAATTGAGGGGAACTACTATAGGAACTTGCTAGAGTACTAAACATGCATCAAAACTAGTTTCTACCACTTAGAACAAGCATGCAAGCTCACTAAACATGTTACCTACAGCAGCAAAATATTCAATATATACTCAACCAAACAAAATTCTAATTGGATAATCAAAGGAGTCACATACCGGAGAGCAAATGTGCCAAATTTCAGACAGAAATCTGGGCTGAGCAAAGAGATCGAGAAATCTCGAGTTCTTGAGCAGAAACGCGAGTGAGAGAAAGTGAGTACGAGTTTTTTCGGGAGAGAGAAGAGAATGAGTGAAAGAGATGATGAAGTGGGGCAAGGAGGGGCCCACACACCAGGGTGGCGCGCCCCCCTTGCTGGCCGCGCCGGCCTGTGGGGTGCCACCCTGGGGTGCCCCACTGGTCATCCCCAGGTGCTCCCAGGTGCCCCTTCGAAAAATAAGACTACCAGTATAATTTTTGTAAATTTTTGAGAACTTCGAAAAATGCACATTTCTGGGTGTTAAAGTAATTATTACTGCGCAGGAAAATGATTTCCAAAATCTTAAACAACTAAAGCATATTGCAAAACAAAAAGTGCTACAGCAAGTAAAACAAGTGGAGGGAGAAAGAAAGAAAGAAATGTTGTTTAGCTCTCTTATGCATTAAAATATACTTGTTAACAAGGTTGATCAAGTCTTGCTACCAAATAAATTTTATATGACATAAGAAGAAATAAACCTCAAATCAATCATGTTACCTTATATTGAATTGATATGGATCCAATCACAAGAGTTTGATATTCTTCTTTAGGCTCATATATAGGACAATCAATGGATCCCACCTTGATAGTTTTCACATTAAAAATTGTATTAACTCCATATACTTTATCAATCCTCTTGGGAAAATAGACAGTATGTTCCTTGTCATCAACATTGAAAGTAACCTTGCCTTTATTGCAATCAATAACAGCCCCTGCAGTATTAAGAAAGGGTCTTCCAAGAATAATAGACATATTATCATCTTCAGGCATTTCCAACACAACAAAATCAGTTAATATCAAGCAATGTTGAGTAACTTGAACATGAACATTTTCACATACACCAACAGGAATAGCAGTAGATTTATCAGCCATTTGCAAAGATATATCAGTTGGTATCAACTTATCTAAATCAAGTCTCTTGTAAAGAGAAAAAGGCATTACACTAACTCCTGCTCCCAAATCACATAGAGCAGTTCTAACATAATTATTCTTGATGGAACAAGGAATAGTCGGTATACCTGGGTCTCCCAGCTTCTTTGGAACCTTACCATTGAAGGAGTAATTAGCGAGCATAGTGGAAATCTCCTCATTGGGAATTTTCCTTTTGTTAGAAACAATATCTTTCATATACTTTGAATAAGGAGGCAATTTAATAGCATCAGTCAAAGGGATTTGCAAAAATAAAGGTTTCATCCAATCACAAAATTTATTATAATGTTCCTCCTCCTTTGATTTTAGTTTCTTAGCAGGAAAAGGCATTTGCTTTTGAACCCAAGGTTCTCTTTCATTACCATGTTTCTTTGTAATAAAATCTTCTTTAGTGTACTTTTTATTTTTATCATGCTTTTCAGGTTCTTTTTCAATTTCTTCTTTATCAGGAGTATCATTCTTATCATTATCTTCATCATGTTCATTACCACTTTCAGTTTCAGCATCAGAAATAGAAATACTATTAGGATCATTAACAGGTTCAGAGGATTCTACAACAGTTTTATGTTTCTTCTTCTTTTTCTTAGAAGGACTACTAATTTCTTTAGTTCGTTGAGAATCTTGTTCAATTCTTTTGGGGTGCCCTTCAGGATATAGAGGATCCTGGGTAGAAACACCGCCTCTAGTTGTTACTTCATAAACTTGTTTCTCTTCATGATTATTTTTTAACAAGTCATTTTGCACTTTAGTAAGTTGATCAATTTGAGTTTGAATCATATTAAAATGTTTAACAAGCATCTTAACATCATTGGAGGTTCTCTCCACAATATCATGCAATTTACCAATAGCTTGAGAATTTTCCATTAGATGATTCTCTACTCTCATATTAAAATTACTTTGCTTAACAATATAATTATCAAATTCATCTAAACATTGATCAGGAGGTTTTGAATATGGAATATCTCCTCTATCAAAGCGTTGAAGAGAATGTACCTCGATTGTGGATGAAGGGGGAATTATCTTACATAGGTCTTCTATTGGAGGCAAATTCTTCACATCTTCAGATTTAATACCTTTCTCCATAAGAGATTTCTTGGCTTCCCTCATATCTTCATCATTTAATTCAATCATACCCCTCTTCTTCAATATTGGTGTCGGAGTTGGTTCAGGTGTAGACCAATCATCATGATTTTTGCTTATCTTTGCCAATAATTCTTCAGCTTCGTCCGGAGTTCTCTTCCTGAAAACACAATCAGCACAACTATCCAGGTATGCCCTAGACTCAATGGTTAGTCCACTATAAAATATATCAAGTAAATCATGCTTTTCCAAATCATGTCCAGGCCGAGCTCTAATAAGAGAGCAAAATCTCGCCCAAGCTTCAGGCAATTTCTCTCCATCTTCTTGATCAAAACTATAAATTCTCTGCAGAGCCATATGTTGAGCACTAGCGGGAAAGTATTTCCGAAAGAAAACATCAAGCAAACAACTTGGACTATCAATAGAATCAGGAGGCAAATTATTATACCAAATCTTAGCATCATCCTTTAATGAGAAAGGGAAAATCTTAGCAACAAAATAAGTACGCATCTTAACATCATCAGAAAACAAGCTACTTAAAGTAGAAAGCTCATTCATGTGCTCTACATCACTCTCTTTTTCAGTACCACAGAAAGGTGTTTTCTCAACAATAGATATATGAGATAAATCAAGAGAAAAGTCATAATCTTTATCCTTAATGTTTATAGGAGATGTGGCAAATTTAGGATCAGGAGACAGTTTATATCTAACAGCATGTTGTGCAATAAGCTTTTTAAGGTTACTTGTACTAGTAGTAGCATTGCATTTATCAATAAAATCATCATCAAGTTCCACATAATCTTCATCAAGATCATCAATCTCAGGTGAATTAACAGGTGTAACAGTATTTTCATTAGGAGTTTCAGTATTTTCAATTTGTCTAGACCTAGCAATTGTAGCATCTAGAAAAGGACCTAATGAACCAGTATTATCAAGCACAGTAGAAGCATCATCAAAATTATCAGAGGAATTTTCAGATTCAGCAGAAATACCAACACGTGAAGTTTGTGGTGGTGAAACAAGTTGACTTATCACAGATGGTGAATCAAGAGCAGCAGAGGTACTCAGAGTTGTACCTTTTCTTGTAGTGGATGGTAATATGGCGACTTTAGTATCGCGAGGTTTACCCATGATGGAGAATTTGCAGCGAACAATATCAATCCAAGTGAACTTGCAAATAAAGCTATGCTCCCCGGCAACGGCGCCAGAAAATAGTCTTGATGACCCACAAGTATAGGGGATCGCAACAGTCTTCGAGGGAAGTATTACCCAATTTATTGATTCGACACAAGGGGAGACAAAGAATACTTGTAAGCCTTAACAGCGGAGTTGTCAATTCAGCTGCACCTGGAAACAGACTTGCTCGCAAGAGTTTATCAGTAGCAACAGTTTTATAGCAGTAGGAATAGTGAAATAACAAGAGCGGTGAAATAAAGACAGCAGTAGTGATTATAGTAAACAACAGGATTAAAATACTGTAGGCACAAGGACGGATGAACGGGCGTTGCATGGATGAGAGAATTCATATAACAATCATGGTAGGGCATTTGCAGGTAATAATAAAGCGGTATCCAAGTACTAATCAATCAATAGGCATGTGTTCCATATATAGTCGTACGTGCTCGCAATGAGAAACTTGCACAACATCTTTTGTCCTACCAGCCGGTGGCAGCCGGGCCTCTAGGGAAACTACTGGAAATTAAGGTACTCCTTTTAATAGAGTACCGGAGCAAAGCATTAACACTCCGTGAACACATGTGATCCTCACATCACCGCCTTCCCCTCCGGTTGTCCCAATTTCTGTCACTTTGGGGCCTCGGGTTCCGGACAGCAACGTGTGTATACAACTTGCAGGTAAGATCAATAAACAATGCATATCATGATGAAACAATAACATGTTCAGATCTGAGATCATGGCACTCGGGCCCTAGTGACAAGCATTAAGCATAACAAGTTGCAACAATATCATAAAAGTAACATCTACGGATACTAGGCACCATGCCCTAACAATCTTGTGACTATTACATGATCAATCTCATCCAATCCCTACCATCCCCTTCAGCCTACAGCGGGGGAATTACTCACACATGGATGGGGGAAACATGGCTGGTCGATGGAGAGGCGTCGGTGGTGATGGCGGTGAAGATCCCCTCCAATTCCCCGACCCGGCGGAGTGCCAGAACGGAGTTTCTGGTCCCGAGGCGGAGTTTCGTGATGGCGGCGGCGTACTGATGCGCGTAGATGTACATGTCCGTTGGGAACCCCAAGAGGAAGGTATGATGCGCACAGTGGCAAGTTTTCCCTTAGAAAGAAACCAAGGTTTAATCGAACCAGGAGGAGCCAAGAAGCACGTTGAAGGTTGATGGTGGCGAAATGTGATGCGGCGCAACACCAGGGATTCCGGCGCCAACGTGGAACCTGCACAACACAACCAAAGTACTTTGCCCCAACGAAACAGTGAGGTTGTCAATCTCACCGGCTTGCTGTAACAAAGGATTAACCGTATTGTGTGGAAGATGATTGTTTGCGAAGAAAACAGTAAAACAAGTATTGCAGTAGATTGTATGCAATGTAAAGAATAGGACCGGGGTCCACAGTTCACTAGAGGTGTCTCTCCCATAAGATAAAAGCATGTTGGGTGAACAAATTACAGTCGGGCAATTGACAAATAGAAAAGGGCATAACAATGCATATACATGATATGATAAATATAGTGAGATTTAATCGGGCATTACGACAAAGTACATAGACCGCCATCCAGCATGCATCTATGCCTAAAAAGTCCACCTTCGGTTATCATCCGAACCCCTTCAGTATTAAGTTGCAAGCAACAGACAATTGCATTAAGTATGGTGCGTAATGTAATCAACAACTACATCCTTAAACATAGCATCAATGTTTTATCCCTAGTGGCAACAGCACATCCACAACCTTAGAACTTTCTGTCACTGTCCCAGATTTAATGGAGGCATGAACCCACTATCGAGCATACTCCCTCTTCGAGTTAAGAGCAAAAACTTGGCCAGAGCCTCTACTAATAACGGAGAGCATGCAAGATCATAAACAACACATAAATAATAGATTGATAATCACCATAACATAGTATTCTCTATCCATCGGATCCCGACAAACACAACATATAGTATTACAAATAGATGATCTTGATCATGTTAGGCAGCTCACAAGATCCAACAATGAAGCACATAAGGAGAAGACGACCATCTAGCTACTGCTATGGACCCATAGTCCAGGGGTGAACTACTCACTCATCACTCCGGAGGCGATCATGGCGATGAAGAGTCCTCCGGGAGATGATTCCCCTCTCCGGCGGTGCCGGAGGCGATCTCTTGAATCCCCCGAGATGGGATTCGCGGCGGCGTCTCTGAAGGTTTTCCGTGGCTCTCCCGGGGCTCGCGCGACGGAGGCTTTAAGTAGGCGAAAGGGTAGGTCAAGGGGCGGCACGGGGCCCCACACACCAGGGTGGCGCGGCCTGCCCTGGCCGCGCCACGCGTGGCGCCGTCGCCCCACTTCGTTATCCTTTCGGTCTTTGGAAGCTTCGTGCAAAAATAGGACCCGGGCGTTGATTTCGTCCAATTCGTAGAATATTTCCTTACTAGGATTTCTGAAAACCAAAAACAGCAGAAAAAACGGCTCTTCGGCATCTTGTTAATAGGTTAGTTCCGAAAATGCGTAAATACGACATATAATGTGTATAAAACATGTAGATATCATCAATAATGTAGCATGGAACATAAGAAATTATCGATACGTTGGAGACGTATCAGCATCCCCAAGCTTAGTTCTGCTCGTCCCGAGCAGGCAAACGATAACAAGGATAATTTCTGGAGTGACATGCCATCATAACCTTGATCATACTATTGTAAACATATGTAATGAATGCAGCGATCAAAACAATGGTAATGACATGAGTAAACAAATGAATCATAAAGCAAAGACTTTTCATGAATAGTACTTCAAGACAAGCATCAATAAGTCTTGCATAAGAGTTAACTCATAAAGCAATAAATCAAAGTAAAGGTATTGAAGCAACACAAAGGAAGATTAAGTTTCAGCGGTTGCTTTCAACTTATAACATGTATATCTCATGGATAGTGTCAATGTAAAGTAATATAACAAGTGCAATATGCAAGTATGTAATCAATGCACAGTTCACACAAGTGTTTGCTTCTTGAGGTGGAGAGAGATAGGTAAACTGACTCAACAATAAAAGTAAAAGAAAGGTCCTTCAAAGAGGAAAGCATCGATTGCTATATTTGTGCTAGAGCTTTTATTTTGAAAACATGAAACAATTTTGTCAACGGTAGTAATAAAGCATATGAGTTATGTAAATTATATCTTACAAGTTGCAAGCCTCATGCATAGTATACTAATAGTGCCCGCACCTTGTCCTACTTAGCTTGGACTACCGGATCATCGCAATACACATGTTTCAACCAAGTGTCACAAAGGGGTACCTCCATGCCGCCTGTACAAAGGTCTAAGGAGAAAGCTCGCATTTTGGATTTCTCGCTTTTGATTATTCTCAACTTAGACATCCATACCGGGACAACATGGACAACAGATAATGGACTCCTCTTTAATGCATAAGCATGTAGCAACAATTATTATTCTCATATGAGATTGAGGATATATGTCCAAACTGAAACTTCCACCATGATTCATGGCTTTAGTTAGCGGCCCAATGTTCTTCTCTAACAATATGCATGCTCCAACCATTAAGGTGGTAGATCTCCCTTACTTCAGACAAGACGGACATGCATAGCAACTCACATGATATTCAACAAAGAGTAGTTGATGGCGTCCCCAGAACATGGTTATCGCACAACAAGCAACTTAATAAGAGATAAAGTGCATAAGTACATATTCAATACCACAATAGTTTTTAAGGCTATTTTGTCCCATGAGCTATATATTGCAAAGGAGAATGATGGAATTTTAAAGGTAGCACTCAAGCAATTTACTTTGGAATGGCGGAGAAATACCATGTAGTAGGTAGGTATGGTGGACACAAATGGCATAGTGGTTGGCTCAAGGATTTTGGATGCATGAGAAGTATTCCCTCTCGATACAAGGTTTAGGCTAGCAAGGTTATTTGAAGCAAACTCAAGGATGAACCGGTGCAGCAAAACTCACATAAAAGACATATTGTAAACATTATAAGACTCTACACCGTCTTCCTTGTTGTTCAAAACTCAATACTAGAATTATCTAGACCTTAGAGAGACCAAATATGCAAATCAAATTTTAGCAAGCTCTATGTATTTCTTCATTAATGGGTGCAAAGTATATGATGCAAGAGCTTAAACATGAGCACAACAATTGCAAAGTATCACATTATCCAAGACATTTTAGAATTACTACATGTAGCATTTCCCAATTCCAACCATATAACAATTTAACGAAGAAGTTTCAACCTTCGCCTTGAATATTATGAGTAAAGCCTAAGGACATATTTGTCCATATGCAACAGCGGAGCGTGTCTCTCTCCCACACAGTGAATGCTAGGATCCATTTTATTCAAACAAAAACAAAAACAAAACAAACCGACGCTCCAAGTAAAGAACACAAGATGTGACTGAATAAAAATATAGTTTCAGGGGAGGAACCTGATGATGTTGTCGATGAAGAAGGGGATGCCTTGGGCATCCCCAAGCTTAGACGCTTGAGTCTTCTTAAAATATGCAGGGATGAACCACGGGGGCATCCCCAAGCTTAGAGCTTTCACTCCTCTTGATCATAGTATATCATACTCCTCTCTTGACCCTTGAAAACTTCCTTCACACCAAACTTCAAGCAAACTCATTAGAGGGTTAGTGCACAATTAATAATTCACATATTCAGAGGTGACACAATCATTCTTAATACTTCTGGACATTGCACAAAGCTACTGGACATTAATAGATCAAAGAAATTCATCCAACATAGCAAATACGGCAATGCGAAATAAAAGACAGAATCTGTCAAAAACAGAACAGTCCGTAAAGACGGATTTTTTAGGTGCACCAGACTTGCTCAAATGGAAAACTCAAAACTAATGAAAGTTACGTACATATCTGAGGATCACGCTCGTAATTTTGCAGATTTTTTCGATTTTTTTACAGAGACTTATGACAGAATTCGTGACAGACAGCAATGCTGTTTCTGCGCAGCGATCCCAAATATAACATCAACTTTAACATAGAAACTTTACTTGGCACAAAAACATGATAAGGAGAGGTTGCTACAGTAGTAAACAACTTCCAAGACTCAAATATAAAACAAAGTACTGTAGTAAAAACATGGGTTGTCTCCCATAAGCGCTTTTTTTAACGCCTTTCATAGGCGCAGAAAGTGCAAATCAAGTAACATCAAGAGTAGAAGCATCAACATCATAACTTGTTCTAATAATAGAATCAAAAGGCAACTTCATTCTCTTTCTAGGGAAGTGTTCCATACCTTTCTTGAGAGGAAATTGATATTTAATATTACCTTCCCTCATATCAATAACAGCACCAACAGTTCGAAGAAAAGGTCTTCCCAACACAATTGGACAAGATGCATTGCATTCGATATCCAAGACAACAAAATCAACGGGGACAAGGTTATTGTTAACCGTAATGCGCACATTATCAATCCTCCCCAAAGGTTTCTTTTTAACATTATCGGCAAGATTAACATCCAAATAACAATTCTTCAATGGTGGCAAGTCAAGCATATCATAAATCTTTTTAGGCATAACAGAAATACTTGCACCAAGATCACATAAAGCATTACATTCAAAGTCATTGAATTTCATTTTAATGATGGGCTCCCAACCATCTTCTAACTTTCTAGGAATAGAAGTTTCAAGTTTTAGTTTCTCTTCTCTAGCTTTTATGAGAGCATTTGTAATATGTTTTGTAAAGGCCAAATTTATAGCACTAGCATTAGGACTTTTAGCAAGTTTTTGTAAGAACTTTATAACTTCAGAGATGTGGCAATCATCAAAATCTAAATCATTATGAGCTACAGCAATGGGATCATTGTCCCCAAGGTTGGAAAAAATTTCAGCAGTTTTATCACAAGCAGTTTCAGCAGTTTTAGCAATTTCAGGCAGTTTTGTACGCTTTGCACTAGGAGTAGAAACATTGCCAACACCAATTATTTTACCATGGATAGTAGGAGGTGCAGCAACATGTGAATCATTATCATTACTAATGGTGGTAATAGTCCAAACTTTAGCTACATTATTCTCTTTAGCTAGTTTTTCATTTTCTTCTCTATCCCACCTAGCACGCAATTCAGCCATTAATCTTATATTCTCATTAATTCTAACTTGGATGGCATTTGCTGTAGTAGTAATCTTATTATCAATATCATCAGGTTTAGCAGCCATTTTATTAATTAAAGAGGATTGTGATGCGGACATGTATGAGATTCGGGTTTCAGCATTTGAAATTTTAGTTTGCAGACCAGAAATCTCCCTATTCAAGTTTTCAAGTTGATTTCCTATATTTTTCAACAAGGTAGATTGTTCATTCATAGTTTTAGTAAACAATTGATTTTTCTCATATTGTGATTGCATAAAGTTTTTAGTGGATCTTTCAATTTCTAGCATCTTTTCCTCATATCTACCATAAGAATTACCATGATCATCTATTATATACTAAAAGCAAAATGCGAATGTTTAATAGAGCCACGAGGTTAATCCACATCATCTAAATTATATTAAGTGTTAGATCTAAATTTTACGGCTAGGATTAATAGTTTTACGTAACACACGCATAAACTAATCATGTTTTGGACACACCAAATCTGCCACGTTAGTCACCCAAAGAATTACGTTACATGCACATCCAACAAGTTCAATAAAAAAACCATCACGTTTCCGAATCTAAATTGTCATAACTACTTTAGAAGGTAACGTACACAACTGGAACACTCTTTCCTAATTAAAAATTGGGATCTCCACGCCGCGCTGACAAACTTTTCCCTGTATGGCATTAGCTCCGCGCCATGGACGCATGAAAAAATTCTGAAAACAAAACGAAACTTAGAAAATATATAATCATCAAAGCCACTTCATATTATGAGCAGCGTGGTTTTGATTTCTTCGGTTTCCTTGGTAGAACTCCTGTTTTGCATTTTGCATTTTTGAAAATAATAACATTGAATTAGATCCAGTCTAACTATTTCTACATATATAGTCAATATATGTGTACGGGTTATCTTGGAGGTGCGAGTGGTCAACAAATCACTAGGTTGCTTACCTTTGCAAAAAAAAATCGCTAGTCTTAATATATGTGTACAGTTAATCCACGTACGTAATTAGAATTATTTAGGTATTAGGGTAATTTGAATTGTCATTTTTAAAATTACGTAACATGTACCACCGTATATTTTATGAATATACATGATGTGAAGCCGTCAAATATCCATTTACGTGTCATATAGAAAAAGACCAACGAGTGTTGTAGCCAATCTCATTACATTGTCAGGAAAAATTCTAAGTCCAAATCCGTATTTCCTTTTAAAAGTAGAGTCCATGCACCTGGTTGCTTGCAACCAAAAAAAAATACGTAACATGTATGTGATTTAGCTAACCAATCCTAAACAGTTCCAAACATATAAAACTTAAACGAGCGCTCAAACAACTCCTAGGATGACCTTGGAAAGGCAGTTCAGATACTACAACTGTATCACACATGGCCTAAAGAAAGATGACCTCGGAAAGAGGAAAAAAAGGAAAACGGTACATATGAACAAGTGAATTCCTGTAATTTTAGTTTAGCTCATATTCATTTTTTACGACGGCTCAGATTGAAGGACTCTATCTCGATGGACCCATGTATTTGCTGATTTAAGTCTACATGCCAGAAAGAAATGTCTCGTGATGATGTTCATAATATTTTAGCAACACGTTTCTATATATTATAGCAACGTGGTAAATGAATACACGTCAGCGAGTCAGCGATTCAAACGTTTTTCAAAGAAGCGAGTCAAGATTCAAACGTTTCTATATATTATAGCAACACCAACTTTTTTTCTTCCTTCTACAAGAAGATTTACATGTATTCACTGCCCTATCAAGATACACTAGGGAAATATTTCCAGCAATCTCACAAAATATATATAGATTATCTATAAGCTTAGAGGCTTTAGGGGGAAATAATAAATTATTGCCATAAAATGGTTTCAGAATATTTTTTTGCGAATGTTTAATAGAGCCACGAGGTTAATCCACATCATCTAAATTATATTAAGTGTTAGATCTAAATTTTACGGCTAGGATTAATAGTTTTACGTAACACACGCATAAACTAATCATGTTTTGGACACACTAAATCTGCCACGTTAGTCACCCAAAGAATTACGTTACATGCACATCCAACAAGTTCAATAAAAACCATCACGTTTCTGAATCCAAATTGTCATAACTACTTTTAGAAGGTAACGTACACAACTGGAACACTCTTTCCTAACTAAAAATTGGGATCTCCACGCCGCGCTGACAAACTTTTCCCTGTATGGCATTAGCTCCGCGCCATGGACGCATGAAAAATTCTGAAAACAAAACGAAACTTAGAAAATATATAATCATCAAAGCCACTTCATATTATGAGCAGCGTGGTTTTGATTTCTTCGGTTTCCTTGGTAGAACTCCTGTTTTGCATTTTGCATTTTGAAAATAATAACATTAAATTAGATCCAGTCTAACTATTTCTACATATATAGTCAATATATGTGTACGGGTTATCTTGGAGGTGCGAGTGGTCAACAAATCACTAGGTTGCTTACCTTCGCAAAAAAAAAAAAATCGCTAGGTTCGTAATATATGTGTACAGTTAATCCACGTACGTAATTAGAATTATTTAGGTATTAGGGTAATTTTAATTGTCGTTTTTAAAATTACGTAACATGTACCACCGTATATTTTATGAATATACATGATGTGAAGCACGTCAAATATCCATTTACGTGTCATATAGAAAAAGACCAACGAGTGTTGTAGCCAATCTCATTACATTATCAGGAAAAATTCTAAGTCCAAATCCGTATTTCCTTTTAAAAGTAGAGTCCATGCACCTGGTTGCTTGCAACCAAAAAATACGTAACATGTATGTGATTTAGCTAACCAATCCTAAACAGTTCCAAACATATAAAACTTAAACGAGCGCTCAACCAACTCCTAGGATGACCTTCGAAAGGCAGTTCAGATACTACAACTGTATCACACATGGCCTAAAGAAAGATGACCTCGGAAAGAGGAAAAAAAAAAGGAAAACGGTACATATGAACAAGTGAATTCCTGTAATTTTAGTTTAGCTCATATTCAGATTGAAGGACTCTATCTCGATGGACCCATGTATTTGCTGATTTAAGTCTACATGCCACAAAGAAATGTCTCGTGATGATGTTCATAATATTTTAGCAACACGTTTCTATATATTATAGCAACGTGGTAAATGAATACACGTCAGCGAGTCAGCGATTCAAACGTTTCTCAAAGAAGCGAGTCAGCGATTCAAACGTTTTATATATTATAGCAACACCAACTTTTTTTCTTCCTTCTACAAGAAGATTTACATGTATTCACTGCCCTATCAAGATACACTAGGGAAATATTTCCAGCAATCTCACAAAATATATATATATTATCTATAAGCTTAGAGGCTTTAGGGGGAAATAATAAATTATTGCCATAAAAAATGGTTTCATAATATATTTTTTTCTTGAAATGAACTCATGTACAGAAGTTTGAAAGTTAAGCATTTAGGAATATATGTATACGTAAAGATCGTACTTTTCACTAACCAAAGAGGTAAATGGGATGATTTTCTGTGTAAAAGATAAAAGTAAATAGTAAATAATTTTAAAGTACCAAAGGTGATGCCCTCGCATTTGCGAGGGCCCCTGTGCTAGTTACCACTAACAGGATATGGCCTATAGTTATTACCAGAATTGTTCCTATAAGCATTGTTGTTGAAATTATTATTTTTAATGAAATTCACATCAACATTTTCTTCTTGAGCAACCAATGAAGCTAAAGGAACATTATTTGGATCAACATTAGATCTACCATTCACAAGCATAGACATAATCACATCAATCTTATCACTCAAGGAAGAGGTTTCTTCAACAGAATTTACCTTCTTACCTTGTGGAGCTCTTTCCGTGTGCCATTCAGAGTAATTTATCATCATATCATCAAGAAGCTTTGTAGCCGCCCCCAAAGTGATGGACATAAAGGTACCTCCAGCAGCTGAATCCAATAAATTCCGCGAAGAAAAATTTAGTCCTGCATAGAAGGTTTGGATGATCATCAAGTAGTCAGTCCATGGGTTGGGCAATTCTTTACCAAAGTTTTCATTCTCTCCCATGCTTGAGCAACATGTTCAGTATCTAATTGCTTAAAATTCATTATGCTACTTCTCAAAGATATAATTTTAGCGGGAGGATAATATCTACCAATAAAAGCATCCTTACATTTAGTCCATGAATCAATACTATTCTTAGGCAAAGATAGCAACCAATCTTTAGCTCTTCCTCTTAATGAGAAAGGAAACAATTTCAATTTAATAATATCACCATCTACATCCTTATACTTTTGCATTTCACAAAGTTCAACAAAACTATTAAGATGGGCAGCAGCATCATCAGAACTAACACCAGAAAATTGATCTCTCATAACAAGGTTCAGTAAAGCAGGCTTAATTTCAAAGAATTCTGCTGTAGTAGCAGGTGGAGCAATAGGTGTGCATAGGAAATCATTATTATTTGTAGTTGTGAAGTCACACAACTTAGTATTTTTAGGGGTATTCATTTTAGCAACAGTAAATAAAGCAAACTAGATAAAGTAAATGCAAGTAACTAATTTTTTTGTGTTTTTGATATAGAGAGCAAGACAATAAATAAAGTAAAACTAGCAACTAATTTTTGTGTGTTTTGTTTAGGTGCAGCAAACAAAGTAGTAAATAAAATAAAGCAAGACAAAAACAAAGTAAAGAGATTGGGAAGTGGAGACTCCCCTTGCAGCGTGTCTTGATCTCCCCGGCAACGGCGCCAGAAAACAGGCTTGATGCGCGTAGATGTACACGTCCGTTGGGAACCCCAAGAGGAAGGTATGATGCGCACAGTGGCAAGTTTTCCCTCAGAAAGAAACCAAGGTTTAATCGAACCAGGAGGAGCCAAGAAGCACGTTGAAGGTTGATGGTGGCGAAATGTGATGCGCGCAACACCAGGGATTCCGGCGCCAACGTGGAACCTGCACAACACAACCAAAGTACTTTGCCCCAACGAAACAGTGAGGTTGTCAATCTCACCGGCTTGCTGTAACAAAGGATTAACCGTATTGTGTGGAAGATGATTGTTTGCGAAGAAAACAGAAAAACAAGTATTGCAAGAGATTGTATGCGATGTAAAGAATAGGACCGGGGTCCATAGTTCACTAGAGGTGTCTCTCCCATAAGATAAAAGCATGTTGGGTGAACAAATTACGTCGGGCAATTGACAAATAGAAAAGGGCATAACAATGCATATACATGATATGATAAATATAGTGAGATTTAATCGGCATTACGACAAAGTACATAGACCGCCATCCAGCATGCATCTATGCCAAAAAGTCCACCTTCAGGTTATCATCCGAACCCCTTTCAGTATTAAGTTGCAAGCAACAGATAATTGCATTAAGTATGGTGCGTAATGTAATCAACAACTACATCCTTAAACATAGCATCAATGTTTTATCCTAGTGGCAACAACACATCCACAACCTTAGAACTTTCTGTCACTGTCCCAGATTTAATGGAGGCATGAACCCACTATCGAGCATAAATACTCCCTCTTCGAGTTAAGAGCAAAAACTTGGCCAGAGCCTCTACTAATAACGGAGAGCATGCAAGATCATAAACAACACATAAATAATAGATTGATAATCACCATAACATAGTATTCTCTATCCATCGGATCCCGACAAACACAACATATAGTATTACAGATAGATGATCTTGATCATGTTAGGCAGCTCACAAGATCCAACAATGAAGCACATAAGGAGAAGACGACCATCTAGCTACTGCTATGGACCCATAGTCCAGGGTGAACTACCTCACTCATCACTCCGGAGGCGATCATGGCGATGAAGAGTCCTCCGGGAGATGATTCCCCTGGCCGGGTGCCGGAGGCGATCTCCGAATCCCCCGAGATGGGATTCGCGCGGTGGCGTCTCAAGAAGGCTTCCGTATCGTGGCTCTCGGTACCGGGGGTTTCGCGACGGAGGCTTTAAGTAGGCGAAAGGTAGGTCAAGGGGCGGCACGAGGGCCCCACACACCGGCGGCGCGGCCCAGCCCCGGCCGCGCGCCCCTGGCGTGGCGGCGCCCGTCGCCCCACTTCGTTATCCTTTCGGTCTTCGGAAGCTTCGTGCAAAATAGGACCCCGGGCGTTGATTTCGTCCAATTCCGAGAATATTTCCTTACTAGGATTTCTGAAACCAAAAACAGCAGAAACAGCAACTGGCTCTTCGGCATCTTGTTAATAGGTTAGTTCCAAAAATGCGTAAATACGACATATAATGTGTATAAAACATGTAGATATCATCAATAATGTAGCATGGAACATAAGAAATTATCGATACGTTGGAGACGTATCACGTACTGGATGGTCTCTGGAAATATCGTCGAACCCCCTGGCGTTTTTAGGTCGGCATATATAGTCCAGAGGAGAGCCGGGGCCCGAGGCGCCCACACAACAAGGCGGCGCCCCGGGCCGCGGGCCCAGTGTGTGGGGGTCTTGCCCCTTCTCGTCTCACAGTATTCTGGGAAAATAGGGCCTTTCGCATAAATTCCGAGGATTTTCCCGAAAGTTGGATTTCTGCACAAAAACGAGACACCAGAGCAATTCTGCTGAAAACAGCGTTAGTCCGTGTTAGTTGTATCCAAAATACACAAATTAGAGGCAAAACAATAGCAAAAGTGTTCGGGAAAGTAGATACATTTTGGACGTATCACCTACTCTGATTAGCCAGATCAAAGAAGCCCAGAAGGGAAATGCCAGCATTGACGGAATCAAGAGCCAAATTGCTGCAGGAAAGGCACCGGGATTCACCGAAGATGAAGAAGGAGTACTTTGGTACAACGGTCGCCTATGTGTGCCGTCAGATTCAGAATTGAAGCAAGTCATCCTGAAGGAAGCCCACGACACCCTATACTCTATCCACCCCGGAGGTACCAAGATGTACCAAGATTTGAAGGAACAATTTTGGTGGCATGGAATGAAGCGAGAAATCGGGAGCTACATCGCCAAGTGTGACATCTGTCAGAGAGTCAAGGCAGAACATCAACGACCCGCAGGACTGTTGCAACCCTTACAGATTCCGGAATGGAAGTGGGACTCAGTCGGAATGGACTTTATCACCGGACTGCCCAAATCTAGCAAAGGAAATGATTCTATTTGGGTAGTGGTCGACAGATTGACCAAGGTAGCCCATTTTATCCCTGTCAAGACCACCTATCAAGGCCCCAAGTTAGCTGAGCTATACATCTCAAGAATAGTCGCCCTGCACGGAACCCCGAAGTCAATAGTGTCAGATAGAGGATCACAATTCACCTCAAGATTCTGGCAGAAAGTACATGAAGGACTTGGAACCCGGCTGAATTTCAGCACCGCCTATCACCCGCAGACCGATGGACAGATCGAAGAGTCAACCAGATACTCGAGGACATGTTGAGAGCCTGTGTACTGGAATATGGATCCAAGTGGGAAGACTGCTTGCCTTACGCAGAATTCTCGTACAACAACAGCTACCAAGCCAGCTTACAGATGGCCCCCTTTGAAGCCCTGTACGGAAGGAAGTGCCGTACCCCTATGAATTGGTCGGAAGTCGGAGAAAGCCAAGTCTTTGGACCAGATGTTCTCCGAGAAGCGGAAGAGAAGGTTCACAAGATCCGCGAGTACCTCAAGACTGCGCAATCAAGACAGAAGAGTTACGCCGACAAGAGACGCCGAGAGATGACCTTCGAGATCGGAGATTTTGTCTACCTCAAGGTGTCACCCCTCAAAGGAATGCAGAGATTCCAGCTGAAAGGAAAGCTTGCACCCCGATATGTCGGACCCTTCAAAGTTCTGAGTCGCCGAGGAGAAGTATCTTATCAACTGGAACTACCAGAGGAAATGTCGGCTGTGCACGACGTTTTTCACATCTCACTTCTCCGGAAATGTCTTGAAGTCCCTGAGAAGACCGACGTGTTCAAGAATATCGATCACCGATCGGTGGATATCAACACGGACTTGACGTATCGCGAAGTGCCTATTCGCATCCTGGAAGAAGCTTACAGAACCACCCGCACCAGGAGTATCAAGTTCCTGAAGATTCAATGGAGCAACCACACCGAAGAAGAAGCCACTTGGGAGCGAGAAGAAGATATGAAGAAGGAATACCCAGATCTCTTTAGCACCTAGTTTTCTTTAAGATCTCGGGACGAGATCTTTTGTAAGGGGGAAGGGTTTGTAACATCCCAAAAAGTCAATAAAGAGATAAAGAGAGAGTTTCCAAAATACAAAATTGAGAACCAACAAAAACTTTTTCATCAAACAAGTGCTATGCATATATTTCATCTTGATCATTATGTTAAGTGTGCATTTTTGCCATGATGAATGCTTGTGTGTTTGCAAGGGTGCTAAAACCCTAGTACAAGGTCACTTGATCAATCAAACCAAAGGAAAAATAAAAGAAGAAAGAAATGAGAAAAATTCAACACACACTCACATATGGATTTGGCCAATTTTGCAAATCTTAACCTAGACCATTTTGGCTTGCACCATTAGTTGTAAATGGATACTAAACACTTATTAACACCTTTGGAATCAAACAAACTCAAATCAAATCAAATTTGAATCAAATTTGAGCTCACATACAATTATGGTCAATGGACAATTTAACTGATGCCACTTTGAGCCCCTGGTTTTGAAGATTTCAAAACTAAACTTTGCAAACTTTTGCACCTCATCCAAGACAACATCAAGTTGAACAACTCTGCTCCAGAACTCATCTACAAACTCTTCTTGGATTCAAAGATATGATCAAGCAAAGTAGGTGTCGTGGTATCGTCATGACATATGCCATAGGGTGGCTAATCGAGGTGGTTCCTAATGGTCTCACGGCGGTATCCGGAAGCGGGTATGGGCACGAGCGACACGGCGACGTACCCAGGTTCGAGGCCCTCCGATGGAGGTAACACCTCTACTCCTGCTATGAGTGTATATGATGTGTAACACAGTACAATGGTGCTCCTTGAGCTGTATCCGGCTGCTCTGAGGTGGACGAAGGTCTCTCTCTCTCAGGGCAGCTCTAAGACTAGTGAATGGCAACTGATCGATCGTCCCCCGCACGAGGGGGTAGCCCGGCTTATATAGGCACCGGCACTTTACACATAAGTCCCTAGAGTCTAGTGGCCAGCATGGGCCGGCTTCGGCTCCCGTCCCTTCCCGAGGCGCTGACGCCAGGGAGCCGTTGAGCGTAGTGGCACGTCCCATCCGCCTGCCCAGGTCAGCGGCGTGGAGGTGCTGTCGTTGTCGTCATCATGCTCTGTAGCGCGTACGGCTCGACGTACGCCATGATGGCCTGTCTGGCGCGTGGCACTGCTGCTCCACAGTGCCCCGCGCTTTACGGGAGATGAGGTCAGCGTGGACCTTTGAACCCGGCTCACCTACCCAGTTCCTTCCTGTGCAAGGCTCGCCAGCCTCGAGTCGGTCTGAGGTACAAACCCCAGTCGGATATGGCTTGTAGAAGCCGGCCCAGCTACAGCGTCGAAGGCCGTAGCCAGGCCGACTAGGACTTAGAGCCAGCCGGCTCCCGAGGCAGCCGGCCACGGCTCCAGCCGGCTGCTCCTCAGCCGGCCTTGCCGCGAGCCGGCCGACCTCAAGCCGGCCGCTCCGCGTCCATTGCCCTACCCGGGGTCTTCCCCCCGACAGTAGGGACTTGGAAACAAATTCAAGATCATATGCAATTTGTGATTTTGCAAATCACTTCAAATTTGACCACCACCACCACCATTCTACTACAAATAATATAGGATTCAAACCCACCAAAATTCACTCAAAAATTCCAAAGTAATTCTCTTGCGGTCATTTCAACAAACACCTTGTGGGCAGAATCTGCCAACTATGAGCATTGCAAAAACCAGTGGTTCTTTGCATAAACCCTCATGCCTAGCTCATCAAATGTACTCCATTGACCTCCCTCTACACTGCCAAGCACCTCAGACAAGCCCTGGTACACTCTTGCATCATCATCAAGTGGAAACCATGCCATGCCGTGGCATGACATGGCTCACCATGCCAACTCTCTCCCTGGCCTCTCCACCACCGTGTCAACAGTGCTCACACCCCTGAGCCCCTCACCTTGCTCGACCAACCGTGCACACGCCAGAAACATGACGCCCAGACGCGCCCAGAACGTGCACGCGCACGCCAGAGCGTGCACTGGCACGCTCCAGAACGCGCCGGCCACGTCGTCGCGCCATCGCCTCCGTTGACCCCTGCCTCTCCTCTCTGCGCCAAACGCTCCACGACGACACCGTGAGCCGCCCAGACACGGCCATTGGCCCGCGGGAACGCCGTGCACCACGCCCACGCCGACGACGTCCGCCACGGTACTGGCCAGCTCCCGTCATGCGCACGAGCTCGCCTGTGCCTCGTTTTCACCGCAATCAGGCTTCACGTCATCGCCAGGACGTCGCCTGCGCGAGCGTCATCGCCAGTGCCCCTGCGCCCTGTAGCCGTCGCCGCGATGAGGACCGCCAGAGCCGCAGCACCTCTCGCCGCTATAAAAGGGGACCTCCTCTCTTCAAATTCCGCCACACCAACTCTTCCCTCTCACCCTTGAGCACTAGCCACTTCCCCCTCCACATTGGCCACTGCTCGCCGGAATTTGAATCGCTGCTCGTGCTCCGCCGCGTAAGCTCTGAGCCAGACGCACCCCAGGAGACGCCACCTACTGTGCGCTTCGCCGTCATCGACAACCTCCTCACGCACACTGCCCACCCTAGCTGGAGCCTCGGTGAGCCCATCGACCCCCTACCTGCGCCGCCCGTAGCCTCGCCGCTCGCCGGAGATGACGATAGCCGTGCGCCGTTCGATCCACTTCTAATCGTGCGGCTCACCTCTCGTGTACCGTTCGCTGGGTTAAGACTCACTGGCAAGTGGCCCTCCACCTGTCAGGCGGCCCGCTCACGCGAGACGTGCAGCTGGGCCAGCCCAAGTCTTTTCACCTCGTGCAGCCCAGTAGAGTTTCCCGCCAGCCCGTGTAATTCAAATATTAATTTTCGAATTTCCTAAATTACTCTGAGATGTTGTTTTCAAAATTAAATAGGATAAAATCTACCAAACCAAATTTGACAAATTTTATATATTTGGAAACCTTGTAAAATTATCTACAAAACTACACTGGTCTCAACACTAGATTATTTGTAGGATAAATGTGACAAAAATAACAAGGCAGGGCCTTTTGCAACTTCAAAAAATTATTAAAAATTGAATAAAAATGCTTTTGAGTTGATTCCAACTCTCAAAAATCATATTTCACATTGTCTATCCAAATGTAAAAATATGGCCTAGTTGTTTGTATGATCATGGTCTAGTTTTAAAAAATGGCCCTATGGCTATTTCTAGTTCTTTTAAAATGTGCAAGATTATTTATTAAAATGTATGAGAGCTTCTCTCTCATTTAAATCTTGTCTCAACTAATTCAACATGAGGTAGAGACCATGGTCAATTAAATCTCATATTGAATTAGTTGGTGATATTAAATCATTACCATGTGTTATTAAAATGCATGAGGTGCATCACCTCATTTAAATCATTTTCCCAAATAATAATTATGAAGAGGTTGACTTTGGTCAACCTAGGTCATATATTATTATTTGAGGAGATTAAATCTTAACAAGATTCAATGAGAGGAAATTATTTCTCTCAAGAATTAAATAGAAACACTAAGTAATATTTATAATGAGAGGAAATTATTTTTCTTAAAAGAAAACAATAAAGCCAACCAACATAATAATAATGTTGTGATGCTAGCCTAGCTTGTGTGACTCATGTGTGTGCTTAGTCTAGTACTTAAGCTTTGTTTGGTGATTGTGTGTATCGTATTCGTTTTTAGACGCTAGTACCGAGGAATACCAAGAAGAGGAGGAGGTCTACTTCCAAGGAGAGGAAGACCACTTTGATCACTACACCACTCAAGGAAAGCTAATATTCTTGCATAGTGCAAAGCTCTACAAGAGCAAAGTACCCCCACATTTACTTTATGTTTAATAAGCCCATCCCAAGTTTTTACTACAAGCTTTTATTTACAAGTTTACTACTTTTGTTTTATCAAAGTACTTTTTGATTCATGATTCACTTGGTCTAGAGTAGAACAAGATCATCAAAGTTAGCCCATGGCAATCAAAGCTAGTTAGCACCCCTCATGACTAGTGGCTAGTGCTAAATAAATAAAATTGACTACTCTAGATGGGAACATTGTGAAGTGAAATGACTTTGAAGGATTTGAAGGTGAATATGACTTGAATGAAATGAATGACTTGGTGAATTTGCTAAAAACTAATGGTTGGGTTCGGATGCGATACCATTCCAATTTACAAGTACCCCCACAATACCTGATTATGGGTAGGGTCTAACTAGAAGTTTATATATCTTAGTATGGGTTCCCTCTAAACAAGCGTCATAGGGGTTATGCCGAGGCTGCCTCCGTTAAATGTGAAATGATGTGAAATGACATGAATGAGGTGAATTGTCCGGCCCAAGCCCTGTGCAGTGCCCAGGTTGACAGTTTGTCTTCACCGGGAGGCCAAGCTCATGGGGAGAGGTGCCTATACTAGGAGTGTAAGTGAAAGGTTAGGGTTGATGATCCGCGTACTGAGTTACGACTATTCAGGGTTATTCCTGACGGATGTAATCAAATGTTGTGGCATGATACGTCTCAAACGTATCTATAATTTCTTATGTTCCATGGTACTTTTATGACAATACTTGAATGTTTTATACATACTTTACAGCATTATTATACATTTTCCAAGACTAACCTATTAACAAGATGCCGAAGCGCCGGTTGTTGTTTTCTGCTGTTTTTGGTTTTAGAAATCCTAGTAAGGAAATATTCTCGAATTGGACGAAATCAACACCCAGGGTCCTATTTTTACACGAAGCTTCCGTAAGACCGAGGGGGAAATGAAGTGGGGCCACGAGGCGCCGACACAATAGGCGGCGCTGCCCAAGCCTCCGCCGCGCCGGCCGTTGTGGGGCCCTCGTGTGGCCCCCCTGCGTTGCCCTTCCGCCTCTACTTAAAGCCTTTCGTCGCGAAACCCCCGTACCGAGAGCCACGATACGGAAAACCTTCCGCAGACGCCGCCGCCGCCAATCCCATCTCGGGGATTCAGGAGATCGCCTCCGGCACCCTTGCCGGGAGAGGGGAATCATCACCGGAGGGGCTCTACATCATCATGCCCGCCTCCATTGATGCGTGAGTAGTTTATCCTTGGACTATGGGTCATAGCAGTAGCTAGATGGTTGTCTTCTCCGCTTGTGCTATCATTGTTTAGATCTTGTGAGCTGCCTAACATGATCAAGATCATCTATTTGTAATGCTACATGTTGTGTTTGGTGGGATCCGATGAATCTAGAATATTATGTCAAGTTGATTATCAATCTATCATATATGTGTTGTTTATGTTCTTTCATGCTCTCCGTTGCTAGTAGAGGCTCTGGCCAAGTTGATACTTGTAACTCCAAGAGGGGTATTTATGCTCGATAGTGGGTTCATGCCTCCATTGAATCTGGGACAAAGACAGAAAGTCCTAAGGTTGTGGATGTGCTGTTGCTACTAGGGATAAAACATCGATGCTTTGTCTAAGGATATTTGTGTTGATTACTTTACGCACCATACTTAATGCAATCACTAGTAGGAAAAGCCTCATCAGTGGCGCACCAAAAATGGATTCTGTGGCGCATGGGAGGTGCGCCACGGAAACTTCGCCACAAAATAGGTTTCTGTGGCGCACCGACCCATGCGCACAGAATTAAGGTTTTTGTGGCGCACGGCTGCTTGGGTGCGCCACAGAAAAGCGTGCGCCACAGAATTGATTTTCAGTGCGCCACAGAACTTGCTTGTATTATACACGATTTTATGCTGCCTGCTATACACATGCAGTTTATAGACAGCAATATACAGGTTATATACAACAACATATAGAAATATGCAGATATAATATAAATAGCATGTACATTGCACATATATAATGTAGACATCATCATCACATTACTTAGAGCCCGATCGAGATACATATATAGTGGCAAGTGTCAAATGTTTTGCATACAACTCTTAATTCATACAAAATTCACAATTTCGAGATACAAAGTAGTCTTCATCCGGTTCCTCCTTTGCTCCCTCCTCTCTACCCACCAGGCTCGCTTGCATCGGGGTCTTCATCCGGTTCCTACTATGATTAAAATGGAAGAAAGTGAGACCAACAAGTCCGATGCACAAGAGAAATGGAATAAATGCCTCATACATTGTTGGTCAACACAAATATTAACATTTAGGGATGGCGTAAGTGAGACCAAGTCCGATGCACAAGAGATTGATATTTGTGCTATCTTACCAGGCTCACTTACGCCACCCCCAAGTGTACGGTGACCAAACATTTTAATCATCGGCATTTTGAAAATACCAAAGCAAATGGAATGACAAAATGGAATAAGTGCCTCATACATTGTTGGTCAACACAAATATTAACATTTAGGGATGGCGTAAGTGAGACCAAGTCCGATGCACAAGAGATTGATATTTGTGCTATCTTACCAGGCTCACTTACGCCACCCCCAAGTGTACGGTGACCAAACATTTTAATCATCGGCATTTTGAAAATACCAAAGCAAATGGAATGACAAAATGGAATAAGTGCCTCATACATTGTTGGTCAACACAAATACTATGGTCAGAAACCATAGTTGCAGTATACGCCGCAATATACTTTGCAGAAGGGCCCCCTTTCCCCGGCCGCCGTTCCGTGAACGGGTCCTTGACGAGACAACAACGCCGATTTGCCTCTCCGGCGCAGAACCACGGCAGTCCCAGCCGCCTCCCTTGTGGCCGTGTGTCCCGCGTCCTGCACTGTTCGCCTTCTTGCCCGGTGAACCAATAGACTGATCGTTGGAATAAGGAAACCGATGACGGCCGGTCGCAAGATTAGATTGCGATCGACCGTCATCGGCTTCTTTATTCCAACGATCAGTCTATTGTTCACCGGGCAAGAAGGCGAAGAGTGCAGGGCGCAGGAGACGCGGCCACAAGAGAGGCGGCTGGGACTGGCGTGGTTCTGCGCCGGAGAGGCATGTCGGCGTTGTTGTCTCGTCAAAGACTCGTTCACGGAACGGCGGCCGGGGAAAGGGGGGCCCGTCTACAATGTATATTGCGGCGTATAGGTGACCAAACATTCTAATCATCGGCACTAAAATGGAAGAAAGAGCCAAGTGGTATCTCAACTAGATATCATATGCCTCATACTTTGTTGGTCGAAAGAAATATTAACATTCAGGGGTGGGGTCAGCGAGGCCAGGTAGGATGCACAAGAGATTGATATTTGTGCCATCGCACCAGGCTCACTGGCCCCACCCCAGAGTGTACAAGTGACCAAACAATTTAATCATCGGCACTAAAATGGAAGAAATGCCAATGCAATTAAGAAGTAGCTAGTATGAACTAAATGGAATGCCTCATACTTTGTTGGTCGAAACAAATATTAACATCCAGGGATGGAGTAAGTGAGGCCAGGTAGGATGCACAAGATATTGATATTTGTGCCATCACACCAGGCTCACTTGCTCCACCCCCGAGTGTACGAGTGATCGACCAACCATCTAATCATCGGCAAGTACAAAAACACCACCAAACCAGCAACCATGGTGACATAAGTCAAGATGCTCAAACACACATAGCATGCATGGAGCAGATGCTCCAAAGGGATTATTCATCACTTGGTATATAGACCAAGTGATGCTGGCAAAAGAGAGGCCAATCAAGAACCAGTAAATCCAGTAAGTGATAGATATGCCTAAACAAGCAACAACACATAGCATATCCCAGCTAACCAGATGAGACAAGTCTTGGTAGCCAACTTAATCACCTAGCACCACCTAGCCTTTTAAAACCATCAGAAACAGTCCTTTTCTTCAAAGGATACCACAGTGGCATTCATTTACATGATCCCCTACTGTGGATATCTCTATTTTCATCAAAGCCAACAAGAAATAGAAATTTATCATTACTCAGTTGAGTTCAAAACACCACCAAACCAGCAACCATGGTGACATAAGTCAAGATGCTCAAACACACATAGCATGCATGGAGCAGATGCTCCAAAGGGATTATTCATCACTTGGTATATAGACCAAGTGATGCTGGCAAAAGAGAGGCCAATCAAGAACCAGTAAATCCAGTAAGTGATAGATATGCCTAAACAAGCAACAACACATAGCATATCCCAGCTAACCAGATGAGACAAGTCTTGGTAGCCAACTTAATCACCTAGCACCACCTAGCCTTTTAAAACCATCAGAAACAGTCCTTTTTCTTCAAAGGATACCACAGTGGCATTCATTTACATGATCCCCTATTGTGAATATCTCTATTTTCATCAAAGCCAACAAGAAATAGAAATTTATCATTACTCAGTTGAGTTCAAAACACATTTTAGTATCTGTTCTTATCCAAGTTTTTGCCTCAGCCTTTGCATCATTGGCTGAGCCAAGACATCAAGCATCTGGCCAGGGAGCATTCTTTCTTTTTAGGGAACTATATGAACTATATGCACATGATCCAGTAAGCATCCCCACTAATCAGAGCATTATAAGCATAGTAGCATACCATAAGCTCACAAGAATCCATCAAGTAAATCTTCACAAGGATACCATAGTAGCATAGTAGCATACCATAAGCTCACAAGAATCCATCATTTTCTTCACAAGGATACCACAGTAGCATACCATAGTAGCATTTCATGCATTTAAATGAACCAGTAGCATCAAAACCAACCAAATGTCCAACTAGCAAGCAATACCAAGTGAGCAAGTCTTCATTACCTTGTACAGGTTCAGACATGGATTTATTTCCAACAAAGGATGGAAATCAAATTAACATCATTGAATTAAATTGAATCATTACCATCACATGGTTCATCAATAACAAGCAACAACAATCATACCAGGATGCTATGGAAGCATCAAGGCACATCACTAAAACCCTCCAGCATGCTACAGAGACATAGCAATAGCATAGGACATTAAGTAAAAGGCATGAGCAATGAGCCAGTAAGTAAATCACTAGCACATGAGATCATTTGACCATTTAGAGCATGCACACACAAGCAATAGCAACAATAGTTCACCAGGGGTGGAGGAGCCAGCAACAATAGTTCACTAGCACATGAGATCATTTGACCATTTAGAGCCAGCAACAATAGCACATCAACAGAACAGAGCCAGTGGCACAACAACAACAACAGCAGCACAACTAGAGCAGCACAACTAGAGCGCTAGAGCACACGAGCATTTCGTCGAGCACCTTGTGCTCGCGCGGGAGAGGAATTAAGAGGGAGGGGAGGGGAGGAGAGATCACCGACGACAGGGGTGGAGGAGGAGGTTGAAGATGACGGCAGGGGAGAAGGAGGAGGACGCGGCGGCTCCTCCACCTTGACGCGACGGCGGCCCCTCCTCGCGGCGGCCCCTCCTCGCCGTAGCGGCAGCTTGTGCTGCAGGTGGCGGGGATGGGAGGAGCGTGGCGGCAGGCGGCCCTCGCGTAGGAAGGCGGCGGCGACGGCGGAACCATGGCGAGGGGAGAGGGGAGAGGCGGTACGGATCAGAGGTGAACAGGCGTGGGCGGGGGAGGGCACGGGATGATATAGGTTCCCTTAGTTCTGTGGCGCACCAGAACAAGTGCGCCACAGAATCAACTACTTCTGTGGCGCACCGGCCAGTGCGCCACAGAAACAGTAATTTTGGTGGTGACAGGGTGTGGGCCCCACTAAATTTTTGTGGCGCACGGTTCCCTGATGCGCCACAAAATTAAGCTATTTCTGTGGCGCAGCTTGCCTGGTGCGCCACAAAATAACTTTCTGTGGCGCATTTTTAATGGTGCGCCACAGAACTAAGCTCCACCTATAAGGGTTTTCCTACTAGTGAATTATCTGTTGTTTACAACTTAATACTGGAGGGGGTTCGGATGATAACCTAAAGGTGGATTATTTAGGCATAGATGCATGCTGGATAGCGGTCTATGTACTTTTTGATGGACATTGGCCTTTCTTGTTTAATGCTGTCATTGATAGCCTTGACTTGAGAGAGGTGTTTATGTCCAGTCGACAATTTACTTGGGCCAACAGCTTGCCTGAACCCACATACGAAAAGCTAGATCGCGTGTTGTGAATGGGAAGATAAATACCCTATGGTGTCTGTCCGTGCACTAGAACGTATTGAAAAACTGTCTGACCATGCTCCTATCCTCCTAACTACTGGGAATCCCCGACCTGTTTGTAAGCGGCCTTTCAAATTTGAACTTGGCTGGTTACATAGAGAAGGGTTCCATGAAATGGTTAAGACGGTTTGGGAAAGACCGGTTGGTGGTGCCACTCCTATCTTGAGATGGAATAATAAAATGCGCGCAATGCGCAGACACCTCTCTGGTTGGGCGGCCCATATGTCTGGGATTCTTAAGAAGGAAAAGGCTCGCTTATCGACTTTGATTGATGAGCTAGAGGCATTTGCTGAGGTTAGACCGTTGCCTCCGCATGAGATTGAACTTAAGAATCAATCCAATGCGCAGATGGCGAGTCTTCTTCGCGAAGAGGAACTCAAATGGTATCAACGTTCCAAAGCCAAATTCATATTGGAAGGAGACTCAGATACACGATATTTCCATGGCATAGCCAATGGGAGACATCGGAAAAAACTTATTCACTCTCTTATTCAAGATGAAGGGTTGATTGAAGGCCATTGATACGTCTCCAACGTATCTATAATTTCTGATGTTCCATGCTAGTTTTATGACAATACCTACATGTTTTGCTCACACTTATAATGATTTTATGCATTTTCCGGAACTAACCTATTAACAAGATGCCGAGGTGCCAGTTCCTGTTTTCTGCTTTTTTTGGTCCGTAAAGGCTATTCGGGCACATTCTCGGAATTCGACGAAACAAAAGCCAAACATCTTATTTCACCGAGACGGACCAACACCGAAGGGGAGTCGAGAGGGAGGCCCAGGGCCCCCACACCACATCAGGGCGCGGCCTAGGAGGGGCGCGCCGCCCTATGGGTGGGCTCCCCAGCACCCCCTGCTCGCCTCTTCGCCTATAATCTCCGGTGACGTGAAAACCCTACACGAATTGATGAAACTCCGTAAAGACTTCAGGGCGCCGCGCCATCGCTAAACTCCGTTTCCGGGATAGGTCTCTCTTCCGCACGCCGCCGGGACGGGGAATTGCCCCGGAGCCATCTCCATCGACACCACCGCCATCTTCACGCGCCGTTGTCTCCCATGACGAGGAGGTAGTCTTCCCCGAGGTGAGGCCTGCTCGTAGCCATGTAATCTCTCTCATGTACCTCAATACAATGATCTCATGAGCTGCCTTACATGATTGAGATCTATATATGAGCTTTGTATCACTATTAATCTATGTGCTACTCTAGTGATGTTATTAAAGTAGTCTATTCCTCCTTCATGATGTAAATGTGATGGTGTGTGCATCATGTAGTACTTGGGTGAGGTTATGATTGTAATCTCTTGTAGATTATGGAGTTAACTATTACTATGATAGTATTGATGTGATCTATTCCCCTTTCATAGCTTAAAGGTGATGGTGTGTATGCTATGTTAGTACTGGTCTAAATTGCAACGGTCTATTATGCTCTAGAGGTTACTTAAATATGAACTCCGAATGTTGTGGAGCTTGTTACCCGGCTCGAGGGAGCTCTTGTAGCCCTACACAAAGAATGGTGTTTGTTATCAAACAAGAGAGTGTATGTAGCACAAGTGAGGAGAAGTTATTTATTTATTATGTGATCAATGTTGAGAGTGTCCACTAGTGAAAGTATATTAGGTGTGTTGGGGAACATCGCTTGTTTACTGTTTTACTGCATCTTTACTTCCTGCAATATTACCACCATCTATACCACATGTGTTTTACTATCTCTTCGCCGAACTAGTGCACCTATACATCTGACAAGTGTATTAGGTGTGTTGGGGACACAAGAGACTTCTTGTATCTTAATTGCATGGTTGCTTGAGAGGACTATCTTTGACCTCTATCTCCCTGAGTTCGATAAACCTTGGGTGATTCACTTAAGGGAAACTTGCTGCTGTTCTACAAACCTCTGCTCTTGGAGGCCCAACACTGTCTACAAGAAAGAAGAAGCGTGACATAGCTATTTTTCTGGCGCCGCTGCCGGGGAGGTAAGGTAAAAGGTATTCACATCCTCCACTACTAAGCTATTTCCTAGCACTGTTGCCGGCGTGTGAGTGCTCGAAGCTATCTCCTTTAGATTCTGCAATTATATCTTTTTTGTTTCTTGTTTTTATTTTCACTAGTTAGGCATAATGGAAAACAAAAAAAAAATAGATCTTTATAGTATTTATCTTGAGTTAGGACATGAGGTGTTTGAAGAGAAAATTAAAAAACTCATGGAACTTTGTTTGCAAAATAGTTGTAGCAATGTTATTAGCATGAACTCTTTGAACACTATTATTGCTAATGCTATGGAAGAATTTAAGCTTGGGAAGCGGTTTTGAGGAGCATGATATTTTTAGTCCCCCAAGCATGGAGGAGAAAATTTACTTTGATGATACTTTGCCTCCCATTTATGATGATTACAATGATGAATATGATATTTTCAGTCCACCTACTATTGAGGAGAAAATTAATTATGATTACAATATGCCTCCTATATATGATGATTATGGTGATGAGAATAATAATGATAGCTATTTTATTGAATTTGCTCCCACTACAATTAATAGTAATGATTATGCTTATGTGGAGAGTAATAATTTTATGCATGTGGCTCATGATAAGAATGTTTCATGTGATAGTTATATTGTTGAGTTTGTTCATGATGCTACTGAAAGTTATTATGAGAGAGGGAAACATGGTTATATGCATATTAATCCTCTTTATGTTGAGAATTTTGAAGTTACTCGTGTTTATCTTCCTATGCTTGTCACTTTGTTCTTCGTGAATTTATTTGTGTACAAGATTCCTTTTCATAGGAAGTGGGTTAGGCTTAAATGTGTTTTGAATTTTCTTCTTGATGCTCCTTTTGCTTCATTTTCTATTTTCATGAGAGCATCATTAAAATTACTGAGCCCATCTTAATGGCTATAAAGAAAGCACTTCTTGGGAGATAACCCATGTGTTTATTTTGCTACTGTTTTTTTGTGTCTTGGAAGTTGTTACTACTGTAGCAACCTCTCCTTATCATGTTATTGTGCCAAGTAAAGTCTCTAATAGTAAAGTTGATACTAGATTTGGATTAATGCGCAGAAACAGATTTCTATCTGTCACAAATTTGAGTAGATCTCTCTGTAGAAGAATCAAAAAAATCTGCCAATTTTCATGCGTGATACTCAGATATGTATGCAACTTTCATTAGTTTTGAGTTTTTCCATCTGAGCAAGTTAAGTGCCTCGTAAAAATCGTCTTTACGGACTATTCTGTTTTGATAGATTCTGCCTTTTATTTCGCATTGCCTCTTTTGTATGTTGTGGATTTCTTTGTTCCATTAACTTTCAGTAGCTTTGGGCAATGTCCAGAAGTGTTAAGAATGATTGTGTCCTCTCTGAACATGTGAATTTTTATTATGCACTAACCCTCTAATGAGTTTGCTTTAAGTTTGGTGTGGAGGAAGTTTTCAAGGGTCAAGAGAGGAGGATGATATAATATGATCAAGAAGAGTGAAAAATCTAAGCTTGGGATGCCCCCGTGGTTCATCCCTGCATATGTCAAGAAGACTCAAGCATCTAAGCTTGGGGATGCCCAAGGCATCCCCTTCTTCTCATAGATCATGTTTAAGCTCTTGCATCATGTAGTTTAAATCTATTAGTGGAGAACTATCGTAGAGCTTGTTGAAATTTGGTTTGCATGATTGGTCTCTCTAAGGTCTAGATGTTTTCTGGTAAAAATGTTTGAACAACAAGGAAGACAGTGTAGAGTCTTATAATGCTTGCAATATGTTTGTTGTGTTTTGCTGTACCTGTTCATACTTGTGTTTGCTTCAAACAACCTTGCTAGCCAAAGCCTTGTACTGAGAGGAAATGCTTCTCGTGCATCCAAACACCTTGAGCCAAAACCCATGCCATTTGTGTCCACCATAACTACCTATATGTGGTATTTTTCTGCCATTCCAAAGTAAATTGCTTGCGTGCTACCTTTAAAATTTCATTCCTTTGTCTTTACAATACATAGCTCATGGGAAAATAGCTTAAAAACTATTGTGGTGATGAATATGTAGCTATGTATCTTAGTTCTTATAAGTTGCTTGTTGAGCGGTAACCATGTTTCTAGGGACGCCATCAACTTTTTACACCTTTGTTGAATATCATGTGAGTTGCTATGCATGTTCGTCTTGTCTGAAAGGGTGATTTATCATGATTAAATGGTTTGAGTATGCATATTGTTAGAGAAGAACATTGGGCCGCCAACCAAAGCCATGTATCATGGTGGAAGTTTTCAGTTTGGACATTAACTCAATCTCTTATGAGAATATTATTCTGTTGTTGAATGCTTGCATTAAAGAGGAGTCCATTATCTGTTTTCTATGTTGTCCCGGTATGGATGTCCTTAGTTGAGATCTATCAAAAACGAGAAATCAAATGCGATTTATCTCCTTGGACCTTTGTACATAGAGGTACCCCTTTGTGACACTTGGTTGAAACATATGTTATGCAATGATAATCCATGTAAATCCAAGCTAATTAGGACAAGGTGCGGGCACTATTGGTATACGATGCATGAGGCTTGCAACTTGTAGGAAGTTTTATGCATAACACATATGAATTATTACTACCGTTGACAAAATTGTTTCTATGTTTTCAAAATAAAAAGCTCTAGCACAAAAATAGTAATCCATGCTTCCTCTCTGCGAAGGGCCTTTCTTTACTTTATGTTGAGTCATTTTACCTACTTCTTTCTATCCTAGAAGCAAACACTTGTGTCAACTGTGCATCGATTCTTACATGTTTACTTATTGCACTTGTTATATTACTTTATGGTGACAATTATCCATGAGATATACATGTTACAAGTTGAAAGCAATTGCTGAAACTTAATCATCCTTTGTGTTGCTTCAAACCTTCTACTTTGAATCTATTGCTTTATGAGTTAGCTCTTATGCAAGTCTTTTTGATATTTGTCTTGAAAGTACTATTCATGAAAAGTTTTGCTATATGATTCAGTTGTTTAGTCATTATCTTTTTGTTAGCAATCTATTGCTTCGAATCACTTCATTCATCTCATATGCTTTACAATAATGTTGATCAAGATAATGATGGTAGCATGTCACTTCAGAAATTATTGTTTTTATCGTTTACCTACTCGAGGGCGAGTAGGAACTAAGCTTGGGGATGCTTGATACGTCTCCAACGTATCTATAATTTCTCATGTTCCATGCTAGTTTTATGACAATACCTACATGTTTTGCTCACACTTTATAATGATTTTATGCATTTTCCGAACTAACCTATTAACAAGATGCCGAAAGCGTCTCGTTTTCTTCGCTTTTGGTTCCGTAAAGGTTGTTCGGGCAATATTCTCAAATTGATAAACAAAAGCCAAACATCTTATTTCACCGAGACGGACCAGACCACCGGGGGAGACGGAGAGGAGGCCCAGTGGCCCCCACACCACACTCGCGCGCCAGGGGGGGTGCGCCGCCCTATGGGGTGGGCCCCTGTGCACCCCCTGCGCCGCCATATAATCTCCCGCACGTGAAAACCCTACACGAATTGATGAAACTCCAGAAAGACTCCAGGGCGCCGCGCTATCGCGAAACTCCGTTTCGGGAGTCTGCTCCAAGACGCCGGACGGGGAATTGCCCCCGAGTTATCTCCATCGACACCACCGCCATCTTCATCGCCGCCCTCGTTTCCCATGACGAGGAGGAGAAGTTCTCCCCGACAGCCAGGGCTCACCGGTAGCTATGTGGTTAATCTCTCTCTCATGTACCTCAATACAATGATCTCAGCTGCCTTATATGATTGAGATCTATATGATGAGCTTTGTATCACTATTAATCTATGTGCTACTCTAGTGATGTTATTAAAGTAGTCTATTCCTCCTTCATGATGTAAAGGTGACGGTGTGTGCATCATGTAGTACTTGGCGTAGGTTATGATTGTAATCTCTTGTAGATTATGGAGTTAACTATTACTATGATAGTATTGATGTGATCTATTCCTCCTTTCTGTTACCCTCCAAAACCCCCCGACGGGCTTTGGTTAAGTAACACGAAGAGCCGGGAGGCTCCTAGGGCCGCTTAGTGGATCCCTGGCACCTCGCGTCGTCCCGCAAATCTTCTGGCGCGCGTCCTGGCGGTTGCCTGGGCGTGCCACCTGACCTAGACCTGGTCAGGAAGGTGTTAGTGCTTCGATTGTTCCTGCATGGTAGACACGTGCACATTAAATACGAGCCTTATCGGCTCTCAGGTTTCCCTGTGGATCGGCTCAAAGAGCCGATCGCCCCATGGTCCTTGATGGATTAGCAATGGCATGGGGATCCTGCTTGATCAAAGCTAAAACGATCCACGACAGTTTAGGGTTTTCACCGCATAATCGGAACGTCCTACGTGCGATCGGGCCTAGCAGCTACGAGAGACAATGCAAACTACCCCTACGAGAGGCCTAAAACCAACATAACGTTGATCCCCGAACATCCCTCGCAGGGACGGTAAACAGCATCTAACACACCACCGGATCCTCCGACCCCCAAGATAAGGCCTAACTATGCAGATATTAAACTAATCCTTGCAGATGCAAGGAGCAACTATAACGGATCGGATCTACTAAGCATGATCAAGCAAGATGCTGCCCTTACGTCTGGATAGACGTAAGGGCAGCTAGATATGCAAGGGTTGCAACACAGCATATTACGTGAAGAACAATGCTAACCCTAACACATCTAATGATAACTACGTTGCTCGCCATCAAAAGGCTTCAGTACGAGCAACGCATGAACAATACTAAGTTACGCTGCCTAGATCGCGAGATGCGATCTAGGCAGCATGATGCTTATCGGTAAGAACCCTCGTAGGAAAGGGGTGGCGATGCGCCGAGATTGGTTTGTTTTGGTTGAACGGTGATTGTCCTTTCCGATAACCTAGATACATATTTATAGTCCAAGGGACTTTCTAATTGAGGCGTGCACCTAACCGTGCACGGGCCGACTCTATCTCTTTAATCTAAATTACAACGAGATCTAATATGTTACAGATACATGGGCAGTTAAGAACTCTCAGCACAAGGCCGCTTCAAAGATGCTCCACGTGTACGTCCTTCAAGACCATCTTCACTTACGCCCATCTCCCGATTTGGCCAAAATCGGGTGGTAACACATGCCCCCCCGGTTTTGGTAATGATAATATCAAAACCATCTGCTTTTTTTCCTCGAGGGGTCATGTCGTGACAGAGCGGAACCGTCGCAGTATTCTTCATGATGACGTATTGCCTTCTCATCTTCTCTGCATGATTTGACAGTTTTGGCCCTGTATCCTCATCCTCGGAAACTGCTCGACAATTAAATCTTCATCTCCTTTATTCAACCGCATCGGCCTCCCCTCTTCACCCCTTGCACCGCTTCTTCCAAAAAACCCTCCTCGGCCATCATGACTTCTTCTTCTTCCTCCTCTCCGCATCAAGCCCTTCCGTCCAATCCTCCCCTCCGAGAGCCGACGCGAGTGGGACCCGCAAGAGGCCCATGCGGCCAACATCCGCCGCGCCATTGCTGACGGGGATGAGTCGAGCCACGATTTCTCCATCTGGTCGGAGGACGACAAGTCCTCGACCGACGGGGAGAGCGACCTCCGCCTCCTTGCGGACGAGAAGCCGGAGGAAGAGAGCGACGACGATCGCTTCTCTCCTGGGACGATTTCACCTCTTCCGAGGAGGTGAAGGAAGAAGAAGAGGAGGAGGACGCACCTCCTCCGACGAGCGCCGCAAGCGCCTTGCCCTTGGCCGGGCAACCTTAGTGACTTCGACAGCGACGAAGACGATGCTGGCGAAGACGACGAGGACAATGAGGGCCCTCCAGGTGGTCGCGGCAGCAGCGACGACGAGCCCGCCGAAAGTACCGACAGCGGCGGTGACGGCGATGACGAGGGCGGCAATGGCCCCTAGATAGGATCCCTAGAATAGGATCAGTAGTAGTAGGAGGGGCAATGCATCCCCCTAGGCCTTCCTTTTGAGAGCAATCAGCTCTTTTCATGTAAGAAATCTGATTATCAATGAAGAAAGTTCTCCAATTTGACTCTGCCGATTCCTTGCAAATTAATTTAGCCGATCCTCCCTTGTTTTGATTTTGCCGATTGTCAATTCGGTCAATGCCCAACGAGCCGATGGTAATGCATCAGCTTTTCCAATAAATTGCAAGACAGATCAATCTAATCGCCTCCTCAGATATCAACTTGCAATCCATGAAATTCAGATCCAAACTTCCAACCGAATAGGTCTAACGCGCAGCCGCGAGACCCCTAGATCCTCAGACTTCTAAATCATCCGATCGTGATGTTTGTCCTGATGGCAAAACTCCTGGATTAACGCTTCCAGGAAAGCTCCTTAGCCCGTTGCTGACAAATGATTTTGAAGCCGATACTCCTGTAAAACAGGTGCCACTCGTTCACAGCTTCCCTTGTGATGTTTGTCTCTTCGCAGCAACGAACTATTCTAGAGCCTAACCACTGATAATGGCTCCTTCTTCAAACTCCTCCTGTCAACCCTGGTGGTTTTCCTCTGCAAGAGTCCTCCACCCTTCAACGTGGTTACGATGCGGGGACAGCCGATTTCAACACCATCGGCTTTTCAGAATGAGGAATTTTCAGGGCTAGCTGCCCCCCGAGCCTTGGTCAAGGCGAGAATGAAAGTGCACCAGCCGCATTGGGCCACTACCAGCTTCTCAACTGTGGTGCAGCATCAGCCGATTCTAACCAAATCGGCTTTCAAAAGCAGAGAACCTTCAATGTGAGCTGCCCCCGAGCTTCTTCGTCCAATGACACCACCTCGATAAGAATGATGTTTAGTCCCAACGGACGATCGTCGGTGTTCACGACCGGCCTGATCTACACGCTCATGCTGTTCTTGCTCCTGGCCCGCTGCCACCGCTCGCCGTCCGCTAGCACCGCTTGGACGAGAAAGCCACCGGTGTGTCCTTCACAGAGCCTTGCTACCGATGACCGAGCCCGTAGCGCCGTATCCCCTGAGTCGATGGCCGTGCATCGGCTTTGAATTTTAAGTCGATGTCTCCGCATCGGCCGTGCTCAAAACCTCGTATTTCCGATTTTGCCATGTTTACGTGTCGGCCCCCATACTTGAGCTGTTCTGCTGGAAATTTGACATCCGTTCCCAGCTCCGTATCCTCCATCTTATCCATCTATGTGCCCCCGAGCCGATTCTCTGTCAAGTACTTGATGGTATCGGCTCTTCAGCATCCGGATCAATGCCGAACACGACGAAGGTATGTTGAGGATAATTTGGCCGATTGCGGAATCGGCCTCCTTTTTTGTTGCAATGCTTGACGATGGTTTGCAACTTCTTGGATTTCCAGCTACGTGGCATGCTGGAGATAAGATCCTTGCTTTTCATTTTTGAGGGCCGATCGCAGGGCCTGCCACGTATGTCCAATGTCTTGGACGTGCTACTCGTCCGACCACCGACACCATGCTGTGTCACCGATGCCGTACGCATCACGATGCCATCGGCTCGCCTCGTTTGGGGTGCCATTCTTTCTTTGGGCGCGCTTCGTCTCACTATTTGCTGATTTTCGCGGCCAGATCGCCGCGCTCTCTTCTGCGTGGGCTGCATCGTGCCTCGGCTTTCTTCCAAGCTCTGCAGCCGCCGCACCCGCGCTTCGAGAATGGCCGAGTCCATCGTGGCACCACCTTGGTCGGTGATACCTATCTTCTTCTCCATCCGACTTCGAAGCCTTCTTGAGATGACTCACTCGCTTGTTCCGTGGTGGAGGGGTCCCGTACGCCGAACACCGAAACTTCATTTGTCCTTTTCCTTCTGCTGCATTCTCCGGCAGTTCTCGATTGTTGGCAATCGGCTCATCCCCGAGTCCCAGCTGTTTGAAGAAAGGACAACCCTGCTTGTCCACGTCTTGCTCCTTTGACCTCCAACAGCGACGCCTCGACCCATCATTGTTGCCGTCATTCCGACGATACCTCCGTTTGCATCAGACCGATGATATCCTTCATCGTCGTCATCGTAGCGGCGACGTCGGGTCGTACTGCTGTTCATATTTGTTGAGGAGATACGGATAATGGGCGCCGATACCGTATGTTTCTCTCCTCCTCGGCCGGTACCGTCTATCGTCGTCTTGGGGCCGGCCACGTGGAACGGCCTCTTTTTCCTTGCCACGTGAATGGCTGCTCTCTGCTTTGTCTGCGCCATGGCGAATCACGAACCCTGCCATATTGACATCGAAAGAGAACCCTGGTTCTCTTATGGAGTGGCTTAGGTCCACCATGTTGACGTCTGGAAACGGACGCCTATCAACCTTAATCGGCCTGCTTCTATCGCCATCTGAATTTGTGCGCGCAGTACTTTGCAGTCGCTGGTGGTGTGCGTGAACGTATGATGCCACTTGCAGTATGGCCTCTTGTTCATCTCTTGTGCCGTAGGGATCTTGTGGCCTTCGGGTAGCTTCTCTCTTTCAGAACAGATCGAAGATCTGTTCGGTTTTGGTCACGTCAAAGTCCAACCCTCTTGGAGGCCCTGGTGGATTCACCCATTGCAGGACACAGGCACTGGCGTCCGAGTCCACTCGGCTATCAATTCCTGATCTTCCACAGAATCTTCATCTTCATCGGCATTGACCAGGCTGATCGCGCGCTTGAACTTGTCTGGTACAGTTCTGGATGGCGCTGCTCATATAAGGTCAGGCTCTGACCATGCGTCAACGAGTTGTACTCAACTTGGAACGTCGATCCTTGAACGACGCTGTGCCTGCCACGCCAGCTCGACCGCTTCTTCAGTTATATGAACCGAATAGCATCGGTTCTTGATAAAACGCTGAATGTACTCAGCCACTGTCTCTCCTCGCTTTTGCCGAACCTGTGCTAGTTCTGCACACACAGAGTCTCCAATGGTATTGTAAACAATTCCTCCACTGCTTCCATGATTGCAATCGAATTTGGCTTAAAGAGGTGTACCACCCAAAAGCCGGACCGTGAGGATTGCGAGGCACCTCACCCGTAACTGATCCGATGCCGAAGCCATGCCCCACTGGGCAGGTATCGGCTCACGTGCTCGATGGAGCTCTGACCCTTCTGACCCACTGAACTTGTTGAAGTCCGGAAGCCGGTACTTAGGCGGTAGTGGGATCAGGTCGAACTCATTGGGGTACGGCTTGGAATAGCCGATTATCTTCTTCTTCGGCAAGATGCCGAATTGATCTCTCAGGACTGCGCTGATCTGATCTGCGGTGGAGGTAGTAGCAGCTGAGCTCGGATTGGTGCAGTGGCGTACTTGGCTAGCCACGCTTGTTTCTCAGCTTCGCTCCTAGACTCCCGTCGTTGTGCATCCTTCCTCAGCGAACAATTGCTCCTGCTCCGTAATCCCTCCCGGTGGAGCCTCGGATCGCCTGCGTCCTGTTGGTGCAGCCCGTACATACACACACGTATCCGTGTGGGATTTCCTTGGGCGGGTCGTAAGAACGGTAGTCGCCCGGGTCACCCCATCCTTGTAGACGACGTATGCCGGTGAGCCTTGTTGCCGTGGAGTCGCGATTGTGTACGGAGAGGAGGCCTGGCGTGGAGTTGCATCTCTCCCTGGTGAGTCCCTAGAACAGGTCCTGAAGGGAGTAACGACGGCTCCATGATCTCAGACCACCCGAGCGCAACGCGTCCAAAGTGTTCACCAGTTCTCGTGAGTGCCGATGGTGCTGAATGGGCCACCACATAGTTGATCTCCCGACGCAGTGGCTTGGGCACGTCTCGTGGAAGGGAGGGACGTATCCACCCTTCAAGGACGCCTTGTGGCGTGAATCCTTTGAACCTGACGCGTGCGACCGGGTCTTCTCAAAGGAGCCGATGAGTTCGGCTTCACAGATGGCTTTCAACTCGTCGTACTTTTTCTTGTGATCCGGAGGGAGTTCCTCGTACGTGATCTGTTCCTCCGCCATCTCGGATGCCGATGTTGACGTGGATGTTGAAGAAGAGGTCCCACCGGGCGTGCCAGAATGTGTTACCCTCCAAAACCCCCGACGGGCTTTGGTTAAGTAACACGAAGAGCCGGGAGGCTCCTAGGGCCGCTTAGTGGATCCCTGGCACCTCGCGTCGTCCCGCAAATCTTCTGGCGCGCGTCCTGGCGGTTGCCTGGGCGTGCCACCTGACCTAGACCTGGTCAGAAGGTGTTAGTGCTTCGATTGTTCCTGCATGGTAGACACGTGCACATTAAATACGAGCCTTATCGGCTCTCAGGTTTCGGCTCAAAGAGCCGATCGCCCCCATGGTCCTTGATGGATTAGCAATGGCATGGGGATCCTGCTTGATCAGGACAAAGCCGGCGATCCACGACGTCTAGGGTTTTCACCGCATAATCGAACGTCCTACTGCGATCGGGCCTAGCGCTACGAGAGACAATAAACTACCCCTACGAGAGGCCTAAAAACCAACATAACGTTGATCCTCGGAACATCCTCTAGGGATCTTAAACAAGATCTAACGCACCACCGGATCCTCCGACCCCAGCATAAGGCCTAACTATGCAGATATCAACCAATCTCTGCAGATGCAGTGGAGCAACTATAACGGATCGGATCTACTAAGCATGATCAAGCAAGATTGCCCTTACGTCCGATAGACGTAAGGGCAGCTAGATATGCAAGGGTTGCACCACGATAGCATATTACGTGAAGAACAATGCTAACCCTAACACATCTAATGATAACTACGTTGCTCGCCATCAAAAAGGCTTCAGACGAGCAACGCATGAACAATACTAAGTACGCTGCCAGATCGCGAGATGCGATCTAGGCAGCATGATGCTTATCCGGTTGAACCCTCGTAGGAAAGGGGTGGCGATGCGCCGAGATTGGTTTGTTTTGTGAACGGTGATTGTCCTCCTTTTCCGATAACCCTAGATACATATTTATAGTCCAAGGGACTTTCTAATTGAGGCGTGCACCTAACCGTGCACGGGCCGGACTCTATCTCTTTAATCTAAATTACAACCAGATCTAATATGTTACGTATACATGGCGTAGCCCGAACTCTCGCAAGGCGCTTCAAGATGCTCCACGTGTACGTCCTTCAAGCCATCTTCACTTACGGCCCATCTCCCCATTTGGCCAACTCGGGTAACACTTTCACACTTAAAGGTGACGTGTGTGGCATGTTGTGTTAGTACTCGGTCTAAATTGCAACGGTCTATTATGCTCTAGAGGTTACTTAAATATGAACTCCGAATGTTGTGGAGCTTGTTTACCCCGGCTTGAGGGAGCTCTTGTAGCCCTACACAGCGAATGGTGTTTGTTATCAAACAAGAGAGTGTATGTAGCACAAGTGAGGAGAAGTTATTTATTTATTATGTGATCAATGTTGAGAGTGTCCACTAGTGAAAGTAGGATCCCTAGGGCTTGTTTCCAAATACTGCAAACATCGCTTGTTTACTGTTTTACTGCATCTTTACTTCGCAATATTACCACCATCTATACCACCTGGTTTACTATCTCTTCGCTGAACTAGTGCACCTATACATCCGACAAGTGTATTAGGTGTGTTGGGGACACAAGAGACTTCTTGTATCTTAATTGCATGCTTGAGAGGACTATCTTGACCTCTACCTCCTGAGTTCGATAAACCTTGGGTGATTCACTTAAGGGAAACTGCTGCTGTTCTACAAACTGCTCTTGGAGGCCCAACACTGTCTACAAGAATAAAAGCACACGTAGACATCAGCCATGAGCAACTCAAATCTTACATTACAAATTATTATAAAGGCTTGTTTGGTCCTCCGGATGAAAGTTCACTTTCTCTAAATGAGGACTTAACAGCTGATATACCCCAAGTTTCTATAGAAGAAAATGGCTTACTAACCGCACCTTATTCCGAGGAAGAAGTGCAGAAGGCTGTTTTCCAAATGGAATGCAACAAAGCACCGGGTCCTGATGGTTTTCCAGCGGAGTTTTATCAAACTTTCTGGGATACTATTAAAGTGGATCTTCTAGATTTGTTCAGTGCTCTGCATATGGGACAACTAGAATTATTTCGTCTAAATGTTGGTGAAGTAATCTTGTTACCGAAAGTTAATGAGGTAGAAAGGATTCAACAATATAGACCTATTTGCCTTTTAAACGTAAGTTTCAAGATTTTCACGAAAGTGGCCACCATTAGACTTAATACGGTTGCGGATCATGTCGTTCAGCCATCACAAACCGCTTTCATGCAAGGAAGAAATATTCTTGATGGAGTGGCGGTTTTGCATGAGACGGTACATGAGATGCATACTAAGAAATTAAATGGGGTTATTTTGAAATTAGATTTTGAAAAGGCTATGACAAGGTCAAGTGGTCTTTCCTACAACAGACACTCAGGATGAAAGGCTTTTCTCCTGAATGGCGAGCTTTAATAAATGATTCGGGTTAATGATGAAACCGGCCATTATTTCCAAACACGAAAAGTGTTACGCCAAGGGGATCCGTTATCACCTATGTTATTTAACATTGTGGCGGATATGCTGGCTATACTCAGAGCGGGCCAAGTCCGATGGTCAAATTGAAGGTGATTCCACATCTGGTTGATGGTGGTTTATCTATTCTTCAATATGCCGATGATACAATTCTATTTATGGATCATGATCTCGAAAAAGCTCACAACCTGAAATTAATCTTGGTGGCTTTTGAGCTTGTCGGGATTGAAAATTAATTTCATAAAAGTGAATTGTTCTGTTTCGGTGATGCCCAAGATGATACATCTCTCTATACAGAGTTGCTCGGTTGTGGGCAAGGCCAATTTCCTATTCACTATTTGGGTATTTCGATTCACTACCGGAGACTCACGATTGCTGAATGGAAAATAGTAGAAGAAAGATTACAGAAGCGCCTTAGTAGTTGGAAAGGAAATTGCTATCCCTGGGAGGAAGATTGGTACTCATTAATTCGGCACTGACAAATATGGCATGTATATGTTATCATTCTTCCCTTGCCAAAAGGAATTCTGCATAAACTCGATTATTATCGATCCAGATTCTTTTGGCAAGGTGATAGCGAGAAAAAGAAATATCGATTGGTTAAATGGAGTATAGTTTGTAGTCCCAAAGATCAAGGTGGGCTTGGAGTTCATGACCTGGAGGTCAAGAATTCAGCTCTGCTGGGTAAATGGCTTTTTAAGCTCCTTACCGAGGATGGGATTTGGCAAACTATTCTTCGGAGAAAGTATATCGGCTCCAAGACGTTATCTCAGGTGGTTTGGAAACCTGGAGATTCACACTTCTGGGCTGGTCTAATGGCGACAAAAATGTCTTTTTTCGTCATGGTACTTTCTCAATTAAGAATGGAGCACAGATACGGTTCTGGGAAGATGCTTGGTTAGACAATGCACCTCTAAGTGAACAGTATCCTGCGTTGTATAGTATCGTTCGTCGCAAAGGAGATACCATTGCCACAGTAATGGCTACCTCTCCACCGAATGTGACGTTCCGACGAGTTTTGCTAGGACAAAGGCTACTGGCATGGAATGCTTTAATTCATAGGTTGGGGGATATTAACCTGTCGCCTGAACCAGATGAATTTAGGTGGAATTTACATGTAGATGGCTCTTTCTCGGTAAAATCTTTATATAGCGCCATACTTCATTCTGATTTACCGGTTGATAATAATAAGAAAATTTGGAAGATGAAGATACCATTAAAAATAAAAATATTTGGATGGTATCTTCGTCGAGGAGTCATCCTCACCAAAGACAATCTTGTTAAGCGGAATTGGCACGGAAGTACTCGATGTGTTTTTTGTCATCATGATGAAACTATTAAACACCTCTTCTTCCAGTGCCAGTTAGATCTATTTGGTCTGTCATCCAAGTAGCGTCTACCTTGTATCCTCCACTAGTGTGGCCAATGTCTTTGGTAATTGGCTTCATGGAATAGATTCAAGGTTCAAGTTGCTTCTTAGGGTGGGGGCGCTAGCAGTTATCTGGGCGCTTTGGCTGAGTAGAAATGACAAGATTTTTAATGACAAAAATTGGGATTCTTCGTTCATGGTTACCTTTTCAGCGCATGGAGAACCGAGACCTATTTAAGGAGGTCTGTACACGGTTGGAGGCTACGGCGAGGGATACTTTTTCCCTACATGGGTGGCAGCATAGTCTACGGATTGAAGCCCCACCCACACCTTAGGCATTATATGATTCATTGTTCCGATATGTTTTTCGCCTAGATATTTTTTAGTTTGGCACCTTTTTTGGACTTGAGACTCAAAAACGGCTGTGTGCATCCTTATGCAGATGCTGGATGTAATTGCTTCCCCAAAAAGTAATAAAGCATCCTTTATCAAAAAAAAACTGTTTTATGAATACTTTGTATGCAGAACATTTGTGTTTTTCTACAGAAACTAGATCTTGGCCATTTTGGATAAGTCGAAACATTGAAATGGTGGTTTTAGCCAAGACAATACTGTAGTAAATAGTTTTATTAGTTTAGCTACATGATCTCAAAGAGCATACATGTTCATTGTGGTGGCTCACAATCTTGCTCAACAAATTAAAATAAGTGTGCAACTCCGAGTAAAACCAATAAGAACAATTGTCAATCAAAAAGTATTTGTTGACTCAAAATTTTAGCTTACTAAGCTGTAGTGATAAACATTCAAAAAAAAAATCTCAGCATGTGAGATAGATTATGAGAATATAGTTCAGTTGACTCCACACAACAATATTATCCATCTGTTAGATCCACAAATTTGAGGACGACTCCCTGAGATGCTTCTGATTAGCAGCCCAACTTGCAAGGCTGCATGCATGCTGACCACTCAATACTCAGTAATGTCGTTGCCTTCAGATAAGTCCCACATAGCTAGCAGGTCAATCTTGCCTTCTCTGCGGACGACTGATTCTTTTCTGGAATTCCAGCTTGACAGCAAAATCACTATGTCAACGAAATCATTTCAAATATTCTCTTCCTATAATGACCTGCAGAGTTTTGTGCCTTCGAGATCGAAAAATCCCAATTAGTAAGTTGGCCGATAATTATTATATTTCACCCTAAAAATGATACTACCAGTATGCAGTAGAAATTTATGTTAGTTTTTGACTCAGTATGCACCACGCGTTGAGTTTGGGATTATTATCTTTATGAAGGAAAAGAGTTTGGGATTCTTTGATTTGAATGTCAATGTTCATGTAGCGTTTGACCGAGGGAATAGAGTACCCTTAAATAAAGGGAGGCGGTTGGGCAGGAATACCCCTACTTGAACATACATATATGATAGCTCGCTTCTGAACACAGCCAGCCAGCCAGGTTCACAGTTCAGACGAGACTTGAACATCTGCTAGCTAGCTTAGCCGCCTTAATTAGTTCATGTAGTGTGCAAGTGCACGCAAACACTTAATACACGATTAACCATCGTTCAGTTCTACGGTCGTGCCTGCTGAGATCCACTCATCCATTTTCTCTTCGAAACAGTAAGGTTCAGTTCATGCATGATCCTTGGTCATGGCTGGCATCAAACGTCGTCTCATGATTCCCTTGTCGACGACACTACTGATCTTCGTCGCTCTTGTTCGTGAGTCCGTCGCTGCCGTGGATGGCCAGGGCTTCATCTATACCGGCTTCGGCGGCACAGACATCACGGTGGCCGGCCTGGCCGCCGTGGAGCCAAACGGGCTCCTCCAGCTGACCAACGGCATGGTCCAGCTCAAAGGCCAGGCGTTCCATCCGTCCCGGCTGCGCTTCCACGACCCCAACTCAGTGAACGGCACGGCGGTGCGGTCATTCTCAGCGTCCTTCGTGTTCGCCATCCGCTCCATCGCGCCGGGCGTGAGCGCGCACGGTCTCACCTTCTTCGTCTCCCCGACCAACAACCTCACGTCCGCTTTCTCCAACCAGTTCCTCGGCCTCTTCAGCAAGAGGAACAACGGCAACGCCAGCAACCACATCTTCGCTGTGGAGTTCGACACCGTCCAGAGCAACGACCTGCTGGACATGAACGACAACCACGTCGGCATCGACGTCAACGGCCTCGTGTCCATCAAGGCCTCCAGCGCCGGTTACTACGACGACGCCAACGGCACGTTCTACAACCTGACACTAGCCTCCTTCGAAGCGATGCATGCGTGGGTGGACTATGATGGGATCAACAAGGAGATCGCCGTGACCTTGGCACCTCTGGGCCTGGCCAGGCCCAGGAGGCCATTGCTCAAAATCACCTACGACCTATCGCCCGTCCTCATGGATCAATCCTACGTCGGCTTCTCTTCGTCGACCGGCATCCTCGAGTCGCGTCACTACGTGCTTGGTTGGAGCTTCGGCATGGACCGTCCAGCTCCGGCCATCGATGTCACCAAGCTGCCCAAGTTGCCCCGGTTGGGCCCAGAGCCTCAATCCAAGCTCCTTGTCACCGTCTTGCCCATTGCCACCGGAATATTGGTCTTGGCTATCGTCAGTCTGGCAATCGTTTTGCGGCGGAGGCAGCTGCGATACGCGGAGCTACGCGAAGACTGGGAGGTTGAATTTGGGCCTCAGAGGTTCTCCTTCAAGGATCTGTTCAAAGCGACGGAGGGCTTCAAGGAGAAGCACCTGCTCGGAATCGGGGGCTTCGGGAGGGTGTACAAGGGGTGCTCCGGAAGTCCAAGGCGGAGGTCGCGGTGAAGAAGGTGTCGCACGAGTCAAGGCAAGGCATGAAGGAGTTCATCGCCGAGGTCGTTAGCATGGGCCGGCTCCGGCACAAGAACGTCGTGCAGCTGCTCGGGTACTGCCGGCGCAAAGGCGAGCTCCTGCTCGTCTACGACCACATGCCCAACGGCAGCCTCGACAAGTACCTGCATGGTCCACCAGGTAATAACCGGAGCTTGGACTGGTCGCGGAGGTTTCACATCATCAAGGGCGTCGCCGCTGGGCTGCTGTACCTACACGAGGACTGGGAGCAGGTGGTGATCCACCGGGACATCAAGGCCAGCAACGTGCTCCTCGACGGCGAGATGAACGGCCGGCTGGGCGACTTCGGCCTCGCCAGGCTCTACGACCACGGCACTGATCCGCAGACCACGCACGTGGTGGGCACCATGGGGTACATCGCGCCCGAGCTGGCGCGCATGGGCAAGGCCTCCACCCTCACCGACGTCTTCGCCTTCGGGGTGTTCCTCCTCGAGGTCACCTGCGGGCGGAGGCCCATAGAGCAGAAGGAGTTCCAGGAGTGCCCGATCTTGTTGGCCGACCTGGTCCTCCAGCAATGGCGCGATGGATCGCTCGCCGATATGGTCGATGAGAGGCTCCAGAACGACTACAATTTCGACGAAGCGTGCCTAGCGTTGAAGCTCGGGCTGCTGTGCTCGCAACAGCTGCCATGCACAAGGCCGTGCATGCGGCAGGTCGTGCAGTATCTCGATGGCAACGCGCCGTTTCCGAACCAGATGCTGGAGGAGGTAACGTCAAATTACAGAGGGCCGGAGCCTTGCGTCGCGTCTTCCCCGCCGCCGTCAACGAGTTTCGGCACGATATCTATTGACCTCATGATCTCAGGAGGAAGATGACGACGGACCTAGCTACCAGGCCGAGGTCTGTCCATACAAGACCGGCACGTGCATGTATGGATCGATCAAATCCTCCTGATTAATCTACTTCTCACTAATTACTAGAACGTCATGGCGCGCTTCGCCGCGCCCGTCCATTTATGAAGAAAATATGAAAGAATTACTTCAAAAGGCGGAGCAGGACAAACATACCATAAAACTAAACTTTTTATTTACAAAAAATGCCTGGGCATAGAAGGTCAAGCTTGTTTGTTCCATTACTTTTCCTTGACATACCACCCACGGTCCCACACTTATTTTGCATATTAGTAATGTATAATAGTTGTACATCAAACATAAGTACAGAGTAGAAATTATATAAATACATTCATTTTAAGCCATTATTTTGAACCGGAGGGAGTATTCAGCTCAACTGGAATCACCAAAAAGTTATAAATGACATTAATAAAAATAAAACTTGACTTCGGTGGCCGCTCTCCATCATGTTTGATATACGTCTCACTGGGAAAAACAACTATACTTCTTTAGTTACTTTGTCTCTCAATCCTTGGCTCAGTACTTCAGTACTAACAAGAATGTATGAAGTCTCAATTGACGATTGCTTAAGGTTTTTTGCTGATTCCTGAAACTGTTAATCACAATGCAGATAATTAGAGAGGAAAATATAGTAATCGCGGCAAACGTTAAGCCATATATGTTAGTGAAAGCCCTTGTGCATGCTTGCAGCTATTAGACGGACTGTCGTAAAATACCTTGGGCCGCTTGAAAACAAAGCTCATCTGTGAAGACGGGAGTAGGAAGCTACTTGATAATAAATAATGTCTAGTGAACTATCATCTAAAAGATCAAACCTGATGAACTACAGAATTACATGTTTGATAGAGTGAGAGGTTACGGCCTGTGATGTTTTGTACAATCAAGAGATAAGTAGTGAAACATAGCATGTTTCTATATGGGCTATGGCACAAACATGAGATCGGTGTGCTAGACATAAACAAAAACATAAGTATGCATGAAATCTACAAGGCAAAGTTTACTTTGAAATTTTGTCAAATATCACAAAGAATTATTCTTAGCTACCTTTGGAAATGAAGACACCGAGAGAAATTCAAATGAAGGCGGCAGAGAGAAAAAACATCTTCATATTGAATTTGTTGCCATAAAAATGCTATTGAGAACCCCGGCGCCACCGCGTGGACAAATCTATCTTCCGATTGACTTGTTTGCTGCACATCCTTGATATGTATGTAGTTTTACCAACTTGTCTCAGTCTATCAAGACTAAACAGATATTAAACGTAGACGTTTGCTTGAAAAAAAAACCGATCTATGCCTTGTTAGTTCTATTTACTACTGTTGGAAGACTTGAGGCCAATATAATTTATTGGAGCAAAAGTCACCCTTTTTAATGGTGTGTATCGTTTAGTGGAACAACTTGATCGCACGGCAATACCTGAAGTCGGCACAACCTCATTGTTGCCAGCCTGCCATCATGCACATTTAACAGATCAAAATATAGCAGTTGATTGAATATCCCTCAACGATAGAGAGGGAGGGTGGCAGATCATACCTGCATCTGCCAAGCGTCCGCCGCCACTACCATCCTTGCCACAAACCACCATCGCCAGTGCCCTACCACGAGTGGCGATATCCATGATGCCACTCCAATTCGACAAGAAGGGATTGTTGATTTGTTGTGTTGAAGTTCCCTGTTGTGATAATAACCTGTAGCGCTAGTTCTTGTGTTTTGAGGTCAGGCGGTGATGATTGTATCAAAAAGGAAAAAATTGTTCTGGCAAACTGTTTCATGCTCTTGCTTGGGCACATACATGTTTGTGTTTACCATTTTCAGTGAAAGCAGTGGCGATAAGTTACTCAATTCGGGAAAAGGGTGGACTGTAGGGAGCATCATCTTATGCATGTCCTATTTGACTTCTTGCACATAATAGAACATCGCCATGTTTTGCTAGTTATTTTGCCCCATCATGTGTGTCAAATTGGATTCAACAAAAAAAGTTCTGATTCCTGCTACACAGTAATAATAATTGTTGGAAACATATGTGAGAAGAAGGAAATCTCATTGCGTCTGACGATAGTTTTTCCGTTTCTTCTTTTGAACAATTGAAACCCTGATTTTTATACTTTTTCCAATCTTTTTTTTTTGCGGGGGTATACTTTTCCAATCTGTGTGGAAAGAAATTCACATGATAACTACAAGAATTAACTCTTGAGAAACTCTTCAGCAAAAAAATCTTGAGAAATTGGAGTCGTGAATAAAAAAGAGACCTGAAGGAAGAAATGAAAACAACCGCGGTTGTGTTGAAGACTTATTGCGAGAATCAATTTCTGCTAGTCTCTTCTGTCCAAGGGAGAACTAAGAAATATTAGCGCGTCAATATTAAGAAAAACATGGGCTAAAAGGAGTTGATCGGGGTGCTGCAAAGGGACTCACCAGGCACCAGCAAAATCCACGTCTAGATCTGTGTTTTGACGGGTGAAGAAGACAACCAGCCAGGGTTATCCTCAAGACGGAGTATGTGGGCGAGCCAAGAAAAATGGGATGTACCCGGCACCTCCCATCTAAATAGGAGAAAATGAGGCAGCCCAAGCGCCGGATGGATCTCAATCACCATTATTACCACGCAAGGGAAACAGTCGGGACCTCGGGTAGTATATATTGTCATCATGAATGGTTAATTACGGGGCTGCAGAAACGGATTCGAAAAGACAACCTTGTAGCGCCGGAAGCCCGGAAAGGCGAAGAGGATCAGCTGAGAATAAAAGAAATTAAAGCGCCTCATGTACACCTTCGTCGGCCCATTTGATTCACTATGAGCCCAATTAACATCTGGGCGCCCAAATCGACCTCTAGAGTAGATGCCCAGCTACGCTCGCCGGCTGTTACGGGCAAACAGAAGAAGCGAACCAGGTGCAGGTTAATGTGCGGGCTGATGAAATGATCGTGTCCGTTTGGAAGTAATATCTGACGGCTGACGTGCTCCAATCACTGTAGATGGCCGTAGGTGGTTCCATTTTACTGTTTACTAATCACTACACGCCCGTGCAAATGTATGTATCTAAAATTCTACACTACCTACGTGATGCTCGATTCGAATTTATCACTACACGAAAAAATGGCGTTGCCGTGCGCGTGAGGGATCCCAGAACACGGCAAAGTCGATATATCACGGCCACGGCACAAAATTATACGCCGAACATTTTTTTCGATTACACTCACAAAGAAATGAACATGGGAAAGAGGCAAGAAAATACACGGCAAAGAAATATACACGAGGATATAGCCATTACGACGGCAGCCGTTACAACGACATGACTTTGTTGTGTGTCTTAGGGCTACGTCGACGGCCCCTTCCTGCCAAAATTTTCTCGCGCGGGGAAAGTTTCCCCCTTTTTCTTTGTTGTATACTGCCTTTGCTGTGTGTATTCCTAATACACACAACAAAGCCACACATTTGCCGTGTGTATTTATAATACACATGGCAAAAAAAATTCCCAACCTAATTTTTTCTCCATTTTCTCCCGCCAATTCCTTCCTGCCATTTCCCCCCATCTTTTATCCCTGGTGCCACTATATATAGCCATGTATCACACACAAAATTCACAACCCACTTCTCATCCACCGGTTCCAGCCGCTAAAACCCTCTTACCGCCACCGCCGACACTGCATGCCCGTTTCCCGACGCCGTCGAGATGCCTCCTCGTCGCCACGCCAACCTGAGATCCAAGGGCTTCGTCAGGGTCCGCACGCGATTGGGGGTTGGGGGGATTTCGCGGCAGAAATCTCCGCCCCCGGAGAGCGCGTGTGGCTTGGGACCTTCAACACAAAGGAGGAGGCCGCCCGCGCATAAGACGTCACAGCGTGGAGGTTTGGTTGGCCGCTCCATGACATAAACTTCCCAGAGATCGTATCTCGGGTGCAAGATGAGATGGTCCCTCCATAGCCGCGCTTTGTGTCACAAGGACGAGTGGCGCTAGTGCCAGATACAACAACGGCTTGACATCGTTGAGGCGGACGACCGGGCCATGGCGCAATGACGGAGCAACCATCTCGAAGACGTTGAATACGAGCGTGAACTCTGGAAGGCGAAGAAGGAGGGGAGGAGAGGGGTAAGGTAGGAGAAGAGGAGGAGGAAGGACGCCATTCTAGTGGAGCACGCTGGACCATCAACACTCGATCCCAACCCCGAGAGGTGGCTGGACATCCTCGTGACAACCTCTCCGGAGGACACGGATAACGACTGGGATTAGTTTGTGTGTGTCTATTTATTTCAGTGTCAAGTTTGTGTGTCCATCTATGACGAGTGTCTAGTTCGTGTGTCTATCTATGCTTCCGAACCCATGTCGACTTCACGTGTCTAGTTATTTCAACGTCTAATTCGTGTGTCTCTAGATCTTTCAGTGTCTAGTTCATGTGTTTCTCAATGTTTCTGAACCAGTGTCGAGTGTCTATCTATGTTTCTGAACTAGTGTCAAGTGAACTAGTGTCAAGTATCGACCTATGTTTCCGAATTTCCTGAACTAGTGTTGATGTGCTTCTAAATGCATTTGTGGTGCCCAAACAATTTCTGAACTAGTGGCAAAACATCATCTCATATGGATCCCGTTTAAGCAAACCATCACACCCGGTTCCACTGAAGGGAATAGTGCGAGATTTTGGACCCATTCATTGTATTCCATGTTCCTATGTAATAACCAAACACAAACCAAGAGAAAATCTTGTTTGTCAGCCGTCCTTTAGAGAATTCTAGAGGGGTAGCGCATCAGAGTGCTGGGACCCACCTAAAACCTGCAGGTGTGGCTAGCATGTACATAAAATAGTGCTTGGATGCTGAGGAACTCAAGAGTTAGCTCCCCGATGTGACCCACTTCACCGACCAGCTACGGAGTTATATGGCTTTTAAGGGCAAATAAGCTAGGTAATGACCTTGAACATGACAAAGTTTCTCGGGATGAGCCCGTATTACGCACATGCGTGTGCCTTGGGATGAGAAGGAAGGGTTTGCTTTAACTGTTTTGCTATCCTAGCCACGGAAAACCAATTTTCTATTTTTCGTGTGCCCAAACGCTTTTCTTTGTGAAGCGGCTACAAGGGGCGCAATCTATAATTGAGAAAAACCTCTACACAATGATAAAAGACCGCCTATACACTACGGTTCACATACCTTTTACACGCGCTAGCTTGCTGGAAATCCATGTTGCTTCATGCGGTCTCCTACAGATTTCGGTGGAAACGGGCAACATTTGAACTAAGAGTTCACTTTCGCTTGCTCTAGATGTTTTCGGGATATAATTTTTAGGCCTGTAACATGTAATTTTATGTGGGGTTTTCTTCAGGTTTCGCGCGTCTCCCATGAGAGTATGATAGCGTCGATTTGTTGGTGGAGTTCGTGCTTGACGATCCGACTACACGTGCAAAGCTCGTGCGCCAATGCAATCGCTAGGACAGTCTCCGGGAGTTACTGATCTTGCGGAAGCACGATCAGCCTGACCAGCGAGGGTCTTAATTTCTACCTGAAATCGAGAACAAGTAAGAACTAATATTGCAATCAGAATATTGCGGATGAAAGATGAAAGTTTTATTGAATAAGGTGGGGTTCCGAATAGTCGGTCTTGTTCTGGGCGTTGGCCTCAAAAGAAGTACACGAGATTTGCAGCAATGGCTAACTTTTAGTCTAATCAAAATCTGAGTCTAAACGTGACGGCTATGGGGGTATTTAAAGGAGGAAAAGGTGGAGTTTCGGCTAGCCATACGTATGGTGGCCGAACCAAACCCTAGAAGGCCTTTCCCCTTCAATACGGACTCTAAAAAGTGGCTGACTTAATTCCTGCGAAAATTACATGGGCCTGGCCCAAAACTAATGGTGTCGCAGCACCATGTACTCATATGGACGAAATTATGAAGTGGAAACTCTATATTTCGTCCATGTCTTCATCTCCAATTATGGTGGCTTCAAAGTTCTAAAATCTCCAGTCGTGGCGTCCTCTTCAATCCTCACATGGTTGCTGCCATCTCCTCCATGTGTGATCATGCTCCAATGCTTGTCCTCCTCATTCATGCTAGGTCCATCATTCCTAAGAGTAACAAACACATCTGATTTAGGCAGCATCATATTCTCATGTATGTGAGGAATAGTTCCAAGAAACGAAAGTACCTGATAGTTAAGTTGTTTGGCACGAGCTCGAGTGATTGGTCCTTGTATTTGTGTGGCTGTAGGTACAACGGTTGTATCAATAGATGGGATGTCCTCATCATGCTCCCCTTCTTGAATTGAAGTCGTCCTCGACGAAAGCTCATCTTCTTCACCAAAGTAAGGCTTCAAATCTGCAATGTTAAATGTAGGACTAACCGTACCCAATTCTGCAGGAAGCTCAAGTTTATATGCATTATCATTTATTTTCTCTAACACCTTAAAAGGACCAGCGGCACGTGGCATTAGCTTAGACTTGCGCAATGCAGGAAAACGATCTTTGCGCAAATGCAACCAAACAAGATCACCAACATCAAACACAACATGCTTTCTTCCTCTATCCCCAGCAATTTTATACTTAGCATTCATGCGTTCTATGTTGTCTTTAGTAGTCTCATGCAATTTTAATATCAATTCAGCATGTTGTGTAGCATCCAAATCATTTTGCACCGAAGATGGTAAAGGCAATAAATCAATAGGTGCACGTGGAACAAAACCATACATAATCTCAAAAGGACACATCTTAGTGGTAGAATGCAGCGAACGATTGTAAGAAAATTCAATATGAGGTAAACATTCTTCCCACAATTTTAAGTTCTTCTTCAAAACAGCCCGCAGCATAGTAGACAAAGTTCTATTTACTACTTCAGTTTGTCCATCAGTTTGGGGATGACAGGTAGTACTAAACATCAATTTAGTCCCCAACTTAGCCCATAAACATCTTCAAAAATGGCTAAGAAACTTAGTATCACGATCAGAAACAATAGTATTTGGCACACCATGTAAATGAACAATTTCGCGAAAGAACAAATCAGCAACATGTGTAGCATCATCAGTCTTATGACATGGAATAAAGTGTGCCATCTTAGAAAATCGATCCACAACAACAAAGATACTATCCCTCCCCTTCTGTGTACGAGGCAATCCCAAAACGAAATCCATAGAAATATCCTCCCAAGGTACACTAGGAACAGGAAGAGGCATATATAAACCATGTGGATTAAGTCGAGACTTAGCTTTTTGACATGTAGTGCAGCGTGCCACAAATCTCTCAACATCTCGACGCATACGTGGCCAAAAGAAGTGTGCAGCAAGTACATCCTCCGTCTTCTTGACACCAAAGTGACCCATCAATCCTCCTCCATGCGCCTCCTGCAACAACAAAAGACGAACGGAACTATCTGGGATGCATAGCTTGTTAGCACGGAACACAAATCCATCATTGAGGACGAATTTGTTCCATGTTCTACCATCTCTACAATTCAGCAACACATCTTTAAAATCAGCATCATGCAAGTATTGTTCCTTTATAGTTTCTAATCCAAAAATCTTGAAGTCAAGTTGAGATAGCATAGTATAACGGCGTGACAAAGCATCAGCAATAACATTATCTTTACCCTTTTTGTGTTTGATAACATAAGGAAAAGACTCAATAAATTCAACCCACTTTGCATGGCGATGATTCAACTTAGCTTGACTACGAATATGCTTCAAAGATTCATGATCAGAATGTATAACAAATTCTTTAGGCCATAAATAATGTTGCCAAGTTTCTAATGTCCGAACCAACGCATATAATTCTTTATCATAAGTAGAATAGTTCAGACTAGGCCCACTCAATTTCTCACTAAAATATGCAACAGGTTTGCCCTCTTGTAATAACACACCTCCCAAACCAATTCCACTAGCATCACATTCAAGCTCAAAAGTCTTATTGAAATCAGGAAGTTGGAGTAATGGAGCATGTGTTAACTTATCTTTCAGTATCATGAAGGCTTCTTGTTGTGCATTCATATCTACGTGTGCTTCTATTCTTGTAGACAGTGTTGGGCCTCCAAGAGCAGAGGTTTGTAGAACAGCAGCAAGTTTCTCTTAAGTGAATCACCCAAGGTTTATCGAACTCAGGGAGGTAGAGGTCAAAGATATTCCTCTCAAGCAACCCTGCAATTAAGATACAAGAAGTATCTTGTGTCCCCAACACACCTAATACACTTGTTAGATGTATAGGTGCACTAGTTCGGCGAAGAGATAGTAAAACGCAAGTGGTATAGATGGTGGTAAACGGTAATTGCGATCTGAAGTAAATATTGCAGGAAGTAAAGATGCAGTAAAACAATAAGCGATGTTTGCAGTATTTGGAAACAAGGCCTAGGGATCCTACTTTCACTAGTGGCCACTCTCAACATTGCAATCATAATTGAATATAAATATAAGCACTTCATCATACTACTCTCCTGTTGGATAAAGAACTCAAATTCATTGGGCAAGTGTGCAAAAGCACACCTCAAAGGCGTATTCCCAAGTACTAATAAACACCCCACACTGTCACCGTGAGCATTCATAGGAGGTACTAACACACCACAATTCATAAGGGAGTTACACACGGCGCACACACTGTACCTTTACGCCGAGGTCACAGTAACCCCAAAGTTCACATAATAAAACACTTGAATAGCATATGACATCTAGATTGCAAAGCCTATGATCACATAGATGAACAAATAAATGCTACTCTCAAACACTCTCTTGTTGGATAACAAACACCATTCATTGTGTAGGGCTACAAGATCCCTCAAGCCGGAGTAAACAAGCTCCACAACTTCATAAAGGAAACACACACGATGCACACACTGTCACCATTACACCGTGGAGAGTGAATCCGGAGTTCATATTTAAAGTAACCTCTAGAGTGCATAATAGACAAAGTAACATCTACATATTCATAAAGATCACACCATGGAGAGAGAGATGAACCACATAGCTACCGGTAGAGCCCTCAACCTCGGGGAGAACTACTCCCTCCTCATCATGGGAGACAGCAACGGCGATGAAGATGGTGGTGGTGTCGATGGAGATGACTCCGGGGCAATTCCCCGTCCCAGCGGCGTGCCGGAACAGAGATTCTGTCCCCCGAAACTTGTCTTCGCGATGGCGGCGGCTACGGAACTCTTCGTGGAATATGACTTTACGATTTAGGGTTTTCGCGACGGAGAGAATATATAGGCGGAAGGGCGGCCTCGGAGGAGCCAGGGGTGCCCACACCACATGGCGGCGCGGCCAGGGGTGGGCCCGCGCCCCCCTATGGTGTGGGTCCCCTGATGGCCGCCTCCGACTCTCCTTCGATGTTCGAACCCTCTGTGGAAAATAGGAAGTTTTGCTTTGTTTCGTCCACCCGAGAATATTTCCTGTGTAAGATTTCGAAACCAAAAACACAGAAACAGAACTCGGCGCTCGGCATCTTAATAGGTTAGTGCCGGAAAATGCATAAAAATGATATAAAGTGTGAACAAAACATGTAGGTATTGTCATAAAACTAGCATGGAACATAAGAAATTACAGATACGTTTGAGACGTATCAAGCATCCAAGCTTAGTTCCTACTCGCCCGAGTAGGTAAACGATAACAAGGATAATTTCTGAAGTGACATGCTACTATCATAATCTTGATCAATACTATTGTAAAGCATATGAGATGAATGAAGTGACTCAAAGCAATGGTCTATAGTTTGCTAACAAAAGATAATCACTAAACAACTGAATCATATAGCAAAACTTTTCATGAATAGTACTTTCAAGACAAGCATCAAAAAGTCTTGCATAAGAGTTAACTCATAAAGCAATAGATCCAAAGTAAAAGACATTGAAACAACACAAAGGATGATTAAGTTTCGGCAATTTCTTTCAACTCGTAACATGTATATCTCGTGGATAGTTGTCAACATAAAGTAATATAACAAGTGCAATAAGCAAGCATGTAAGAATCAATGCACAGTTGACACAAGTGTTTGCTTCTAAGATAGAAAGAAGTAGGTAAACTGACTCAACATAAAGTAAAAGAAAGGCCCTTCGCAGAGGGAAGCAGGGATTAAATCATGTGCTAGAGCTTTAAGTTTTGAAATCATATAGAGAGCAAAAATAAAGTTTTGAGAGGTGTTTGTTGTTGTCAATGAATGGTAGTGGGCACTCTAACTACCTTATCAACCAGACTTTCAAGAGCGGCTCCCATGAAGGACGTTATCTCTACCAGCAAGGTAGATCATCCCTCTTCTCTTTTGTTTACACATGTATTTTAGTTTCATTATTGATGACACTCCTCCCAACCTTTTGCTTACACAAGCCATGGCTAACCGAATCCTCGGTGCCTTCCAACATTCATATACCATGGAGGAGTGTCTATTTGAAAATTAAGTTGCTTACTGATAGATCAGGGCAAAACATGTGAAGAGAATTATTAATGCAAGTTAATTAATCGGGGCTGGGCACCCCGTTGCCAGCTCTTTTTGCAAAATTATTGGATAATCGGATGTATATGCCACTAGTCCATTGGTGAAAGTCTGTCAGAAGTAAATGACAAGGTTGAAAGATAAACACCACATACTTCCTCATGAGCTATAAAATATTGACACAAATACGATATAATAAGTTTTGAATTGTTTAAAGGTTGCACATGAAGTATTTACTTGGAATGGCAGGAAATACCACATAGTAGGTAGATATGGTGGACACAAATGGCATAGGTTTTGGCTCAAGGTTTTGGATGCACGAGAAGCATTTCCTCTCAGTACAAGGCTTTGGCTAGCAAGGTTGTTTGAAGCAAACACAAGTATGAACCGGTACAGCAAAACTTACATAAGAACATATTGCAAGCATTATAAGACTCTACATTGTCTTCCTTGTTGCTCAAACACTTTTACCAGAAAATATCTATACTTTAGAGAGACCAATCATGCAAACCAAATTTCAACAAGCTCTACGGTTGTTCTCCACTAATAGATTACTAGTAAGTAGCATGTGCTTTGCACGTTTGCGGTATCTAAGAAGAGTAGTATTTTTTAAAAGGTAATGAATAAATACATGGGGTGCTCCAAAAAATGATAAACTAAGATCATTGCAGTCAGTTTGATGTGAAGTATAGCCAGAAATGTTGAGAAATATTAGGGGTCTATTTTTTCGTGTACTAACTTTTTCTGCTGTATTGCTTTAAGTGAGTTCTAAATAAGAGATAAGTGTTCAGACAAACAATTCAGAAAAATAAGGACTAAAACATATTAATTATTTTTAATATAACCAAATGCAACCATTTCGTTTATTAAGGTATCGTTTATAGTGTACTTCTTATTCGATTAGAAACCACGGTGTACCCTGGTTGAGCTTTCATGGTCTCGGGTGCAAGATTATTTGCTTAGTATTTCCTCTGCCCATAAATAAGTGATTTCAACTTATCTAGATTCGTATGAATTTACATATATTTCAGATGCATACAAATCAAGATAAATTTGAGTCACTTATTTTTGGATGGAGGATGTATTTTTCGTCTATGACATACTGTGTGTGAGACACCCTCTCCCTGTCAGCACCTATAAGTTTGTAAGTTCGGTTCAAAAAATAATCATTTAAATGGTCTAAAGAAATCATCATCGGTTCACCACAGAACCAAGAAGATGTGTGAAACATCTCTTTCAGTACTTTTTATTAATATCTTTGATACAAAGCAGCTATGGCATGAAATAAAAAAAATCAGGCTAGGCGTAACTCATGGTCTGCTGGTCGTGGCATGGTTTCCATAAAAACAATCATGTGCATGTACGGCATTTCCTAGTTCCGCTCAAGCTCGATTTAAAAATGCATTCACACGGCAGAGCACCTAACCTGCAAGTTTGCATGGACTTTTGTTGTCTAGAACATTCCGCTAGCTGCTAGGAGGTTCACTGATTGGGTGTACGGTGCAGACCAAAGGATCGCAGGGGCGAATCTAGCAAAACACAGCCGTTGGATTATTATCGATGCTACTTGATGGACGGTGGATGATAGTCTTGTACTGCAAATCAACGGCTGCAATAGCTTTAGTGGTGTCTTGGCGGGAAACTGTGAAGAGGTTGGTAAATCCAAATTCAAAACTGCCACACTATAGTAGTAGAGATAAAACTACATGATGCAAGAGCTTAAACATTATCTACTTGAGAGCTCAAAACAATTGCCAAGTATCAAATTATTCAAGATAATATACCAATTAGCACATGAAGCATTTTCTTTTTCCAACCAAATAGCAATAAGTGAAGCGATCAACTTTCGCCATTGAACATTAAAAGTAAAAGCGAAGAACACTAGTGTTCATATGAAAAAGCGGAGCGTGTCTCTCTCCCACAGGATGTTTAGGATCCGATTTTATTCAGAGAATGAAAATAACAAAACGAAAATAAAAGCACACAGACGCTCCATGTAAAGTACATAAGATGTGACGGAATAAAAATATAGTTTCACTACAGATGACCTGATAAGTTGTTGATGAAGAAGGGGATGCCTTGGGCATCCCCAAGCTTAGACGCTTGAGTCTTCTTGAAATATGCTTGGGTGACCCACGGGGGCATCCCCAAGCTTAGGCTCTTCACTCTTCTTGATCACATTATATCACCCTTCTCTCTTGACCCTTGAAAACTTCCTTCACACCAAACTCAAAGCAATCTCATTAGAGGGTTAGTGCATAATCAAAAATTCACATGTTCAGCAAGGACACAATCATTCCCAACACTTCTGAACATTACCCAAGGCTACTGAAATTTAATGGAGCAAAAAAATCCACAAACAAAGAAAAGAGGCAATGCGAAATAAAAGGCAGAATCTGTCAAAACAGAACAGTCCGTAAAGACGAATTTTTTCGAGGCACGTAACTTGCTCAGATCAGAAAACTCAAAACTAATGAAAGTTGCGTACATATCTTAGGATCACGCATGAATTTTTTCAAGATTTTACGAGTTCCTACAGAGAGAACAACACAACTTTGTGACAGCTAAAAAACTGTTTCTGCGCAGAAATCCAAATCTAGTATCAACTTCCTATTAGAGACTTTACTTGGCACAACAATACATGAAAAATAAAGATGATAAGGAGAGGTTGCTATAGTAGTAACAACTTCCAAGACACAACAAAACAGTAGCAAAATAAAAACATGGGTTATCTCCCAAGAAGTGCTTTCTTTATAGCCATTAAGATGGGCTCAGTAATTTTAACGATGCTCTTGCAAGAAATAAGAGTTGAAGCAAAAGAGAGAATCAAGAAGCAAATTCAAAACACATTTAAGCCTAACCCACTTCCTATGAAAAGGAATCTTGTAAATAAACAAGTCATGTAAGCATAATGCAACAAGCATAGAAAGGCAACACAAGCGCAACTTCAAGATTCTCAACATAAAGAGGGGAAACTTAATATTATTAAGATGCATATAACCATGTTTCCCTCTCTCATAATAACTTTTAGTAGCATCATTGATAAATCCACAATATAACTATCACATGAAACATTCTTATCATGAGCTACATGCATAAAAGTATCATTACTCTCCACATAAGCATAATCAATTTTATTAGTAATAGTGGGAGTAAAACTATCATAACCATCATTGTAATCATCATAAATTGCAGGCATGGTATAATCATAATAACCTTTATCCTCCATAGTAGGTGGCACCAAAATACCACTATCATTATAATCATCATAAATGGGAGGCAAAGTATCATCAAAGAAAATTTTCTCCTCAAAACTTGGGGGACTAAAAATATCATTTTCATCAAAACCGACCTCCCAAGCTTAAATTCTTCCATAGCATTAGCAATAATAGTGTTCAAAGAGTTCATGCTAATAACATTGCTACAACTATTTTGCAAACAAAGTTCCATGGGTTTTTTAATTCTCTCTTCAAACACATCATGTCCTAATACAAGATAAAGTTCATAAAGATCTCTAATTTTGTTGTTGTTTTCCATTAAGCCTAACTAGTGAAAATAAAACAAGAAACAAAAAGATATAATTGCAGAATCTAAAGGAAATTTCGAGCACTCACACACCGGCAACAGTGCTAGGAAATAGCTTAGTAGTCGGAGGATGTGAATACCTTTTACCTTACCTCCCCAACGGCGCCAAGAAATAGCTTGATGTCTACGTGTGCTTCTATTCTTGTAGACAGTGTTGGGCCTCCAAGAGCAGAGGTTTGTGGAACAGCAGCAAGTTTCCCTTAAGTGAATCACCCAAGGTTTATCGAACTCAGGGAGGTAGAGATCAAAGATATTCCTCTCAAGCAACCCTGCAATTAAGATACAAGAAGTCTCTTGTGTCCCCAACACACCTAATACACTTGTCAGATGTATAGGTGCACTACGTCGGTGAAGAGATAGTAAAACGCAAGTGGTATAGATGGTGGTAAACGGTAATTGCGATCTGAAGTAAATATTGCAGGAAGTAAAGATGCGGTAAAACAGTAAATAAGCGATGTTTGCAGTATTTGGAAACAAGGCCTAGGGATCCTACTTTCACTAGTGGCCACTCTCAACATTGCAATCATAATTGAGTATAAATATAAGCACTTCATCATACTACTCTCTTGTTGGATAAAGAACTCAAATTCATTGGGCAAGTGTGCAAAAGCACACCTCAAAGGCGTATTCCCAAGTACTAATAAACACCCCACACTGTCACCGTGAGCATTCATAGGAGGTACTAACACACCACAATTCATAAGGGAGTTACACACGGCGCACACACTGTACCTTTACGCCGAGGTCACAGTAACCCCAAAGTTCACATAATAAAACACTTGAATAGCATATGACATCTAGATTGCAAAGCCTATGATCACATAGATGAACAAATAAATGCTACTCTCAAACACTCTCTTGTTGGATAACAAACACCATTCATTGTGTAGGGCTACAAGAGCTCCCTCAAGCCGGAGTAAACAAGCTCCACAACTTCATAAAGGAAACACACACGATGCACACACTGTCACCATTACACCGTGGAGAGTGAATCCGGAGTTCATATTTAAAGTAACCTCTAGAGTGCATAATAGACAAGAGTAACATCTACATATTCATAAAGATCACACCATGGGAGAGAGATGAACCACATAGCTACCGGTAGAGCCCTTAGCCTCGGGGAGAACTACTCCCTCCTCATCATGGGAGACAAGCAACGACGATGAAGATGGCGGTGGTGTCGATGGAGATGACCTGGCAATTCCGTCCCGGCGGCGTGACGGAACAGAGATTCTGTCCCCCGAAACTTGTCTTCGCGATGGCGGCGGCTACGGAACTCTTCGTGGAATATGACTTTATGATTTAGGGTTTTCGCGACGGAGAGAATATATAGGCGGAAGGGCGGCCTCGGAGGAGCCAGGGGTGCCCACACCACATGGCGGCGCGGTGGGCCCCCCATATGGTGTGGGTCCCCTGCTGGCCGCCTCCGACTCTCCTTCGATGTTCTGGAACCCTCCGTGGAAAATAGGAAGTTTTGCTTTTGTTTCGTCCAATTCGAGAATATTTCCTGTGAAGATTTCTTAAACCAAAAATAGCAGAAAACAGAACTGGCGTCGGCATCTTGTTAATAGGTTAGTGCCGGAAAATGCATAAAAATGATATAAAGTGTGAACAAAACATGTAGGTATTGTCATAAAACTAGCATGGAACATAAGAAATTATAGATACGTTTGAGACGTATCAGGCATCGCCCACACAAAGGGCACATCCTTCTTTGTAAGCTCATTCAGCGGCGCAGCAATGGATCCAAAATCTTTCACAAAGCGCCTATAGAAACCAGCGAGGCCAAGAAAGCTCCTCACTTGTGTGACCGTCTTTGGCTGCGGCCAACTCTCAATTGCCTCAATCTTGGCTGGATCAACTTCAATACCCTGCGCAGTAACAACATAGCCAAGAAACGCAACTCGATTGGTGCAAAAGGTGCACTTCTCAAAATTACCATACAAACGTGCATCACGTAAAGCATTGAAAACAGCACGTAAATGATCCAAATGATCCTCCAAAGATTTGCTATAAATCAGAATATCATCAAAGTATACCACCACAAAATGTCCAGTAAAATCACGTAAAACTTCATTCATCGGTCTCATGAAAGTACTAGGTGCATTAGTTAAACCAAAAGGCATTACTAACCACTCATATAAATCGAACTTAGTTTTAAACGCTGTTTTCCATTCATCTCCTAATTGCATACGAATCTGGTGGTAACCACTACGCAAATCAACTTTAGAGAATATAATAGAACCACTCAATTCATCAAGCATATCATCTAAACGAGGTATAGGATGACGGTATCGAATGGTAATATTATTAATAGCTCTACAATCAGTACACATGCGTGAAGAACCATCTTTCTTAGGTACCAAGATAATAGGAACAACACATGGGCTAAGAGACTCACGAATGTAACCTTTATCTTGTAGAACCTGAATTTGTCGCTGAATCTCTTTGGTCTCTTCAGGATTGGTACGATATGGCGCACGGTTGGGCAGCGAAGCACCTGGAATCAAGTCAATCTGGTGTTCTATCCCACGGATAGGTGGTAGTCCAGGTGGTACATCTTGTGGGAACACATCAATGAATTCCTGCAAAAGGTTAGCAACCGCAGGTGGCAAAGAAGGAGGCATATCCTCAAATGAAAACAGAACTTCTTTGCAAATAATAGCATAGCATTGAGTAGTGTTCACATCAAGTTCATCAATATCAGATTTGCTAGCAAGCAAACAAGGATTTTTCAAACGAATTTCAGTAGCATGGTTTGAATCAGATTTAGTATTAGTCTTATGTGGCACAAAATCTGCAGCAACAATCTGATTTTCACTCTTATGTTTCTCCTCGTTTTTTACTCTACTAGCTCTAGCAAGATCATCTTTTAATATTTGTTCAGGAGTCATAGGTTTGAGACCAATTTTCTTTCCATCATGCATAAGAGAATACTGATTAGTTTTACCATTATGAACAGATTCTCTATCAAATTGCCAAGGTCTACCAAGTAACAAAGAACAAGCTTGCATAGGTACAACATCACAATCCACAAAATCAGAATATGTACCAATAGTAAAATGCACACGTGTAGTTCTTGTTACCTTGAGCTTCCGAGAGCTCTCAAACCATTGAATGTAATATGGATGTGTGCGCTGTCTTGTAGGAAGAGAAAGCTTCTCCACCATGTCAACGCTAGCCAGATTATTGCAGCTCCCTCCATCAATGATGATCCGTATAGCTCGCTCTTTTACAACGCCTCTTGTTTGGAACAGATTGTGGCGTTGATCATGCTCAGCTTTGCTCAATTGCACGCTCAACACACGTTGTGCAACTAAGCTCCTGTACTGATCAGCAGTGTCAGCTTCCATTACCTCCATCTCTCTCTCAGAATCAGAATTGGCGCCATCACGTGCAGCAATAAGGGCCAATGTATCTTCATCAAAGTCACTTGCAGAATCATATTCGCCATCTTCACGCACCAACATCACACGCTTGGTTCTGCATTCTCTTTCTAGTGACCAAATCCCAAGCATTTGCGACACTGAATGTCGCGAGTCTTCCCCATGGAGGCCATGGAAGACGAACTCCGAGGAGGACCAGCAGATGGTGGTGGAGTAGCAGCAGGTGGTGCTCGTGACGCAGACGCGGTGTACTTGGAGGTAGTAGGTGCAGGTGCAGCTCCACGAGATGGTGGCGCTGATTGTCGCGGAGTCCATGACGATGTACGACCTGCAGAAACATTAGCTCTTCTCCATGGTGGTTGACGATCCTGCACTTCACGTTCAGCTTTGCAAGCAAGATGAAACAAGCGAGTAATAGTGTTGTACTCCTTATAATCTAGAATATGCTGAATCTCTTTATTCAAACCACCAAAAAAACGTGCAAGCATAGCCTCATTATCCTCTACAATACCACAATGAATCATGCCAGTTTGCAATTCTTGATAATAGTCTTCTACAGAATTTTTTCCTTGTTCTAAGCGAGACAATTTTTTTAGCAAATCACGTTGATAATGTGGAGGAACAAAACGAGTACGCATAGCAAGTTTTAAACCAATCCAAGTAGTAGGAATATTAGCATGATGTACTCTACAATGCTCAGACCACCAAATAGATGCAAAATCTGTGAACTCACAAGTAGCAGCACTAACACGCAAATGATCAGGATAGCGTAAACATGCAAAGCGTTGCTCTACTTCCAATTCCCAAGTAAGGTATGCATCAAGATTATTGATGACCCACAAATGGTGGTATATCAACTTTCGATAAATAAGAGTGTCAACCCAACGAGGAGCAGAAGGTGTTGACAAGCAGTTTCGATGAAGGATTCACTGTAAATGCTCACAGACAAGTTTTCGGGGGTTTTGATATAGCGATAAATAAAATACAAGTAATAAAATGCGAGAGTAATAATTGCAGCGAGTGGCCCAATCCTTTTAGCACAAAGGACAAGCCGGTTTGTTTACTTATAATGACCAAACGTTCTTGAGGACACACGGGAATTTAGTCTAGTGCTTTCGCTTCATATAGTTGATTAATCTTCATTGTTTTGATAAGTGTTGTGTGGGTGAACCTATGCTAATGCACCGCCCTTCCTAGGAATAATACATACTTGTGATTAAACCCCTTGCAAGCATCCGCAAATACAAGAAAGTAATTAAGATAAATCTAACCACAGCCTTAAACTCTGAGATCCTGCTATCCCTCCTGCATCGATATACCAACGGGGGTTCAGGTTGCTGTCACTCCGGCAACCCCACAATTAGCAAACGAATACAAGATGTACTCCCCTAGGACCATAAAGGTGAAGTATCATGTAGTCGACGTTCACATGACACCACTAGAAGAATAACACCACAACTTAAATATCAAACCATTAAATATTACTCAACATAGTTCACTACTAACATTTAGACTTCACCCATGTCCTCAAGAACTAACCGAACTACTCACAAGACATCATATGGAACATGATCAGAGGTGATATGATGATGAATAACAATCTGAACATAAAACTTGATCCAATGGTTTCACTCAATAGCATCAATAACAAGGAGTAATCAACACCGGGAGAGTTTCCCCTATGAAATAATAAAGATTCAACCATAGATGTTACAGCGGTGACGAGGTGCAGCAGTGGAGATGACGGTGTCGATGGTGGAGATGATGATGATGATGATGATCCCAACAAAGTCCAGCTCGATGACGGTGACGATGGCGACGATTTCCCCCTCCGGGAGGGAATTTCCCCGGCAGATTTCTGCCCGCCGGAGAGCTCTTTTCTCTCTGGTGTTTTCCGCCCCGCAGAGGCGGCTCTGTCTATTCTCGATGCCTCCCCGTACCTTAGGGTTCTCGGGAGATGAAGTACGCGAAAGAGAGACGGCCGAGGGGGGTCGTGGGCCCCCTCCCCACAAGGCGGCGCGGCCAGGGTAGGGCCCGCGCCGGCCTATGGGGGGCCCATGGCGGCCCTCCTCGGCCTCCCCTTTTGGCTGGCTCCGTCATCTGGGAAAATAGGAGCTTCGGTATATTCTCCGTCAATTGTTGATCTTCAGAAATATGGTATCCTGACGGTTTTCCAGCAGAATCCTGACTCCGGTAAGTGATTCTCCAATAATCATGAAACATGCAAAATAAGTGAAATAACATAAGTATCATCTCTAAATATGAAATATATCCATGAATAACATAAATTATGATATAAAATAGTGATGCAAAATGGACGTATCAACTCCCCCAAGCTTAGACCTCGCTTGTCCCCAAGCGAAACTGAACTCAATAAACAAGACCACATGTTTATGGAGTGAAGAGTCGATAAATAAAATACGGACAAGAAGCATCACATTTATTAATTCACACAAGACATTCTAGTAAACAACTTCCTCATATAACTCAACTTGAAACAAGTAAAGAGAAATCACAAATGAAGGTGCATAGGAAATCACAAGTTTTGAAATCATATAGAGAGCATAAAAGTAAAGTTTCGAGAGGTGTTTGTTGTTGTCAACGAATGGTAGTGGGAACTCTAACCCCCTTGCCAAACAGACTTTCTAAGAGCGGCTCTCATGAAGGACGTTATCTCTACCAACAAGGATCACCTCTTCTCTTTTGTTTACACATGTACTTTAGTTTTATTTATGGATGACACTCCCCCCCAACCTTCGCTTTCACAAGCCATGGCTAACCGAATCCTCGGGTGCCTTCCAACATTTCACAAACCATGAAGGAGTGTCTATTGCAAAATTAAGTTGCTTACTGATAAATCAGGGCAAAACATGTGAAGAGAATTATTAATGAAAGTTATTAATTGGGGCTGGGAACCCCGTTGCCAGCTCTTTTTGCAAAATTATTGGAGAAGCGGATGTATATGCCACTAGTCCATTGGTGAAAGTCTGCCCAGCAAGATTGAAAGATAAAACACCACATACTTCCTCATGAGCTATAAAACTTTGACACAAATAAGAGATAATAACTTTTGAATTGTTTAAAGGTAGCACACGAAGTATTTACTTGGAGTGGCGCAAAATACCATATAATAGGTAGTTATGGTGGACACAAATGGCATGAGTTTGGTTTAAGGTTTTGGATGCACGAGAAGCATTCCCTCTCAGTACAGGTCTTTGGCTAGCAAGGTTGATTAGCAAGCATAAGAGTTGAGGGAAACAAACAGGTATACATGTGATAGAAACAATCATGCATCTTCCTTGTAAGCATAAACAATTTTAACTTCAGAATACCAAGCTCATTAGCTAACAAGAAAGATAGATAATGGAATAATATATCTACAAGTACTTCCCTCTTTTCTACTTAGGTCTCAAAGTAATGTTGCTATTGACCAATGCTAAGTTTGCCAAAACCAAATAGATTTACTTGATGCTCCCAAAGTGATACCAATACTAACAACAAGATCAATCATATAACAGAAATTGCAAACTAAAATAAGGTGTGCAAAAAGTAAATGATAAAACTTCTCATTAATATTCCATAACGATAACTCACACCAAGGGATACATAGATAACCAACTAAGAGAGAGATACTTCCACACTGCAAACCATCTTATATGATAACTCCCCTACTCATGATATGACACTACTTGATAGTAAAAAGGTAAAAGATAGTGATGATGTGATACCGCGGCATCCCCCAAGCTGGAACAAGCCAGGGGATGCCAATACCCAGAATTACTCCTTCGGTGTGGTGATGGAACGAATGATGGGAGTGAGGAACCGTCTAGCATTCTGCGAAGTCGATTGTTCTCCTCCTGAAGAATCTCCACTTCCCTTCTCAACACGATATTGATCAAAAACTCATTGGTAACCCGAAGAGCTTCCTCCGCAGCAGGGAAAGAGTTGAGGTCAGGTGCAGGTGGTAAAGGTCCCTGCAAGTTATGAGAAAAAGAACGTCGTGTGTTAACCGATCCCACCAAGATTGGCTTACTCCCCACAGCTTCCCGCTCTCTTTTTGCTGATGACATCTTCTTCACTTCCTCATTGACACCTTCATCCATCTCTTTCCGTCTTGTCACGACCCTTTCCTCTTCCGCCCATCCAACGAAAGTTCCTTGATCTAGATCCTGGAGGAGCTCACGCTTGCGACGCGTTGCATAATCTTCTGAGGATGAACCTTGCGACGACATCTGAACAGAAACAGGTCGAAACAAAACACGACGAGAAAACGATATACGGATCTCGGGGGATCCGGGGGATTATATAGCAAAAAAATTCACGTCAAAAGGAAAGTACCAGAGTGGAAGAGGGACTCCGAGGAGCCGTCCCCATAGGGCGGCGCGGCCAGGCTGGGGCCCGCGCCCCCACGTGGGGACGTGCCCTCGTGCACCTCCTCCACTCCGATTCGATCTCGTAATTTTTCATATTTTCCAAAAATAGCAGAAATATTGTTCGGAAAGTTAAACGCGGACTTTTTACTACTAAAACTGTTACCTATTCTAAGCCGAACTCTGCAGAACTGTCCATTTGGTCTTTGATGAAAGTTTCCGGAGTCACCACTTGGATAACATCAACATCTTCATTATAAGAATCTCCATAAATATAATGCTTGAGTCTTTGTCCATTCACCACTTGTGTGGCATCATCTTTCAACGAGGCAATTTTAATTGCTCCTGAACGATACACCTCCTCAATGACATATGGTCCTTCCCATTTTGAGAGTAATTTCCCTGCAAAAAATCTGAGACGAGACCGATACAATAGGACTTTATCTCCAACATTAAATTCTCTTTTAATAATTCTTCTATCATGCCATTTCTTAACTTTCTCCTTAAAAAGTTTAGCATTTTCATAAGCTTCACTTCTCCACTCATCTAAAGAACTCAATTGTAGCAACCTTTTCTTGCCGGCAAGTTTAAAATCTTTATTAAGTTCTCTTACAGCCCAATAAGCTTTGTTCTCTAATTCTAAGGGTAAATGACAAGCTTTTCCATAAACCATTTTATAAGGACATTCCCATAGGATTTTTATAAGCAGTTCTATAAGCCCACAATGCTTCCTTTAACTTACTAGCCCAATTTTTCTAGATTAACAATCTTTTGCAAGATAGATTTAATTTCTCTATTTGATAATTCTACTTGCCCACTAGTTTGAGGATGATAAGGAAGCAATTCTATGATTAATACCATATTTAGCAAGAGTTTTTCTAAAACCACCATGAATAAAATGAGAACCTCCATCAGTCATAATATATCTAGGTACTCCAAACCTAGGAAAGATAACATCTAAAAGCATTTTTAAAGAAGTCTCACCATCAGCTTTTTGTGGGTATGGCTTCCACCCATTTAGTAACATAATCAACAGCAACAAGTATATGAGTGTTACCTTCTGAAGAAGGGAAAGGACCCATGAAGTCAAATCCCCAACAATCAAATGGTTCAATAACAAGAGTATAATTCATAGGCATTTCATTGCGTCTAGAGATATTACCAACTCTTTGACATTCATCACAGGATAAAATAAACTTCCCTGCATCTTTAAAGAGAGTTGGCCAATAAAAACCTGACTGTAGAACCTTTTGTGCGGTTCTATCTCCAGCGTGATGTCCTCCATAAACACTACCATGACACTTACTCAATATCTCTTGTTGTTCATATTCCGGGACACATCTTCGCATAATACCATCCACTCCTTCTTTATATAAGTGTGGGTCATCCCAAAAATAATGCCTCAAATCATAAAAGAATTTCCTCCTTTGCTGAGCTGAAAAGGTTGGAGGCAAATACTTCGAAACGATAAAGTTAGCATAATCAGCATACCAAGGACTATCTCGCGAGCTCACCTTTATTACAGCCAATTGTTCATTTGGAAAACTATCATTAACAGGAACAGGATCATAAGCAATATTTTCCAATCTAGACAAATTATGAGCAACAGGATTATCAGCACCTTTCCTATCTACAATATGTAAATCAAATTCTTGCAAAAGAAGCACCCATCTAATAAGCCTTGGCTTAGCATCTTTCTTTTGCATAAGGTACCTAATTGCAGCATGATTAGTATGAATTGTGACTTTTGAATCAACAATATAAGGTCTAAATTTATCACCAGCAAAAACTACAACTAATAACTCTTTTTCAGTTGTAGCATAATTTCTTTGAGCAGCATCTAGAGTCTTACTAGCATAATGAATAACATTCAATTTTTTATCTACTCGCTGTCCAAGAACAGCACCAACAGCAAAATCACTAGCATCACACATAATTTCAAAAGGTAAATTCCAATCAGGAGGTTCAACTATGAGCAGTTGTTAAGGCTTTCTTTAGAGTTTCAAAAGCTTCCTTACAATCATCATCAAAAACAAAAGGTACATCTTTTTGAAGAAGATTAGTAAGAGGCTTTGAAATTTTAGAGAAATCTTTAATAAATCTCCTATAAAAACCAGCATGACCAAGAATACTACGAATACCTTTAACATCCCTAGGATAGGGCATCTTCTCAATTGCTTCAAATTTAGCTCTATCAACTTCAATACCTCGGAAATTTTATGTCACAATACAATTCCTTCATTAACCATAAAGTGGCATTTCTCCCAATTAAGAACAAGGTTAGTTTCTTCACATCTCGCAAAACTTTATCAAGGTTTCGCAAACAATTATCAAAAGAATTTCCATAGACAGAAAAATCATCCATGAATACCTCTACAATCTTTTCACAAAAGCCATGAAAAATAGCAGACATGCATCTTTGAAAAGTAGCAGGAGCATTACATAAACCAAAAGGCATACGCCTATAAGCATAAGTTCCATAGGGACAAGTGAAAGTGGTTTTCTCTTGATCTTTAGCTCTAACAGCAATTTGTGAAAACCCAGAATAACCATCAAGAAAGCAGAAATGAGTATTTTTGGATAACCTTTCTAACATTTGATCAATAAATGGTAAAGGGTAATGATCTTTCTTAGTAACTTTATTAACTTTTCGAAAATCAATGCACATTCTATACCCTACAACTACTCTTTGAGGGATGAGCTCATCATTATCATTAGGTACAACAGTTATTCCTCCTTTCTTAGGAACACAATGTACAGGACTAACCCATCTACTATCAGCAATAGGATATATAATACCAGCTTCAAGAAGTTTCAATACCTCATTCTTACCACATCCTTCATCTTAGGAATTAGACGGCGCTGATGTTCAACAACAAGCTTTGCATCATCTTCCATGTTGATGGCATGTTGGCAAATAGCGGGAGAAATCCCCTTCAAGTCATCAAGAGTGTAGCCAATAGCTCCTCGGTGTTTCTTCAATATTTCCAATAATCTTTCTTCCTCAAAATTTGAAAGCTTAGGACTAATAATAACAGGATATGTTTTCTTATCATCAATATAAGCATACTTAAGATTATCAGGTAATGGTTTCAAATCAAAAACAGGATCTTCCTTTGGTGGTGGTGTCGTACCTAGATCTTCAACCGGTAAGTCATGCTTAAGAATAGGTTGACGAAGGAAAATTTCATCAAGCTCATTCCTTTCTTCCCTAAAGACTTCACTCTCATGATCCTCCAAATGTTGCTGCAAAGGATTATTAGGAGCAAGAGCAATAGATGCACACTGTTCAACTCTAAAATCATCGTTAGGCAATTCAGCTTTATAAGGAACTTTGGCAAATTTAGAGAAATTAAACTCATAAGATTCACCAGCAAATTTAGTCACAATTTTCTCTTTCTTGCAATCTATAATATCTCCACAAGTATTTAGAAAAGGTCTACCAAAAATGATAGGACAAGTCTTACTAGCAGCAGAACCAAGTACCAAAAAGTCAGCAGGATATTTAATCTTACCACATAGAACTTCAACATCTCGAACGATACCAATATGGAGAGATAGTTTCTCTATTAGCTAGCCGAATAACCACATCAATATCTTCGAGTTCACAAGAACCAATTTCATGCATGATTTCCGTGTAAAGCTCATAAGGAATGGCACTAATACTTGCACCAATATCGCATAAACCATAATAACAATGATCACCAATTCTAACAGAGAGCATAGGAACACTAGCTTTCCTAGACTTACTAGGATGTGAAACAATATTAGAAGCATCTTCACAGAAAATGATGTGACCATCTTCTACATTTTCAGTCACAAGATCTTTAACTAATGCAACAGCAGGTTCAACATTTATTTGCTCTACAGGTTCTATAGGTTTCTTTGTACTTTTATTAACCACACTAGTTATAACAGAATACTCCTTCATTTTAGCAGGGAAAGGAGTTTTTTCAATATAAGCTTCAGGAAGAATATGATCAATAGTTTTAATTTCAACACATTTACCTATAGGTGAATCAGTTTTATCTTTGTAAGGTTCATGATACTTATCAAAATTCTTCCTAGGCAATTCAAAATGAGAGGCAAAAGCTTTATAAAAATTTGCAACAACTTGAGAGTCAAGACCATATGTAGCACTCATATTACGAAATTTATCAGTATCCATAAAAGTTTCAATGTATTCATAATCATAATTTATACCTGACTCTCTACCTTTGTCGTTCTCCCATCCTTCAGTATTCTCCTGAATCCGATCAAGAAGGTCCCATTTAAACTCTTCTTTGTTGCGCGTGAATGATCCAACAAGTAGTATCCAACAAGGTTTTATCTTGAAAAGAAAGTCTTGCATAGAAATTATCAATGATGATATTACCAGGAAGCTCATGAATGGGGCATTTGAGCATTAAAGACTTCAATCTCCCCCATGCTTGGGCAATACTCTCTCCATCATGAGGCCAGAAATTATATATGCGGTTTCGGTCTTTGTGAATTTCACTTGGAGGATAGAATTTAGAATAAAATAGAGGCATAATATCCTTCCAATCAAGAGAATGCCCATCCTTCAGCAGTTTATACCAATGCGCCGCTTTACCAGACAACGACATAGAGAATAATTTCTTCCTAACTTCATCCATAGAAATACCCGCACACTTGAATAACCCGCATAATTCATCTAAAAACAGTAAATGATCTCCAGGATGAACAGTTCCATCCCCCCGATAATGTTATCCACAACACGTTCAATAATTTTCATAGGTATTTTATACGGAATTACTTCCTCACCTGGCGCCTCATCCACTACCTTTGCAGTAGTAGCAGATTTCCCAAATAGAAATTCAAGAGAAGATCTCTTCATAATGAATTATAGCAACAGGTAGAAATAAGAACAACACGTACAGTGAAAGTGTTCCTTACCAATTCCACTTACCAATAGCGCTTCACTCCCCGGCAACGGCGCCAGAAAATAGTCTTGATGACCCACAAGTATAGGGGATGTATCGTAGTACTTTCGATAAATAAGAGTGTCGAACCCAACGAGGAGCAGGTGTTGCAAGCAGTTTCGATGAAGGATTCAACGTAAATGCTCACAGACAAGTTTTCGTGGGGTTTGATATAGCGTATAAATAAAATACAAGTAAGTAAAATACGAGAGTAATAATTGCAGCGAGTGGCCCAATCCTTTTTAGCACAAAGGACAAGCCGGTTTGTTTACTTATAATGACCAAACGTTCTTGAGGACACACGGGAATTTAGTCTAGTGCTTTCGCTTCATATAGTTGATTAATCTTCATTGTTTTGATAAGTGTTGTGTGGGTGAACCTATGCTAATGCACCGCCCTTCCTAGGACTAATACATACTTGTGATTAAACCCCTTGCAAGCATCCGCAAATACAAGAAAGTAATTAAGATAAATCTAACCACAGCCTTAAACTCTGAGATCCTGCTATCCCTCCTGCATCGATATACCAACGGGGTTCAGGTTGCTGTCACTCCGGCAACCCCACAATTAGCAAACGAATACAAGATGTACTCCCCTAGGCCCATAAAGGTGAAATATCATGTAGTCGACGTTCACATGACACCACTAGAAGAATAACACCACAACTTAAATATCAAACCATTAAATATTACTCAACATAGTTCACTACTAACATTTAGACTTCACCCATGTCCTCAAGAACTAACCGAACTACTCACAAGACATCATATGGAACATGATCAGAGGTGATATTATGATGAATAACAATCTGAACATAAACCTTGATCCAATGGTTTCACTCAATAGCATCAATAACAAGGAGTAATCAACATCGGGTGAGTTTCCCCTATGAAATAATCAAGATTCAACCCTAGATGTTACAGCGGTGACGAGGTGCGGCGGTGGAGATGACGGTGTCGATGGCGGAGATGATGATGATGATGATGATCCCAATGAAGTCCAGCTCGATGACGGTGACGATGGCGACGATTTCCCCCTCCGGGAGGGAATTTCCGCGGATCTCTCGGTGTTTTCCTCGCCCGCAGAGGCGGCTGTGTCTATTCTCGATGCCTCCCTGTACCTTAGGGTTCTCGGGAGATGAAGTACGCGAAAGAGAGACGACCGAGGGGTGTCGTGGGCCCCCTCCCCACAAGGCGGCGCGACCAGGGTAGGGCCCGCGCCGGCCTATGGGGGGGGCATGGCAGCCCTCCTCGGCCTCCCCTTTTGGCTGGCTCCGTCATCTGGGAAAATAGGAGCTTCTGTTCTCCGTCAATTGTTGATCTTCAGAATACATTGATCCTGATTTTTCCAGCAGAATCCTGACTCCGGTAAGTGATTCTCCAATAATCATGAAACATGCAAAATAAGTGAAATAACATAAGTATCATCTCCAAATATGAAATATATCCATGAATAACAGTTAATTATGATATAAAATAGTGATGCAAAATGGACGTATCAATTATATCTACCCTCAAATGGTGGAATATTCAATTTAAGTTTAGCAACATGATCATCATCACGTACCGGGCGTAGAGGTGGGCGAGCGTTGCGGTTCAGTTGTCGTGGACGACCAGGTGCAGGTTGTTCGACCTCCTCGCCGTCCAGCACGTTCTTTCAACTCCAGCTCGTCCTCGTCCTCCATAATCATCATATCCTTCAGAAGGCGCGTCAGGTGCGGCTGCTGCCGCAGGAGCGGTACCCGCAGGAACATCCGCACGAGGAACGCGGCGTGCGCGTCGTCGCACGTTGTCGCGAGGTGGCGGCAACCGAGTCAAGAGCTCCTGGAACTTGGCGTCGAGCTTGGAGTTGAAAGCTGTCTCGAGGCCATCCAGCTTGTCCAGCGCGTCGGTGAGTTTGGCGTCCACATCACCAATGCGCGTATCGACGTCGCGTGCATGCCCGCCCAAAAGGTGGGTAAAGTGAGCATGCAAACTGTGGCCTGACATGGTTAGTACTCAAAAAGCACAAATGTATATGCCTACAAACTACGGAATATGGTGGTTCACGCGAAATTTGTCAAGCAAAATACGAAGCTCTTACAAGTTCTTACCAAACAGTAGGAAGGCGATGTGGCAACCAGCAATGATCAGCGTCTCCAAAGATTGCCAAAGCGATTACCAGGTGTCGACACAGAGCACGTGGAGACAATATGTAGAGCTGTAGGAAGGCTAATATGGTAGCAAACCGCAATTGTCAAAACAACAATGCAATATTGAAAGTATGTTCAACCACGGTACTGTGCTGGTCCTAGGCTAGACCGTACTAGAGACGTGAGCCTAGATTACGAACGAGGTCACGACACGACACACAAGCAACGAGCAGCGATGAAGTGATATATGGTGGCGGTTGGCTCCAACAAGCACAAAGGAATAGCTCAAAAGCAAGATATAAGTGAAGAACACAGGAATTTCCGGGTAGTAAACTTAAAGGTCAAAAATCTCAACCTTCCCGACGTTTTTTGGCAATTCTGAGAGCTCGGAAAAGCGCACAATCGTGAAACTGTTCTGGCCGGATAGAACTTTTTCTCCCGGCGATTTTGAGTGGTCGAACGTCGAAAACGGAGTTCGTATGCAAAAGTTATGCTCAGTCAAAGTTTGCTGTCCAAAAGTGCTTAATTCGGACGTTTTGTTTTTTTGCTCTCCTTCACAACTCTTGACTGGCGACCGAGACTTATCTCACGGAATTATTTTCTTCAGCACAGATGAAATTAGAAGGCAATAGTGATTCAGGAAAACCTTAGTCTAGACGGACTCTGTCGCGGCAGAGAAACGAACCGTGTCGCGGTAGGAAACAGGGTATATGGTAGTTGTATATGGCGTGGCGGAAGTATATGGCAGGGTGTATATGGCAGTGGCGGAAGTATATGGTGGTGGTGATCTGCGTATGGTGCGAGTGGCGGCGGCGGCGTGACTAATATGACCAGAACTCGAAACTCTAAAGGAACTAGACGCTAAGACCAGCAACTCGACACGAAGATGCAGACACAAATTCAATTATGAAAAACTGAAAAGATAATGCAAGGCGTGGCAGGGGGTTTATGGGACGATGATCTAAAACCCTAACAGTATTTTTGGATTTTTCGTGGTTTATGGGTATGATGGCAGATGCAATCTACACTAAGAAAACTGTAAATTCTCACCGAGCAACCTGAAATCTGATACCACTTGATAGGGCAAATGTGGCCGATCTTTCGATGAGAGTATGATAGCGTCGATTTGTTGGTGGAGTTCGTGCTTGACGATCCGACTACACGTGCAAAGCTCGTGCGCCAATGCAATCGCTAGGACAATCTCCGGGAGTTACTGATCTTGCGGATGCACGATCAGCCTGACCAGCGAGGGTCTTAATTCCTACCTGAAATCGAGAACAAGTAAGAACTAATATTGCAATCAGAATATTGCGGATGAAAGATGAAAGCTTTATTGAATAAGGTGGGATTCCAAATAGTCAGTCTTGTTCTGGGCGTTGGCCTCAAAAGAAGTACACGAGAGTTGCAGCAATGGCTAACTTTTAGTATAATCAAAATCCGAGTCTAAACGTGACGGCTATGGGGGTATTTAAAGGAGGAAAATGTGAGGTTTCGGCTAGCCATACGTATGGTGGCCGAACCAAACCCTAGAAGGTCTTTCCCCCTTCAATACGGACTCTAAAAGGTGGCTAACTTAATTCCTGCGAAAATTACATGGGCCTGGTCCAAAACTAATGATGTCGCAGCACAATGTACTCATATGGATGAAATTATGAAGTGGGAAGCTCTATATTTCGTCCATGTCTTCATCTCCAATTATGGTGGCTTCAAAGTTCTGAAATCTCCAGTCGTGGCGTCCTCTTCAATCCTCACATGTTTGCTGCCATCTCCTCCATGTGTGATCATGCTCCAATGCTTGTCCTCCTCATCCATGCTAGGTCCATCATTACTAAGAGTAACAAACATATCTGATTTAGGCAGCATCATATTCTCATGTATGTGAGGAATAGTTCCAAGAAACGAAAGTACCTGATAGTTAAGTTGTTTGGCACGAGCTCGAGTGATTGGTCCTTGTATTTGTGTGGCTGTAGGTACAGTGGTATCAACAGATGGGATGTCCTCATCACCCCCCCCGACGACCGCTTTGGCGTAATGTCATTTCACGTGGGTCTGGTTTTAAGAAAAATAAATTAAAAAAAGTAGAAAAATGGGAAACCTTTTGTGAGGTGTCATTTTACGTGACCTAGTCGCGAGAAAAATTTCAGACTTGGAATACAACTGCTATTCTCAAAAACTCTTGCCGAAATGAGCTACCACCTACTTAGTTATAAGGATTTTAGGGAAAATGAACTAGGTAATGACCTCCAGAATCACATATTTTGCCGGAATGAGCCCATATAGTGCACATGCGTGTGACTTGGGACGGGAACCAAGTTTTGCTTTAAGTATTTTGCTTTGCTAGCAAAAAGAAAACCATTTTTCCATTTTTCGAGGGTCGAAACGGTTGTTTTTGTGAAGCAGCTACAAGAGGCGCAATATACAATTTAGTGGAACCTCCCCATTGACTAACAGTAAAATGGATACGGCTGACCACTGTCTTTGGTCCTATAATCCCGTGATAGACCTGGGCGTCCCAACATCGATGGGGCCAAATTGGGCCGATAGACTGTGTATGTCAAGCCAGGAGATGCGGTTCATTTTCTCCTCTCTCTTCCCGTCCTTTCCAGAGAAACAAAACATCATCGTTTGCACTTCGGCATTCGCATCCCCGCGGTGACGGTGTTGTGAGGCTATAGCAAGGTAACTGGAAAGAACAGTAATGGAATTGCAAGGAAAACTGTAGACTGAAGATAATTTGCAAGATAAATGACATGAATCAATAAAATAGGTGCAAAACTGGAAGGAAAAATAGACATGGGAATTTAGGGTTTTTATTTCTCGTGCCTCTCTTCCACCCCTCTCTGGAGTTTATATACTTGTCCGGACTCCAAAGTCACTAGTTTGATTAAGTTATTACAACAAACAACATTTTAAGGTCATAAGAGTACTCAGAGTTATATTACGATGAGAGTTATATTATGCTGTGAGCCGTTGGATGCTTGCTGAATCTTAGAGTTGATCTTCTCTTCTCAGAGCTGCGCCAGTATGTGGGGAAAGGACGCTGTCTTGACACTTCTCCTCCCTTCGAAACCATTCTTCAAGGATGGAAACCTGGGAACATTGCCATCATGTAGTGGGCATCCTCCCAGGTAGCTTCTTGCTCGGTCATGCCTTTCCAATGCACCAGCCATTCTGGAACGGCGACATCGTACTCACCAGCCTTGCGACAAACTTTACGAATTTGTAAGATCGACAACGGTTTGGTTTTGATCTGTAACATCCCAGGTTTTTCAAAAAAAAAAAATTTGCATGCATTCATGGCATCTTTGCATTTGTTCATTTACACATAGAATGTTAAACACAAATATGACATAACCATAGTTACATGCCCTAAATGCAAGGATCTTATTTATCTATCATGTTATTTTAAGTCAAACCTTTTTTATCTGTTGTCTAAAATAAAGCCCTGATTTTTACAAAATTTTAGAAACTGGTTTGAGCTCATTTGGAGCTATGAGTAAAAAGTTAAAGCAAAACAATTTTCTGAAAAAACTTAAACTGAGCCGACCTGGCCGAAACGGGCCGAGTCAGCCCAGCGCCGCGCCAGCCCAGCCGCCCCCTGCTCTCTCCCCACGCCGACAGGTGGGCCCCACCGCGGTCGTCTTCAACCTCTGCCATCAACAGCCATCAAGAACCTTAACTGCGTACGTTTCTAAAAACGGCGATCGCCGGAGTAATGCCCCCATCAATTCCGAGCCGTTCCGCTGCCCTCCTGGCCCTATAAATTCCCCCCAACCTCTCTCCTTTCCCCACTCCTCTCTCCCTATTGCGCCGCCAGCAGCCCAATTGCTCGCCGGAGCGAGCTCCCCGCCGCCCACTCCGCCGTCCGCCGCGGCGCCCGTGACCTCCCGCCCCGCCACCACCGCCATCGCGTCGACCACGCTAAGGCCGACCCCGTACACCCTTCCGCCGCCGAGATCGCCGAGCGGGGCGAGATCGCGCCCGAGCCGGCCGCTCCGCTCGCCGCCAGCCGCCCCCCTCCCCGCCTGGGACCGCCCCCGCCGGCTCGTTTTCTTGCCGCCGCACCCCGGCGTTGGTCCTCGGGATTAGGGACAGCCGGGACGAAAGCCTGTTCCGCCGAGCCGCCCGCCGCCGCCTCGCTCCATTGCTGGCCGGCAGTGAGTTCCACCTTCTCCCCTTTCTTATTTTTTCATTTTAGGCTTGCACCGTTAGATCTAGATCTGGTGGTGTAGAATAGACCACTTAAACCGAAGGGGTATCGACCAATCAGGTCGCACCACGTGGCCTGCACGGTCAGCACGCCCAGTCAGCGCCCAGTCAAACACGTTTAAATCCGATTTTAAATCTCTGTTTTGATGTCCAACTTGTAAAATCAATATAAAATCAACCGTAGGTTCAAATGTAGCAAACTTTATATCGTTGGAAAGCTTGTAATCTGTAGAACACAACCATGCATAATATAGTATAGGTTCTGTAGAAAGTTGTGCACCATAATTCAAAACAGAGAACTCAACCTTTAACACTATAAAAATTGTGTAAATTAATCCACTGGGCCAAATGTTACAATTTTGTAGTCTCTGGAATCCTTAGAACAATTAGAATACCTTGGAACCAGAGTTGATCAACTTTGATACGTGCACAAACTTGCCTTTTCAAATTATGTGCAAATCAGTGTTTTGTCGATAATTCAAAATCTATAAATTATTTTTGCGTGAATCCAATTGCTATGGCTTTTTATCACTGTAACATATGCATAGATGTTAAGTTATGATTTTACCACACATAAAACTTGATGTAGCTAATTGTTAGTGGTCTATGTGCTATGCAAATCACTAGTTTTGATAATTAAGAAAACCCCAATAAAACTTTTATTTCTAGAAAATTATACCAACCTCAAAACATCAGAGAACCACTCCTACAACATTTTCACTTCAACTAATTGAGTGAAATTAAATCGTGCATATCATGCATGCATACATGTCTATGGTTGTTCATCTAGAATGCTAAGTTTATCTTCTTTGTTTGTTTGTTTGTTTGTTTGTTTGTTTGTTTGTTTGTTTGTGTGTTTGTTGGTTGTTTAGATTGTGAAGAGGATCAAGGATACACTTGCGGTTGCTGTGAGTGTACGGGTTGCTTTGATCAAGGCAAGTGACGCTCAATTCCTACCTATTTTTATTATGCATTAGTGTTTTTCAACTAGTATGCATGGTAGGATTTTGATTTCAAAAGAAAAGTATTATGCTATGCTTAGAAAAACCTAGTAGTGTGTAGCTACTCCTGAACCTAATGATAGGATACTTTGTTTTTGCTCTGCAACATCAAATGCCAAATGATGTTTCATTATTTCGATTGTGATGGTTTGAAAAGTGAAAATTAACAACCCTTAATGAATCACCTGGGTGGATTGTTTGAGTGGTGGGCGGCTGCTCAGGGCTCCGATCCCTGGGGATGGACCAGTGGACGGGTGGGTGCCTGAGAGTGCGCGGTTGAATAGGGGTTGCCACCCAGGATTAGAGAGATTATTATGTCGTCCTTGTTTTTAGATAGCTTCCAGTGCAACCACAATACATTATGGGCTCTGTCTTAGCTAAGTACTTAGTGGGAAACCTCGCCTAGGGTACCGCCAGCGGGTGGAGTTTCAGGGTACGGGCGGATCCGGTAGGTAGAGGGGCTGCTAAAGAAAGGCTTCGTAGTGACCTCGACCTGGCCTTAATGAAGATGAAGAATTTTGGCAAAAGGGCTTGGTTGTTAATTGTGGGTAAAGAGCGCAACCTCTCGAGAGTTAAACCTAAGATCTTAGCCGTGTCCCCGGTTATGGACAATTTGAGCTTCTAGGCAGGAATGTACGGAAGAATCTCATCACCTTTTCTGAATGTATTTAAAATTTGAATCAACCTTTGAAAACTCATGGGAGATGTAACCATGTGATTATTCTAAAACCCATGGAGGATTTATCCATGGTGTGATTTCATAATGTCATTCAAAAATTTTCAAAATGTTTTGTTTTAAATAAAATATAGGATAAAATTGGCTTTATGCAAATTTGCCTAAACTCCACTTGCCAAATATCATGTAGATAGTCATGTCCAAAACTGCCACCATATAAGTGTCATTTGCCAGTACATCATTGTACTGACCTCCATTCGTGGGCTGCTTCAAACGTGCAGGTTATTCTGAAGATGAGTACTAGTAGGATCTCGAGTCTACATTCCAACATGTCTGCCTGTGGCGCATGGAGATGATGGAGGCTCATTGAAGTTTATTTCCGCTGTGTTTGCTTTGAACTTTTATATTTGAGCTAGTCAATTCGACTATGCAATTTGTAAGACTTTATTTATCTCCTGAGGATCTACGTTGTAGTAAATTTGATACTATTGCTATGATTACTTCATTTGAAATGTGTGTGCTATCAGTGATCCCGGGAATAGCACTATACACAGGTATCTTACCTTTATTAAAAGGTAGGGTGCTACATGATCTTACCATCCTTAGTCAGCAACGGTAGTTGCGCATTTGGAACTGCGCGAGAACCTAGGTGTTTCTTGAGTTGATTGACATGAAAAAAATTGTGTAGCTTGACGCCGGCAGGGAGCTGGATCTTGTAGGCTACTTCCCACTTTTTGTAGGACTCGAAACGGACCATAGAATTTGGATATGTCAGTTTCAGAGCGTTGCCTAGTCCCAAAGATGTCTCTCTGTAGGGCTGCATTTTGAGATACACATTGTCTCCTTCGTTGAAGGATAATGGGGTTCTTTTGCGATCAACGAACTTCTTTATTTGATGTTGAGCATGTGCCAGGTTAGCCTGCAGTGATTTGATCATTTGCTCATGGGTAAGCAGAGGTTCTCTTTTTTCAGCATGGGTATTGTCCATGATAACCACTTCTTGTGTGTGTGTGGGGGGAGGGGGAGGTTAGCCATAGAGAGCTTCAAATGGTGAAGTTTTTATAGAGGAGTGGTAAGAGGAATTTTACCACCACTCTACTATCACTAACCACTCTGACCACTTGTCAGGCTCCTTGAATAACATGCTTCGAAGGTATTGCTCAAAACATTAGTTAACTGTTTGGTTTGGCCATCTGATTCTAGGTGATAGGTTGTGGAGAAGTGTAGGTCCACCCTAAGGGCTGCAAACATCTCTTGCCATAGCTTGCTAGTAAAGATTATGTCTCTGTCCGAGACCATGAAAGTTGGCATACCATGAAGTTTGAAAATATTCCAATGGAATAGTTGTGCTACCTTGTGTACTGAGTATGGATGTGCCAATGCCTGGAAGTGGGTGTATTTTGTCAATCTATCAACCACAACGAGTATCACATCTTTACCATGTGATTTGGGTAAGCCATCCACGAAGTCGAGGCTAATTTCCCCCCATTTCCTTTCTGGAATATTCAGAGGGTTTAGCAAACCTGGATACTCCAGCTTCTCTGTTTTTGATATTTGACACACATGGCATTGGATGATATTGTCGTCGATGTATTGTTTCATCTTAGGCCAGTAAAAGATGTGTTGAGGCGGTAGTATGTTGACCTCTGATCGGAGTGTCCACCAATGTTTGAGGAATGGAAGGCTTGGAACATTTTCCGTTTCAGTTCCGTTGATGTTCCCACCACAATTCTGTTTTTGTACCCGAGGAGGCCAGATTGCAAGGTGAAGTGAGGGTGGCTCGCATGATCCAGGGCTAGATCTATTAGCAACTGTGTGCACTTGTCCTCGCCAACATAGCTGGCCTCAACATCTACTATCCATGAAGGAATGGTTGCGGACACTGCTATGAAAGATTCATCTGGTTGTTCCTTGCGAGAGAGAGCATCTGCCACTATGTTGAGAGTACCTTTTTTATATTCAATAAAGTAGTCAAATTCTAGCAACTTCATCATGAGTTTGTGTTGGACACCTTCCAGTAGCCTTTGGCTTGTTAAATATTTCAGACTCCGCTGATCTATTCGGATTGTCATCTTATTGCCCAATGGGTAGTGTCAACACCCGGATTTTTAAGTCCAGATGCCTATTATGCCGTACGTCGCAATCCCAGGAATATTGTTGTTGCGAGACATAATTGTTGAATATCATAGAGTCATCATTTATTACAACACATAATCGTCTTACAAAGATGGATCACATGATCCAATATTACAATAGTAGTTGATCTATTGATCAATGAACATCACAAATAGCGGAAGCGAAGTAGTAACGGACTATCTAGTCCACAGGCCAACGCTGACGCAGGAGCGGTCCTAGTTGTCAGACGTCCTGCTGTCCATCTTCCTCGTACTCTGTTCACCTTCATAGTCCGCCATTTGAATAGCCAGGGACAAAGCCATGAGTACTTTTAAAGTACTCGCAACTAATACTAGTGTAAGCATTATCAATTTTGGTAAGGGGATACTAAGCTCTAGGTTTATTTGCGTAAAGCCAAGTTTATTTCATAAACATTTAGTAAAGATGCTTGAATCACTAGACTACCTCAAGTGGGAACATTAGTGTCATTCCCACAACTCTGTTGTGGTTCAGGTCAAAGTCACCATTCACCTTTCAACTTCAAGTCACCGGTCATATGTCACATTTTTGAAAATGGTCTGATGACGGAACAGTATGGCCTTTCCAATCGTCCGTAACCGTGGACACGGCTATTCGAATAGTTCTACACTCTGCAGAGGTCGTACACTTGTGCCACAATATTTGCAATAATCCGTCAGGGTTAACTGGCCCTGATTTATCATACTCCGTATGCGTACTACCAACCATAACCTTTCACTTATATACTCTAGTACAGGCACCTCTCCCCATGAGCTTGGCCTCCCAATGAAAACACACCGTCATCCTGGGAACTGCACAGGGCTTGGGCCGGACAGTTCACCTCAATCACGTCATTTCATATCATCTCATATTTCTTTGGAGGCAGCCCTTGGCATAACCCCGATGACGCTTGTTTAGAGGGAACCCATACTAAAGCACATAAACTTCTAGTTAAGCCCTTACCCATTTTGGGTATTGTGGGGGTACTTTCAAAATTGGAATGGTATCGCATCCGAACCCAACCATCAGTTTTATATCAAAAATCACCATCTTCTCTTGGTCATATTCACCTTCAAAGTCATTCAATGGAATGAACCATTATTCCAAGGTTTCAACTTCATTTCCAAGTCACATGTTTCCCATCTAGAGTAGTCAAATTTTAATTGATTAGCGCTAGCAACTATTTCATGAGGGGTGCTAAGTATCTTGGAGCTTGCTAGGCTAAGGGGATTCTCTTGTACTACTCTATATTTCAACCAAGTGAATCATAAACCAAAAAGTAACTTTGATAAATAAAATCAAGTAAAGCTGGTAAAGTAAAAACTGGGGATAGGTTTATTAGGCATAAGGTAAAAGTAATAGTGCCTTGCTCTTGTAGAGCTTTGCACAAAGGAACTTTGCAAGGAGTTAGCTTGCAAACAAAATGGCTTGCATTATCCTAGCTTGCAAGAATATTAGCTTGCAAGAGTATTATCTTGCTTGTATGGGTAAGAGCTTGCATTAATATCAGCTTGCCAGAGTATTAGCTTGCCTTGATTGGTGAGGTGATCAAAGTGTTCTTCTTCTTCCTCTTGGTAGAATACTTCCTCCTCTTGATAGTCTCCGGTACTAGCGTCTATAAACGAATACGAGGATACAATCACCAAACAATACTTAAGTACTCTTAATTAGCCTTAGTAGCTCACACAATGATCTAGCATCACTAATTAACCTTCATCACCAGATTATGCTAGGATTTCCTTATTTAGTAATAGGAAAATAATTTCCTCTTATTGAAAATGATGTGAGGGTTTCTCTTTGGTTTTGTGAGAAAATAATTTCCTCTCATTGAATCTTCTTAAGATTTAATTTTTCTTATGAATAATATATGACCTAGGTTGACTAAAGTCAACCTCTTCATACTTATCATTTGAGAAAGTGATTTAAATGAGGTTCCATACCTCATGTAATTTAATACTAACATGGTAGTGAATTAATGCCACCAAATAATTCAATATGAGGTTACCTAGACTATGATTATTACCTCATGTTGAATTACTTGAGAACAAGATTTAAATGAGAGACATATCTCTCATATGATTTAACACATAATTGTAACTAATTTAAAGGACTATTATTGAGGTGATTTAATATTCTCAAATAACCAGGGATGATCCCATGTTGACCAAGGTCAACACTTCACACTTAGTATTTGAGAAAAGTGAGTTAAATGAGATTCATCATCTCATGTGATTTAATTAATCTTTGGAAAATTTAAATATTATTTAGATTTAAGATCTATAAGTGAGCAGTATGAGGAAATTAAAGGTCAATACATTACTTCCTATTATTTGAGAAAGATATTTTGAAATGAGGTGAGCACCTCATACCATTTTAATAACACTTTACAATGGTTTAATATCATCAACAAATTTAAGGTGAGTTTTAATTGACCATGGTATCTACCTTATATCAATTTGGTTGAGGCAAGATTTAAATGAGACCAAAATATCTCATATGATTTAATAAATAGGTTTGAAATATTTAAATACTATTTATGAGAATGATTAAATATTTTCAAATAGAAACCTATGGGTCATCAATACAGGTGTTATTAATTCTTATTGAACTATTTGGACTAATGATTTATGTGAGAAATTATACCTCATATAAGTTAAACTATCATCTAAATGATTTAAAATCTATAAGTAACTAAGCATGAGACTTACTTTACCAAGGTCAGTACCTCTATTTGAGTTACTTAAGATCACAATTTAAATGAGAGATAAGCCCTCATACTATTTAAATAATTCTATGTGTGTGTATTAAATAGGCTAGAAATGGCTCCATAGCCCTTATTTGAATCTAGTCCATGATCATGCAAAACAACTATGTTATATTTTTGCATAAACAATTATATTATGTCAAATGTGATTTATTAGAGTTGGAATCAACTTAAAATCATTTCTAGATAATTTCTAATATTTATTTGAAGTCAGAAAAGGCCCTGCCTTGTTATTTTTATCATTTAAATTTAATTTCGAATTTGGACATGAGGCCAGTGGCATTGTTTAGATAATTTCATGAGGTTTCCAAATATATAAAATTTGTTCAATTTGGTGTAGTAGATTTCAAACTATTCAAAAATTACTAAAGCATCTGCAGGGAATTCGAAATTAAACAGAATTTCATTTTTGAATTATTGGGCTTGGCGGGAAAGCAAATAGGCCGAAACGGGCGAAACAGACTTGGGCCGGCCCAACTAACGCTGACCACGCCGCGGGCGGGGTGACGTGGCTCTATCTGAAGCGCTCACGCGATCGAGCGGCTCACCTCCTCCGGCGAGGTCCAAACCCTACCGGCGACCAGAGGGGTTGCTAGGGGGTACCTGGGGCTCCGGCGAGGCTCGGCGAGGTGGGCGTTCGGCGTGGAAGACGACGGCGATGCGGACGAGGGTCGCGGGAGGTGCTGCGGGGGTCGGAGTCGTCGTCCTCGTCGAGCTACTGTGGCGGCGGGCTCCGGTGAAATTCCGGCGACGGCGAGCTTAATTGGAGAGGGGAAGAAGTCGAGGATGCTCAGAGAAGAGAGCGGAGTCAGCTGGTGTGCTGTGATCGTCCAGGAGCGGCCTCCTTTTATAGGGGGTCGAGGTGCTGCGGGTGCCCGTGGGTGGTCGTTCATGGCGCCGGCGTCTGGAGCGGCGAAGGGGCAAGCTAGGGGGCGCGTTGTGTAGGCGACGGCTAGGCGATGCTTTGGGTGTAGCTGGCGCAGAGAAAGGAGGAAGGGACAGCTCGCATTGCTTCCATGTCCGTGCGTGTACTGTCGGAAGGACGGCGATCATGGCGACGGCTAGGGTGCGCGCGCAGGCGTTCGAGCATGTCTAGGGTGTAGCTGGCGTGGTGATGAGTGAGCGTGCTCAAGTGGAGGGGAAGAGAAGGACGGGCGAGTCCAGGCGAGGGCGTGCACTGGCGCGTCCAGGGCGTCGTCTGGGCGCGCTCACCGCGTGTCTGGCACGCCGTGGCGAGGTACTGGGCGCGTGCGTTCTGGCTTCTAGCGTGCAAGGGTGAGGCTCGGCCGTGCACAGGCAGTGTCCTTGTGCACCAGAGATGCTAATTGACAAGGTGTAGGAGAGAGTAGGGGCTCAGATCGCTCGAGTGTATGTGGGTGAGCATGGTGCACGGCATGGTTGCCAAAGTGCTCACTTTAATCAGCCTGGGTGGTACATGTAGAGATGCAGGGGAGGTAGGGGAGTGATGATCACCTCTGATCAGGCAAGATTTAGTCGAAAATCCAGTGTGTAATAGCATGTGTTGCAAATGACAAAGCCTGCCTGAAAGGTGTTTGATAAAATGGCCGCATGAAACTTTTGTTTGAATTTTGAAATTCTTTTTGGTGGATCTCATTTATATAATTAATGTGTTGGATTGGTGGTGGTTTGGTTCAATTTGGTGAAGATTTGCAACAATTTAAAATGTGGGTCATCTTCACATAGATTTAAAGTCTCCACTTGTCAAAACCCTACTGGTCAACCTAGTCAACATTTACCCTGATGGTCAACATGAAAGTTGTAGACCTTGACATGGTCTTGGATGACATGGCATTGGTTGACTAAGTTTAGTTTAAGAATTGAGAAATACAGAGGGGTAAAGTGAGGAACATTTTATAAAATGGCCAAATGACCATTATCACATGTATGTTGATTTTGAGATTTGCTTTGATTTGATTTTGGTTTCTTTGATGCAATTGTGTTTGTTTATCATATATAAGAGTTTTACAAACAATAGATCAAGCAATGGTGGCCTTTGGTGAAGATTTGCAAAATTGGGTTATGTGTATGTGAGTTAAAATTGGAATTATCTCACCATTTGAAATCTCTCCATTTGATTTGACTTTTGTTGACTCTAATGTGGTTCTTATTAGTTTAGAAACATTTTAAGAGCATTTAAACCAATTCAAATGGTCTTGTTCAAAGATTTGCAAATTTGGCCTTCATACATAAGAGATGAGGTGTCACATTTTACTAAACTTGTAAATGGTTGATCTTGCTTCACTTGGACATGGGTTAGGGTCCATTTAGGGTTATATTTGGTTTAGAGTTGGTTTCACACCTTTTGGTCAAAGTTTAGAATCATAGGGTAAAAATTGGGTAGAATGGATATGTGTCACATATGGCTTTATGCATATGGTGCACTTGAGTTTTAATTTGACTTGGCTTGATTCAAAAGGTGTGGTGGATTGTTTAAATGGTATATGGAGGTGATCCAACCATTCACACAAGTCCTAGGGTAAATTTTCTTAAATTCCCATATTTGCTATTTTACTCTCATATGCCTCTATGGCATTTTTAGTTTCTTTTTATTTTCTTTGGTTTTATTTTGAAAATGGTTTAAGAGGTACTATATAAAGTGTATCAAGCTTTTCCAATCCTCTAAATAAAGTAAAAAGGTCTAGGGTAAAGATTTATAATTATAGCCATAGGCACATATGCTTTTTTCTTATTTAATTTCATTTTATTTTATTTTAGCTAGGATGGTGAGAAGAGAGGTGAGGTTTTAGGGTTTAAGATTATTTCAAATACTAATAACAAGCAATCATGGCAAGAGCACAAGAATTAAGCAGGATTATTATTTACCAAACTTAATTTAATAAAAGTTTTTGTTGGTTCCAAAATTTGGAACTAGGAAAATTTGTTTATTTTGTGTTGAATTTTCTGGGATGTTACAGGTAGTGCCTCTATTTTTTAGATCCTGCAAGATGGCCATGGCCTCTTTTTCGTAGATGGACTTGGTTGCTGACTTGGAAGCTATTGCCTGGCTATAATAGGATATTGGTTTGTCTTTCTGCATGAGTACGTGATACGTCTCAAACATATCTATAATTTTTTTATGTTTCATACTTGTTTTACACCATTTCATATATGTTTTGTTTACACTTCTTTGCACTTTTACATGATTTATGGCACTAACCTATTAACAAGATGCCACAGTTCCGGTTCCATGTTTTCTGCTGTTTTTGTATTTCAGAAAAGTTGTACAGGAATATTCTCGGAATTGGACGAAATAAAAGCCGAAGTCAATATTTTACCGAAACGAAGACGAAGTCCGAGGGTCGAAGAGGCGCCACATTGTAGCCCACCCTTGGCGCGGCCTGGACCTAGCCCGCGCCTAGGGTGGTCTGCCCACCGCGCCCCACCGACCTAAATCATCCGCCTATTTATACATCTTCTCGGAAAACCCTATACCAGCCTCCATCCACGAAAAGTTTCGCACGGCTGCCATCGCATCCATCTGGCTCCGATGCTCTTCCCCACTCGCCAGGGGAAAGAGCTTCAGAAGTGATGCGTGAGTAGTTCATCCTGGACTATGGGTCCATAGCAGTTGCTAGATGGTTATCTTCTCTACTTTGTGCTTCATGTATCCATCTTGTGAGCTGCCCTACATGATCAAGATCATCTTTATGTAATCCTATATGTTTGATTTTCTGGGATCCGATGAATATTGTATACTATGTTGAGATTGATTATATATTCATATCATATGTTATTTGTGATCTTTCATGCTCTCTTTGCTAGTAGAAACTCGCCAAGTGGACACTTGTGACTCCAAGAGGGGGTATTTATGCTCGATAGTAGGTTCATGCCTCTAGTTTTCTGGGAGAGTGACTTTATAAATTCTAAGATTGTAGATGTGCTGTTGCTACTAGGGAGAAAACAACAATATTTTATCCGAGGGTAATTCAATTGTTTACTTTACACTACACATTGCTTAATGCGATAGTATATTGCTTGCAACTTAATACTGAAAGGGTGCGGAGGCTAGCCTGAAGGTGGATTATTAGTCATAGACGCAGTTGGATTACGGTCTATGTATTATGTTGTAATGCCCATATCAAATGTCATAGTAATCATCTTGTTATGTATGGTCGATATTCTATCAATTGCCCAGCTGTACTTTGTTCATCCAATATGCTATTTCTTTATGGAGAGACACCTCTAGTGAATTATGGACCCCGGTCCTATTTCCTTTACTGATAAATTCAACTGCAATCCTATTCTGTTTACTTTCTGCAACACATCTCCTTCACTTTTATACTTCTAATTCGTTGTGTTCAGCGAACCTGTGAGATTGACAACCTCACTGCAAATTGGGGCAAAATACTTTGGTTGTGTTGTGTGGTTCCACGTTGTTGCCGACGCCGGCAAGGTGCGCCCGCCACTAGTGAGCCAAAGAACACCTTCTAAGTCACGTCTTTCTCCCACGTCGATTAAACCTGGTTTTCATCGAGGAAAAACAATCTATCGCTTTCAAACCTTCCTCTTGAGGTTCCCACAAAGGTGAAGTCGGCGTAATGATAAGCACCATCAAGATATTTTTCTGGCGCCGTTGCTGGGGAGAAAGAGGATTTCTGCAAGGGGAGTCTCTCATCTCCAATCTCTTTACTTTGTTATAATTTGCTTAGTTTACTTTACTTTGTCTTATTTGTTTCATTATATCAAAAACACAAAAAATTAGTTTACTTTTATAGTTGTTTTTATATCAAAAAGACAAAAAAATAGTTTCTTACATAGTTGTTATTTCGTTTCTAGTTCATTATGTGGATTCCTAAGTACGATCTGAAGGACCTATCTGTAGGTAGTGGTTCTATAATTTGGAAAGATAAAATTAGAAAATTCTTCAATCATGTAAGTAAGCATAAAGATATTGAGGATAAATCCCTTGTAGAACTTGCTCCTGATTATGAAACTGCTGCAGCTTGTTTAGTTCAAATGCTGGAGGCTAGATTTGTTAGCCTTAATCCTTTTATGCAACAAATGTTTCTTAAACTCCATGAAATTGAGGATGACGAAAAGGAAGATTTTATTCTAGAAATTTTGCTTAGAGAATTTAAAGATCTGGTTATAGAAGCTAGGAAAGTTTTTGACCGGTTTGAAAAAATTAGGCTCGTGTGTAGATATCTTTGGTACACTTGACCAAACCAAAAGTAGTAGAGAAGGTAAAATACTAATACCTTTTAAATTAGTAGCAATGCATGAAGCTTGGGAAAAGAATTTTGATTGGATTGTTCCTGAAAATCTATTTGATGAAAGTAGTGAACCTAAAAGTGCAGAGAAAGGGTCTTCTAAAACTCATATTAATAAAATATAAATTTTTTTTTAAAAGACTTATCGCATTAATTTTAATGCACCTTCGTTTGATAATACTTGATGCTCGCACTTATACTGCGCCTAGCTGAAAGGCGTTAAATAAAAGCGTTTATGGGAGACAACCCATGTTTTATTTCTGTAATTTTTCTTTTGTTGAGTCTTGGAAGTTATTACCCTGTAATGACCTGTCCTTATCATTTTTATTTTGTTTTGTGCCAAGAATAGCCTCTAATAGGAAGAAAGTAATGTTTGTGGAAGTTGCTGTCCTGAAAACAGATTCTGTGCTGTTATCATAAAAATTCGTAAAAATAGCCAGAGCGGAATTTTGAGTTGTTATTTTTTTTGCATATGCCCCAGGTTATTATATAACTTTAGTTAGTTGACCACTTTTCGAGATAAGCAACAGAGGATTTTCAAAAAAATCAATCTTTACCTGCTGTTCTGTTTTGACAGATTTTTGCACTATTTGCATTTACCTCTTAAATCTTTTTCTTTTTGAGTTCTTTTAATCAAAGAGCTTTTTGAAAGGTTGCTACAGTAGCTTATGTTTTAATAGATGCTATTAAATTGCAATGAGACGAAATTGCCCTTTGACTTGACAGATATTACGAGCTATGCCACCGCTAAGTTAAATGACTGGTTCAATTTTTCTTCTTTCCCCTTTCCCTACCACGGCGAACAGCCAAGCAAAATTAGCTTTTAGTTTACTTTTCCCCCGACGCTACGAGACGGGGAAATCCGATCGCCGTGGGAGCAGCGAGTTAAGCGAGCGGAGGGCTCAAGCTTCGCCGCCGACCACCGGAGAGCACCACCGACCACCGGAGAGCGAGCAGCCTCGCTACCCTGGATCCGCCGCCGTCGGACTTCACCATGGAGTCCGCCTCCTTGCAGATGCCATCACACGGGATCGACGCGAGCACTCGTCGAGCAGCACGCGGGCAGCCGAAGAGGGTCGAGCCGCACTGGGAGGTGAGGGAGGCGGACTGCGCGCGATAGGTACCATCGGCCGCAGCCAGACCAGCCTTGGCGTTGACGGTGACCCCCACGGCGAAGACGGGGCGCTGCGTGCGACGCCTCTTCCGACAAACGCGTCGCTAATCCTCCAGGCTGCACTATTGCCGGCGTGTGCTAAAAAAGAGAGGAGCCGCCTTCAACAATGTGTCTATGTTTTCTCTCAGCGGTTCCGTTTTGTTGATGTGTATGGGGACAGGAGACTCGATGACACACGCCGAGATCACTAAAGAATTTGTTCAGCCTTATATACTCGCCTCCCCAATTGGTTTGAACATGGATAATTTTGCGATTAAGAAGCCTCTCAACATGTTGGAACTGAAGAAACACATTAAACACCTCATTTTTGCGCTTAAGCAAGTATAATCATGTAAAACGACTATAACCATCAACAAAACTGACATAGTATGTGTGTCCACTAACAGAGGTTTGGGCAGGACCCCATACATCTGAATATATTATCTCAAGAGGTTCTGACACTACTAGGAAAAGCCTATTGCCGGCGCACCAAAAACGGCTATTGCCGACGTGACCAGGCCGGTGGGAACATGCCGGCAGTAATGAGTTACCGCCGGCGCCCAGCTGGTGCGCAAGCAGAACATGAATTATCCCCGGCGAACCAGGCCAGGTGCGCCGGCGGCATGATTTTTCAATTTTTTTAAAAAAGTCCGATCTAGATCTAGATCTCGATCTAGATCTAGCTCGGTCTCGTCCTCGAAAACCATGAAAGAGGGCATGTCGTTGTTGCGCCGAGGTAGGAGTAGGAGGAGGTGTAGGAGGCCGGAGGTGGAGGTGGAGGAGGAGGTGACCGGTGGTGGAGGAGGAGGTGACCGGAGGTGGAGGAGGATGTCACTGGAGGGTGGATGTCACCGGAGGAGGAGGAGGTGGAGGGAGGTGGAGGAGGTGGAGGAGGAGGAGGAATATGTCACCGGAGGGAGGATGTCACCGGAGTAGGAGGAGGAGGAGGGAGGTGACCGGCGGAGGAGGCCCGAGGTTGAGGTCGCCGGAGGAGGCCCGAGGTTGAGGTCGCCGGAGGAGGTCGTCGTCGTCGGAGGAGGACGAGCCCGTCAGGGAGGAGAAGAGGAGGAAGGAGAAGAGGAGGAGGAGGAGGAGAGGAGGAGGAGAAGTGGAAGAAGAGGAGGAGGAGGCAAGTCTGCGCCTATATAGTACAAGTTACTGCCGGCGCACCTAGTATGGTGGTGCGCCGGGGGTACTTTTTAATTTTTTTCATCCAAATCTAAAACCTCAAAAAACTCTGTTTTCCTTTTCGAATTTTGGGAATCAAAAAAATCGGTAAACGGCCGTAGGCCGTTGAATTCGAATAGGAAATTTCGCGTAGATAGATTTTGATATAAAAAAGTTTTTCATCGGAGGTCGTATGCAACCAGAAATCCCGTTTTACCGAAAGATGACGCCATTTTGCATAATATATCGAAATTCATTTTTTCCAATTTTGATGAAAGCTAGATTACATAATACATGGGCAGTTCAAAGGATTTTATTTTTTGAATTTTCTATCATTTTCTTTTAGGGATTTCTATTTTCGTGCCCTCGGGTCCTTAGTTGTGCCTGCCACAGCTTCCTTAGTTTTTCCTCGTTTTACCCAAGCGTTTGTCTGAAACCATCACACGTGATGTAACGGCCGGTTGCCCGACGGTTGACCGTTATCTTCTGACTAGTGGGGCCACGAGAGCCCGCAAAGACACGTCGACCATCCATCTTTGTTTGACCGTAAGCATCACGTATCCCTGACCAAAACGCGAACGAGTGGGGCTTCGGTATATCAAATGACAAGTGGGGCCATGACGCTGATACAAGGGGCAATACACGGGTAGGATTAGATTTTTAAACGGAGCTCTACAGCGATGGCACGGAGGAGGTGGCATGCGGGGTGCCGAGATGAGATCGACGTCCACAAAGAACTGCATGAGGCGAGACCAGACGCATTAGATAGATATGAACTAGACGCGTTTAACCATGCAAAGAAGAGAAGAAATGGTCGACGACATCGACGACCACCTCAAAACTTTGACTGACCGTGTCGGACACGAACGCGAGCAATGTAGAGAAAACTAGTGTCTCTCCTTTCTGGCGTGTATAGGTGGGTGCTAGGAGAGTGTGGTGGCGAAGGGAAAGACCTCGCGGCGGTCTGTGGCGTCCAGCATAGCGGGTCGGCGTGGCCGTGCCCACAGCGGCGTGCATGCATGTTCGGCATTGGCATCAACATGTACGTTCGGCATTCTCGGCGGTATCTCTGGTGTGTCAGTGATCGAATGAGGGGACGGGATTGAGGGTGCATCCCGACGTTGACCTAGCAGTGGCGGCGAGCATAGCCGTTCTGACCATGCCGATATCGGCATCGGCATCGTTTGGAGGCTGTGGTGCTCGAATCAAGTTGGGATTTGTTTCTTGTAGGCCAAAATGAATTTGAAACAAGTTTCATGTTGAAGGTTAGGTAACGAAAGTTTGTAACTATCCCAAAATTATACTAGCGCCATGGTGAGGTTCTTTTTGATAGAGCTATACGGTTGGGCAAACTTTTTGACACTTTTTAGATAGGGTTCCTTGTTGTTACACGTATGGCATCATGTATGGAAAATTTGGGGTCATTTGGAGATGTTCGAAAAAATCACTTTGCTTAAGCGCATGCCGTTTCGTCTCACTGAAACCAGCTTTTCTAACAAGGTGATTTTTCTACCTTCTCTAAATAACCTCAAATTTCATACAGCTGATCTTCTATACATAGATAGATATATTGTTTCGTTTTTACATTTTTCGAACTTTTTATTTCCCTTTATAATACCCAATTGATTTTCAGGTCAAAACCTCGAAAAACAGCATCATGTATGGCATCATTTTCACCCTAAATTTCAAATTTTCTGAAACTTTCCCTTTTAGATATTCCTTGTTGTTATAGGTATGCCATCATGTATGCCAAACTTGGTTAGGTCTCACTGAAACCAGCTTTTGTAACAAATTAGGTTTTTTCTACCTTCTCTAAATGACCTCAAAAATCATACGTGATAGGTTTATCATTCTATACAAAGATAGATGGTTTATCATTTTTTGCGTGAAAAGTAATGGCTACAACAAAGGGAATCGGTGATGGTTTATCATTTTTTTGTGTGAAAAGTAATGGCTACAACAAATTGTTGATGGTTTATCATTTTTTTGCGTGAAAAGTAATGGCAACAACAAATCGGTGATGGTTTATCATATTTTTGCGTGAAAAGTAATGGCAACAACAAATTGTTGATGGTTTATCATTTTTTGCGTGAAAAGTAATAGCTACAACAAATTGTTGATGGTTTATCATTTTTTGCGTGAAAAGTAATGGCAACAACAAATCCGGTGATGGTTTATCATTTTTTTGCGTGAAAAGTAATGGCTAAAACAGTTTATAATTTTTAGCGCGTGAAAAATAATACAGAAAACCGCCCTTCAACATACTTAGAGGGTGGAAGCTAATTAACCGCCAACAGAGAGAGGGTTATTGATACGTTCCAACGTATCGATAATTTCTTATGTTCCATGCTACATTATTGATGATATCTACATGTTTTATACACATTATATGTCGTATTTACACATTTTCTGAACTAACCTATTAACAAGATGCCGCCAGTTGCTGCTTTCTGCTGTTTTTGGTTTCAGAAATCCTAGTAAGGAAATATTCTCTAATTGGACGAAATCAACGCCCGGGGTCCTATTTTTGCACGAAGCTTCCAGAAGACCGAAGAGGGAAGGAAGGGGCCACGAGGCGCCGCCACACTAGGGCGGTGATGGCGTGTAACTCACACGTTCGTTGGGAACCCCAAGAGGAAGGTATGATGCGCACAGTAGCAAGTTTTCCCTCAGAAAGAAACCAAGGTTTAATCGAACCAGGAGGAGCCAAGAAGCACGTTGAAGGTTGATGGTCGCGAAATGTGATGCGGCGCAACACAGGGGATTCCGGCGCCAACGCGGAACTCGCACAACACAACCAAAGTACTTTGCCCAACGAAACAGTGAGGTTGTCAATCTCACCGGCTTGCTGTAACAAAGGATTAAACGATTCGAGTGGAAGATGTTTGCAAAGAAAACAGTAAAACAAGTAGATTGTATGCTGTAAAGAATAGGACCGGGGTCCACACTTCACTAGAGGTGTCTCTCCCATAAGATAAAGCATGTTGGGTGAACAAATTACAGTCGGGCAATTGACAAATAGAGAAAGGCATAACAATGCATATACATGATATGATAAATATAGTGAGATTTAATCCGGCATTACGACAAAGTACATAGACCGCCATCCAACTGCATCTATGCCTAAAAAGTCCACCTTCAAGTTATCATCCGAACCCCTTCCGTATTAAGTTGCAAAGCAACAGATAATTGCATTAAGTATGGTGCGTAATGTAATCAACAACTACATCCTTAGACATAGCATCAATGTTTTATCCCTAGTGGCAAAAACACATCACAACCTTAGAACCTACTGTCACGATCCCAGATTCAATGAAGGCATGAACCCACTATCGAGCATAAATACTCCCTCTTGGAGTTAAGAGCAAAAACTTGGCCAGAGCCTCTACTAATAACTGAGAGCATGCAAGATCATAAACAACACATAAACAATAGATTGATAATCACCATAATCATAGTACTTTCTATCCATCGATCCCGACAAACACAACATATAGTATTACATATAGATGATCTTGATCATGTTAGGCAGCTCACAAGATCCAACAATGAAGCACAACAAGGAGAAGACGACCATCTAGCTACTGCTATGGACCCATGGTCCAGGGGTGAACTACTCACTCATCACTCCGGAGGCGACCATGGCGGTGTAGAGTCCTCCCGGGAGATGAATCCCCTCTCCGGCAGGGTGCCGAGGCGATCTCCATAATCCCCCGAGATGGGATTCGCGGCGGCGGCGTCTCCGTAAGGTTTTCCGTATCGTGGCTCTCGTACTGGGGTTCCCGACGGAGGCTTTAAGTAGGCGGAGGGTCAACGCTGGGGCCACGAGGGGCCCAGTGGGTAGGTCGCGCGGCCAGGGCTCGCCGCTGCCACTCCCCCCGGCTGCCTCGTGGTCCCACTTCGTTATCTCTTCGGCTTCGAAGCTTCAGCAAAATAGGACCCTGGGCGAAAGTTTCGTACAATTCCGAGAATATTTTTACTAGGATTTCTGAAACCAAAAACAGCAGAAAACAGGAACTGGCACTCTGCATCTTGTTAATAGGTTAGTTCCAAAATGCATAAATATGACATATAATGTGCATAAAACATGTAGGTATCATCAATAAAGTAGCATGGAACATAAGAAATTATCGATACGTTGGAGACGTATCAGCATCCCCCTTAGTTCTGCTCGTCCCGAGCAGGTAAAACGATAACAAAGATAATTTCTGAAGTGACATGCTATCATAATCTTGATCATACTATTTGTAAACATATGTAATGAATGCAGCGATCAAAACAAAGGTAATGACATGAGTAAACAACTGAATCATAAAGCAAAGACTTTTCATAAATAGTACTTCAAGACAAGCATCAATAAGTCTTGCATAAGAGTTAACTCATAAAGCAATAAATCAAAGTAAAGGTGTTGAAGCAACACAAAGGAAGATTAAGTTTCAGCGGTTGCTTTCAACTTGTAACATGTATATCTCATGGATATTGTCAACATAAAGTAGTATAATAAGTGCAATATGCAAGTATGTAGGAATCAATGCACAGTTCACACAAGTGTTTGCTTCTTAAGGTGGAGGGAGATAGGTAAACCGACTCAACAATAAAAGTAAAAGAAAGGTCCTTCAATGAGGAAAGCATCGATTGCTGTATTTGTGCTAGAGCTTTTATTTTGAAGACATGAAACAATTTTGTCAACGGTAGTAATAAAGCATATGAGTTATGAAAATTATATCTTACAAGTTGCAAGCCTCATGCATAGTATACTAATAGTGCCCGCACCTCGTCCTACTTAACTTGGACTACCGGGTCTTCGCATGCCATGTTTCAACCAAGTGTCACAAAGGGTACCTCCATGCCGCCTGTACAAAGGTCTATAGAGAATGCTCGCATTTCGGATTTCTCGCTTTGATTATTCTCAACTTAGACATCCATACCGGGACAACATGGACAACAGATAATGGACTCCTCTTAAATGTAGCATGTGCAAATTATTATTCTCATATGAGATTGAGGATATATGTCCAAAACTGAAACTTCCACCATGATTCATGGCTTTAGTTAGCGGCCCAATGTTCTTCTCTAACAATTTTGCATGCTCCAACCACTAAAATGATAGACCTTCAGACAAGACGGACATGCATAGCAACTCACATGATATTCAACAATAGTTGATGGCGTTCCCCAGAAGCATGGTTATCGCACAACAAGCAACTTAATAAAAGATAAAGTGCATAAGTACATATTCAATACTACGATAGTTTTTAAGGCTATTTTGTCCCATGAGCTATATATTGCAAAGGTGGATGATGGAATTTTAAAGGTAGCACTCAAGCAATTTACTTTGGAATGGCGGAGAAATACCATGTAGTAGGTAGGTATGGTGGACACAAATGGCATAGTGGTTGGCTCAGGGATTTTGGATGCATGAGAAGTATTCCCTCTCGATACAAGGTTTAGGCTAGCAAGGTTATTTGAAGCAAACTCAAGGATGAACAAGTGCAGCAAGACTCACATAAAAGACATATTGTAAACATTATAAGACTCTCACACCGTCTTCCTTGTTGTTCAAAACTCAATACTAGATATTATCTAGACCTTAGAGAAACCAAATATGCAAATCAAATTTTAGCAAGCTCTATGTATTTCTTCATTAATGGGTGCAAAGCATATGATGCAAGAGCTTAAACATGAGCACAACAATTGCCAAGTATCACATTATCCAAGACAGTTTAGAATTACTACATGTAGCATTTTCCAATTCCAACCATATAACAAATTAACGAAGAAGAAACGCTTTGAACATTATGAGTAAAGCCTAAGGACACATGTGTCCATATGCAACAGCGCTGTCTCTTCCACAAAGTGAATGCTAGGATCCATCTATTCAAACAAAACAAAAACGAAAACAAACCGACGCTCCAAGTAAAGAACACAAGATGTGATGAATAAAAATATAGTTTCAGGGGAGGAACCTGATGATGTTGTCGATGAAGAAGGGGATGCCTTGGGCATCCCCAAGCTTAGACGCTTGAGTCTTCTTAAAATATGCAGGGGTGAACCACGGGGCATCCCCAAGCTTAGAGCTTTCACTCCTCTTGATCATAGTATATCATTCTCCTCTTTTGACCCTTCACACCAAACTTCAAAGCAAACTCATTAGAGGGTTAGTGCATCATTAATAATTCACACATTCAGAGGTGACACAATCATTATTTTCACTTCTGGACATTGCATAATGCTACTGGACATTAGTGGATCAAAGAAATAAATCCAACATAGCAAAAGAGGCAATGCGAAATAAAAAGCAGAATCTGTCAAAAACAGAACAGTCCGTAAAGACGAATTTAGAAATGGCACCAGACTTGCTCAAATGGAAAAACTCAAAACTAATGAAAGTTGCGTATATATCTGAGGATCACGCTCGTAAATTGGCAGATTTTTCGAATTTTCTACAGAGAATTGTGCCCAGATTCGTGACAGACAGCAATGCTGTTTCTGCGCAGCGATCCCAAATATAACATCAACTTTGACATAGAAACTTTACTTGGCACAAAAACTTGATAAGGAGAGGTTGCTACAGTAGTAAACAACTTCCAAGACTCAACAAACAAAAAATTGCTGTAGGTAAAAACATGGGTTGTCTCCCATAAGCGCTTTTCTTTTAACGCCTTTCAGCTAGGCGCAGAAAGTGCAAATCAAGTAACATCGAGAGTAGAAGCATCAACATCATAGCTTGTTCTAATAATAGAATCAAAAGGCAACTTCATTCTCTTTCTAGGGAAGTGTTCCATACCTTTCTGGAGAGGAAATTGATATTTAATATTACCTTCCCTCATATCAATAACAGCACCAACAGTTCGAAGAAAAGGTCTTCCCAACACAATAGGACAAGATGCATTGCATTCGATATCCAAGACAACAAATCAACGGGGACAAGGTTATTGTTAACCGTAATATGCACATTATCAATCCTCCCCAAAGGTTTCTTTTTAGCATTATCAGCAAGATTAACATCCAAATAACAATTCTTCAATGGTGGCAAGTCAAGCATATCATAAATCTTTTTAGGCATAACAGAAATACTTGCACCAAGATCACATAAGGCATTACATTCAAAGTCATTGAATTTCATTTTAATGATGGGCTCCCAACCATCTTCTAACTTTCTAGGAATAGAGGTTTCAAGTTTTAGTTTCTCTTCTCTAGCTTTTATGAGAGCATTTGTAATATGTTTTGTAAAGGCTAAATTTATAGCACTAGCATTAGGACTTTTAGCAAGTTTTTGTAAGAACTTTATAACTTCAGAGATGTGGCAATCATAAAAATCAAAATCATTATGAGCTACAGCAATGGGATCATTGTTCCCAAGGTTGGAAAATTCTCAGCTTTATCACAAGCAAAGCAGCTTTAGCAATTTCAAAAGTTTTGTTCGCTTTGCACTAGGAGTAGAAACATTGCCAACACCAATTATATTACCATTGATAGTAGGAGGTGCAGCAACATGTGAAGAATTAGCATTACTAGTGGTGGTAATAGTCCAAACTTTAGCTACATTATTCTCTTTAGCTAGTTTTTCATTTTCTTCTCTATCCCACCTAGCACGCAGTTCAGCCATTAATCTTATATTCTCATTAATTCTAACTTGGATGGCATTTGCTGTAGTAGTAATCTTATTATCAATATCATTATTAGGCATAACTTTCAATTTTAGAAGATTTACATCAGAGGCAAGTCTATCAACTCTAGAAGCGATAGTATCAATTTTATCAAGCTTTTCCTCAACAGATTTGTTAAAAGCAGTTTGTGTACTAATAAATTCTTTAAGCATAGCTTCAAGACCAGAGGGTACACTTCTATTATTGTTGTAAGAATTCCCATAAGAATTACCATAACCATTACCATTAGCAGAAGGATATGGCCTATAGTTATTACCAGAGTTGTTCCTATAAGCATTGTTGTTGAAATTATTATTTTTAATGAAATTCACATCAACATTTTCTTCTTGAGCAACCAATGAAGCTAAAGGAACATTATTTGGATCAACATTAGATCTACCATTCACAAGCATAGACATAATCACATCAATCTTATCACTCAAGGAAGAGGTTTTCTCAACAGAATTTACCTTCTTACCTTGTGGAGCTCTTTCCGTGTGCCATCCAGAGTAATTTATCATCATATCATCAAGAAGTTTTGTAGTCGCTTTCAATGTGATGGACATAAAGGTACCTCAGCAGCTGAATCCAATAATTTCCGCAAGAAAAATTTAGTCCTGCATAGAAGGTTTGGATGATCATCCAGTAGTCACTCACAGGTTGGGCAATTCTTTACCAAAGTTTTCATTCTCTCCCATGCTTGAGCAACATGTTCAGTATCTAATTGTTTAAAATTCATTATGCTACTTCTCAAAGATATAATTTTAGCGGGAGGATAATATCTACCAATAAAAGCATCCTTGCATTTAGTCCATGAATCAATACTATTCTTTAGGCAAAGATAGCAACCAATCTTTAGCTCTTCCTCTTAATGAGAAAGGAAACACTTCAATTTAATAATATCACCATCTGCTTTATACTTTTGCATTTCACAGTTCAACAAAATTATTGAGATGGGCAAGATCATCAGAACTAGCACCAGAAAATTGATCTCTCATGACAAGATTTAGTAAAGCAGTTTAATTTCAAAGAATTCTGCTGTAGAGCAGGTGGGCAATAGGTGCATAGGAAATCATGATTATTTGCATTTGTGAAGTCACACAATTTAGTATTTTCAGGGGTATTCATTTTAGCAACGGTAAATAAAACAAACTAGATAAAGTAAATGCAAGTAACTAATTTTTGTGTGTTTTGATATAGAGAGCAAGACAAGAACTAGCAACTACTTTTTGTGTTTTGTTTAGTGCAGCAACAAAGTAGTAAATAAAATAAAGCAAGACAAAAACAAAGTAAGAGATTGAGAAGTGGAGACTCCCTGCAGCCGCGTGTCTTGATCCCCGGCACCCTGCGCTGTAAAAAGAGCTGATGGCGCAAAATCACACGTTCGTTGGGAACCCCAAGAGGAAGGTATGATGAGACAGAGCAAGTTTTCCAGTAAAGAAACCAAGGATTGAACCAGGAGGGAGCCAAGACGCTTGAAGGTTGATGGTCGCGGGGTGTGAGGTGCTAACATTGTGGATTCGCCAACGCGAACCCCACAACACAACCAAAGTATTTCCCAACGAAACAGCTGAGGTTGTCATCTCACGCTTGCTGCAACAAAGGATTAAACGATCGAGTGGAAGATGTTTATTTGCAAAGTCGTAAAACACAATTGCAGTAGATTGTATGCTATGTAAAGAATAGGACCGGGTCCACTAGAGGTGTCTCTCCCATAAGATAAAGCATGTTGGGTGAACAAATTACAGCAATTGACAAATAGAGAAAGGCATAACAATGCATATACATGATATGATAAATATAGTGAGATTTAATCCGGCATTACGACAAAGTACATAGACCGCCATCCAACTGCATCTATGCCTAAAAAGTCCACCTCAGGTTATCATCCGAACCTCTCCAGTATTAAGTTGCAAAGCAAAAGACAATTGCATTAAGTATGGTGCGTATGTAATCAACAACTACATCCTTAGACATAGCATCAATGTTTTCCCTACAGCACATCACAACCTTAGAACCTATCACACGATCCCAGATTCAATGAAGGCATGAAACTATCGAGCATAAATACCTCTTGGAGTTAAGAGCAAAATCTTGGCCAGAGCCTCTACTAATAACGGAGAGCATGCAAGATCATAAACAACACAAACAATAGATTGATAATCACCATAATCATAGTATTCTCTATCCATCGGATCCCCAAACACAACATATAGTATTATAGATAGATGATCTTGATCATGTTAGCAGCCACAAGATCCAACAATGAAGCACAACAAGGAGAAGACGACCATCTAGCTATGGGACCCATGGTCCAGTGAACTACTCACTCATCACTCCGGAGGCGTGGCGGTGTAGAGTCCTCCGGGAGATGAATCCCCTCTCCGGCAGGGTGCCGGAGGCGATCTGAATCCCCCGAGATGGGACTGCGGCGGCGGCGTCAGAAGGTTTTCCATATCGTGGCTCTCGCATCGGGGTTTCGCGACAAGCTTTAAGTAGGCTGAGGTCAACGCGGGGGCCACACGAGGCCCAGGTAGGTCGGCGCTGCCAGCCTGGGCCGCGCCGGCCACCCCCCTGGCTGCCTCGTGGCCCCACTTCGTTATCTCTTCGGTCTTCGGAAGCTTCGTGCAAAATAGGACCCCGGGCGAAAGTTTCGTCTCAATTCCGAGAATATTTCTTTACTAGGATTTCTGAAACCAAAAACAGCAGAAACAAAGAACTGGCTCTTCGGTCTTGTTAATAGGTTAGTTCCAGAAAATGCATAAATATGACATATAATGTGCATAAAACATGTAGGTATCATCAATAAAGTAGCATGGAACATAAGAAATTATCGATACGTTGGAGACGTATCGTGCGGCGCGCCCAGGCCCTGACCGCGCGGCCCTGGCGTGTGGGGCCCTCGTGTGGCCCCCGCTGCCCTTCTTCGCCTACTTAAAGCCTCCATCGCGAAACCCCCGCATCGAGAGCCACGATACGGAAAACCTTCCGAGACGTCGCCGCTGCGAATCCCATCTCTGGGATTCAGATCCTCGGCACCCCGCTGAGAGGGGATTCATCTCCCGAGGACTCTTCATCGCCATGATCGCCTCCGGATTGATGAGTGAGTAGTTCACCCCTGGACTATGGGTCCATAGCAGTAGATGGTCGTCTTCTCCTTATGTGCTTCATTGTTGGATCTTGTGAGCTGCCTAACATGATCAAGATCATCTATCCTGTAATACCATATGTTGTGTTTGTCGGGATCCGATGGATAGAGAATACTATGTTATGGTGATTATCAATCTATTGTTTATGTGTTGTTTATGATCTTGCATGCTCTCCGTTATTAGTAGAGGCTCTGGCCAAGTTTTTGCTCTTAACTCCAAGAGGGAGTATTTATGCTCGATAGTGGGTTCATGCCTCCATTGATACCTGGGATCGTGACAGAAGGTTCTAAGGTTGTGTTGTGCTGTTGCCACTAGGGATAAAACATTGATGCTATGTCTAAGGATGTAGTTGTTGATTACATTACGCACCATACTTAATGCAATTGTCTGTTGCTTTGCAACTTAATACCGAAAGGGGTTCGGATGATAACCTGAAGGTGGACTTTTAGGCATAGATGCAGTTGGATGGCGGTCTATGTACTTTGTCGTAATGCCCAATTAAATCTCACTATATTTATCATATCATGTATATGCATTGTTATGCCCTTTTCTATTTGTCAATTGCCCGACTGTAATTTGTTCACCCAACATGCTTTTATCTTATGGGAGAGACACCTCTAGTGAACTGTGGACCCCGGTCCTATACTTTACATCGCATACAATCTACTGCAATACTTGTTTTACTGTTTTCTTGCAAACAATCATCTTCCACACAATACGGTTAATCCTTTGTTACAGCAAGCCGGTGAGATTGACAACCTCACTGCTTCGTTGGGGCAAAGTACTTGGTTGTGTTGTGCAGGTTCCACGTTGGCGCCGGAATCCCTGGTGTTGCGCCGCATCACATTTCGTCACCATCAACCTTCAACGTGCTTCTTGGCTCCTCCTGGTTCGATTAAACCTTGGTTTCTTTCTGAGGGAAAACTTGCTGCTGTGCGCATCATACCTTCCTCTTGGGGTTCCCAACGAACGTGTGAGTTACACGCCATCAAGCTCTTTTTCCGGCGCCGTTGGGAGATCAAGACACGCCAAGGGGAGTCTCCACTTCCCAATCTCTTTACTTTGTTTTTGTCTTGCTTTACTTTATTTACTACTTTGTTTGCTGGACTTAAACAAAACACAAAAAATTAGTTACTTGCATTTACTTTATCTAGTTTGCTTTATTTACTGTTGCTAAAATGAATACCCCTGAAAATACTAAGTTGTGTGACTTCACAACCACAAATAATAATGATTTCCTATGCACACCTATTGCTCCACCTGCTACTACAGCAGAATTCTTTGAAATTAAACCTGCTTTACTGAACCTTGTTATGAGAGATCATTTTTCTGGTGTTAGTTCTGATGATGCTGCCGCCCATCTTAATAATTTTGTTGAATTATGTGAAATGCAAAAGTATAAGGATGTAGATGGTGATATTATAAAATTGAAATTGTTTCCTTTCTCATTAAGAGGAAGAGCTAAAGATTGGTTGCTATCTTTGCCTAAGAATAGTATTGATTCATGGACTAAATGTAAGGATGCTTTTATTGGTAGATATTATCCTCCCGCTAAAATTATATCTTTGAGAAGTAGCATAATGAATTTTAAGCAATTAGATACTGAACATGTTGCTCAAGCATGGGAGAGAATGAAAACTTTGGTAAAGAATTGCCCAACCCATGGACTGACTACTTGGATGATCATCCAAACCTTCTATGCAGGACTAAATTTTTCTTCGCGGAATTTATTGGATTCAGCTGCTGGAGGTACCTTTATGTCCATCACTTTGGGGGCGGCTACAAAGCTTCTTGATGATATGATGATAAATTACTCTGAATGGCACACGGAAAGAGCTCCACAAGGTAAGAAGGTAAATTCTATTGAAGAAACCTCTTCCTTGAGTGATAAGATTGATGTGATTATGTCTATGCTTGTGAATGGTAGATCTAATGTTGATCCTAATAATGTTCCTTTAGCTTCATTGGTTGCTCAAGAAGAAAATGTTGATGTGAATTTCATTAAAAACAATAATTTCAACAACAATGCTTATAGGAACAACTCTGGTAATAACTATAGGCCATATCCTGCTAGTGGTAATGATTATGGTAATTCTTATGGTAGATATGAGGAAAAGATGCTAGAAATTGAAAGATCCACTAAAAACTTTATGCAATCACAATATGAGCAAAATCAATTGTTTACTAAAACTATGAATGAACAATCTACCTTGTTGAAAAATATAGGAAATCAACTTGAAAACTTGAATAGGGAGATTTCTGGTCTGCAAACTAAAATTTCAAATGCTGAAACCCGAATCTCATACATGTCCGCATCACAATCCTCTTTAATTAATAAAATGGCTGCTAAACCTGATGATATTGATAATAAGATTACTACTACAGCAAATGCCATTCAAGTTAGAATTAATGAGAATATAAGATTAATGGCTGAATTGCGTGCTAGGTGGGATAGAGAAGAAAATGAAAAACTAGCTAAAGAGAATAATGTAGCTAAAGTTTGGACTATTACCACCATTAGTAATGATAATGATTCACATGTTGCTGCACCTCCTACTATCAATGGTAAAATAATTGGTGTTGGCAATGTTTCTACTCCTAGTGCAAAGCGTACAAAACTGCCTGAAATTGCTAAAACTGCTGAAACTGCTTGTGATAAAACTGCTGAAATTTTTTCCAACCTTGGGGACAATGATCCCATTGCTGTAGCTCATAATGATTTAGATTTTGATGATTGCCACATCTCTGAAGTTATAAAGTTCTTACAAAAACTTGCTAAAAGTCCTAATGCTAGTGCTATAAATTTAGCCTTTACAAAACATATTACAAATGCTCTCATTAAAGCTAGAGAAGAGAAACTAAAACTTGAAACTTCTATTCCTAGAAAGTTAGAAGATGGTTGGGAGCCCATCATTAAAATGAAATTCAATGACTTTGAATGTAATGCTTTATGTGATCTTGGTGCAAGTATTTCTGTTATGCCTAAAAAGATTTATGATATGCTTGACTTGCCACCATTGAAGAATTGTTATTTGGATGTTAATCTTGCCGATAATGTTAAAAAGAAACCTTTGGGGAGGATTGATAATGTGCGCATTATGGTTAACAATAACCTTGTCCCCGTTGATTTTGTTGTCTTGGATATCGAATGTAATGCATCTTGTCCTATTGTGTTGGGAAGACCTTTTCTTCGAACCGTTGGTGTTGTTATTGATATGAGGGAAGATAATATTAAATATCAATTTCCTCTCAAGAAAGGTATGGAACACTTCCCTAGAAAGAGAATGAAGTTGCCTTTTGATTCTATTATTAGAACAAGTTATGATGTTGATGCTTCTACTCTTGATGTTACTTGATTTACACTTTCTGCGCCTAGCTGAAAGGCGTTAAAGAAAAGTGCTTATGGGAGACAACCCATGTTTTTACTACAGAAATTTTTGTTTTGTTGAGTCTTGGAAGTTGTTTACTACTGTACCAACCTCTCCTTATCATGTTTTTGTGCCAAGTAAAGTTTCTATGTTAAAGTTGATATTATATTTGGGATCGCTGCGTAAAACAGCATTGCTGTCACACGAATGGCACAAGTCTCTGTAGAAAATTCGGAAAAATCTGCCAATTTACGAGCGTGATCCTCAGATATGTACGCAAATTTCATTGGTTTTGAGTTTTTCCATTTGAGCAAGTCTGGTGCCATTTTAAAATTCGTCTTTACGAACTGTTCTGCTTTGACAGATTCTGCCTTTTATTTCGCATTGCCTCTTTTGCTATGTTGGATGAATTCTTTGATCCATTAATGTCCAGTAGCTTTATGCAATGTCCAGAAGTGTAAAGAATGATTGTGCCACCTCTGAACATGTAAACTTTTATTGTGCACTAACCCTCTAATGAGTTTGCTTGAAGTTTGGTGTGAAGAAGGGTCAAGAGAGGAGTATGATATACTATGATCAAGAGAAGTGAAAGCTCTAAGCTTGGGGATGCCCCCGTGGTTCATCCCTGCATATTTTAAGAAGACTCAAGCGTAAGCTTGGGGATGCCCAAGGCATCCCCTTCTTCATCGACAACATCATCAGGTTCCTCCCCCGAAACTATATTTTTATTCAACACATCTTGTGTTCTTTACTTGGAGCGTCGGTTTGTTTTTGTTTTTGTTTTTGTTTGAATAAAATGGATCCTAGCATTCACTTTGTGGGAGAGAGACACGCTCCGCTGTTGCATATGGACAAATATGTCCTTAGGATTTACTCATAATATTCAAGGCGAAGGTTGAAACTTCTTCGCTAAATTGTTATATGGTTGGAATTGGAAAATGCTACATGTAGTAACTCTAAAAATGTCTTGGATAATGTGATACTTTGCAATTGTTGTGCTCATGTTTAAGCTCTTGCATCATATACTTGCACCCATTAATGAAGAAATACATAGAGCTTGCTAAAATTTGGTTTGCATATTTGGTCTCTCTAAGGTCTAGATAATATCTAGTATTGAGTTTTGAACAACAAGGAAGACGGTGTAGAGTCTTATAATGTTTACAATATGTCTTTTATGTGAGTTTTGCTGCACCGGTTTATCCTTGAGTTTGCTTCAAATAACCTTGCTAGCCTAAACCTTGTATCGAGCGGGAATACTTCTCATGCATCCAAAATCCTTGAGCCAACCACTATGCCATTTGTGTCCACCATACCTACCTACTACATGGTATTTCTCCGCCATTCCAAAGTAAATTGCTTGAGTGCTACCTTTAAAATTCCATCATTCACCTTTGCAATATATAGCTCATGGGACAAAATAGCCTTAAAAACTATTGTGGTATTGAATATGTACTTATGCATTTTATCTCTTATTAAGTTGCTTGTTGTGCGATAACCATGCTTCTGGGGACGCCATCAACTACTCTTTGTTGAATATCATGTGAGTTGCTATGCATGTCCGTCTTGTCTGAAGTAAGAGAGATCTACCACCTTAATGGTTGGAGCATGCATATTGTTAGAGAAGAACATTGGGCCGCTAACTAAAGCCATGAATCATGGTGGAAGTTTCAGTTTGGACATATATCCTCAATCTCATATGAGAATAATAATTGTTGCTACATGCTTATGCATTAAAGAGGAGTCCATTATCTGTTGTCCATGTTGTCCCGGTATGGATGTCTAAGTTGAGAATAATCAAAAGCGAGAAATCCAAAATGCGAGCTTTTCCTTAGACCTTTGTACAGGCGGCATGGAGGTACCTGAAAGTGCATGGAGCCCCCATGTGTGGTTTTGGTAATTAATGACAATCCCTATAGACTAATGTTTGCATTGAGTTATATTTGTAGGAGTTGTCCATAGGCAATTCTTGAACCATATGTTGGCTTCAAGGTTGCAATAAGAAGAATTTGGTGAAGGATATCAAGTGTCAAGTATGTCTTGAAGATGAAGATGAAGTGAGCCCTCAAGTTACTTCAAGACATCAACATGATGAAGAATGAAGAATGAAGTGCAAGTTCAAGATGAGCCATCTCGAAGAGGTCCTTTGCTTGAGTCTTGCCATCCATATGGTGATCATGGATATGCGAAGATGCGCCAAAGAAGAAGCTCTCCCATGGTGGATTATGGGGGAGCAATCCACATGGTGGTCATGGTTATGTGAAGATGCGCCGAAGAAGAAGCTCTCCCATGGTGGATTATGGGGGAGCAATCCACAAGACTTCGTCAAGCAAACACAAGCAAGAAAGGCGTTCCATCTTGTTGAGGTCAAGATCGTCGTCATCAAGCTCAAGTGGAATGCGCAAGTATAAGGTTTGCTCTTGATAGGGTTTCTTTCTCACCGGTCTCATAGTGTAGTTGGAGACCGGTTTATAGTTTAGTTGCCGTACTATCAAGAGGGCTCTCGAGTGAGTAACTCGATCGTATCATTCGGAGAGAGCTCAAACCTTTGCATCCTTGCATCATCTTTCTTGGTTATTATTTGGATCTTATCCATGTGATGATTTAGAGCTTGTGCTTATTCTCATGACAAGCTCTAGTTCATCAAGAATGGTTTTTGCACGGGCAACTTGTTGCATTTTCAAGATTGGAGGTTTTACCGGTATGTCTTTTTTAGATAGGTCAAACCTTTCATCATTTGTTTCTATCCTCCCTTGTTGGACTATGATGGTTTCCTGCATGATCTTGTAGAGCTTGTTCCTAGCTTTAAAACAAGCCCAAGATCATCAAAATCGGAGTCCGGATGCTAAAGTTATGCCCGTTTCAGTTTGATGTTTCTGCCAGTTTTCAGGGGGGCGGATATTCCGGCCCAAGTTTGGGGCGGATAATCCGGCCCCCCGGAAAAATCCGGTTTTTGGACAAATCCGGGCAAATATCCGGCCAAATGTCCGGCCCCCATCCTGAGAGCAGTTTTCTCATGTCCTTAGCCGTTTTTCGGGGCCCGGATATTTTGCAAATATCCGGCCCGGAAAATCCGGCCTGAGCTGACCCAAACGGTCATATTTCGATGGGAGGGGGTATTTAAGCCCCCCTTCTTCCTCCTTGGGCAGCTACCTCTTCCCCTTTGTGCTCTCCACCATTGTTGACCTTGAGAGCTTCCCTTTCCCTCTACTCCTCCTATGCTTCTTGAATCTTTTTGAGGGAAAAGGAAGAGGAGATCTAGATCTACATTCCTACCAATCAAATCCCTCTCTTTGTGAGGGGAATCCACTAGATCTAGATCTTGGAGAAATTTGGTGTTCCTCCTCTTATTTGTTCTTCCTCTCTTATTCCCCCAATAGCTTTTGTAGCTTTGTTGGAATTTGAGAGAGAAGGACTTGAGCATCTTTGTGGTGTTCTTGCCATTGCATTTGGTGCATCGGTTTGAGTTCTCCACGGTGATTCGTGGAGGTGAAAGCAAGAAAGTTGTTACTCTTGGGTTCTTGGAACCCTAGACGGATTCTAGGCCTTTGTGGCGGTTTGTTGGGAGCCTCCAATTAAGTTGTGGATGTGTGCCCCAACCTTTGTGTAAGGCCCGGTTTCCGCCTCGAAGGAAATCCCTTAGTGGAACCGTGACCTAGGCCTTTGTGGCGAGGGTCACCGGAGATTTAGGTGAGGCGCCTTCGTGGCGTTCGGTGTGTGGTGTGAGTACCACATCTTGGGGTGAGGCCTTTGTGGCGTTGGTGTGCATCGAGCAACCACACCTCAAGGTGAGCCTCTTGTGGCGTTCGGGAGCACTAAGCAACCGCACCTCTCCACCGGAGATTAGCACTCGCAAGAGTGTGAACTCCGGGATAAATCATCGTCTCCCGCGTGCCTCGGTTATCTCTATACCCGAGCTCTTTACTTATGCACTTTACCTTGTGATAGCCATCGTGCTTGAAGTTATATATATCTTGCTATCACATACTTGCTTGTATTGCTTAGCATAAGTTGTTGGTGCACATAGGTGAACTCTTGCTTAGAATAAGTTGTTGGTGCACATAGGTGAACCATAGTATATAGGCTTTGGGCTTGACAAAGTAAACGCTAGTTTTATTCCGCATTTGTTAAGCCCATCTCGTAAAAGTTTTAAATCGCCTATTCACCCCCCCCTCTAGGCGACATCCGTGTCCTTTCAATTGGTATCAGAGCAAGGTCTCTCATTCTTAGGCTTCACCGCCTTGAGAGTAAAGATGTCGGCTAGAGGATTAGTGCACGATAACACTCTTATATTAGATGGCACAAATTATGATCTATGGAAAATTTATGTGCTTAATATTTTGCGGCGTATGTCCCCGGACATGGAGCGATTTCTTGACATGGGTTTTTCTTCTCCTAAGGATCCTCAAAATTTATCTCTTGAGGAGGAGAAAAACTCTTGTCTCGATGCTCTTGCTTCTCATGTGTTTTCCATTGTTGTGAGCAATGTAGTTACTTCATCAATCATGCCTTTTGGGAGCGCTCATGAATTATGGACAAAGCTTCAAGATAAATATGATGTGTCCAATATTATTGAGGATGATTGTATTGCTTCCACTTCCGGTCGTGATGAGTTCTCATCTTCATCCACTTCACCAAAGTGTGGTAAGACACAAGGTAATGATATGGTGAGTGGTGATGAAAATTGCAATGTTGATATTGAGCTTACTATTGATGATTCTTCATCTCTATCTCATTGCAATGCTTCATCTTTGGACTTAAACACATCTAGCACTAGAAATGATTTACATGCTTGTGTTGATAGTCCTTGCATATCATGTGTAAGTTGCTTGAATAAATCTAATGATGATATGCTTGCATTGTCTTGTGGCCATGATAAAAATGCTTCTATTTCCTCTAGTTGTTGTGTGTCTAACAATGTAGAGGAAACCAAAGATTCTATTGGTCAAGACAAGATCTTGAAAGGAGCCTCAAGTAACTCCTCATCTTTATCTCACGGTCCTCATATATGCCTTATGGCCAAGGGTTCCACGGTACCTCCTACCATGGAACCTAATATGTCTCGTGGTGATAAGGATGAGGATGAATATGAAGAAGAGGATTGGGTTGTCTCTCTACGCGATAAGGGTAAGAGCGTATTCAAGGTTATTTGCAAAGATAAAATTGCTAGCACTCACTTCTTTGAAATCTTGACTACCGCTATTGAGAGCCAAAAACTTATTTGGATGCATGAGAACACCATTGATAAAAAGGGTGCTCTTGAACGAGAGTATGCCGATGATGTAGCATCATTAAAGAATGAACTTGAAGAAGAACAAACCATCAAGGAAGCTCTTGAGGAGACTGATACGTCTCCAACGTATCGATAATTTCTTATGTTCCATGCTACTTTATTGATGATACCTACATGTTTTATGCACATTATATGTCATATTTATGCATTTTCTGGAACTAACCTATTAACAAGATGCCGAAGAGCCAGTTGCTGTTTCTGTTTTTGGTTTCAGAAATCCTAGTAAAGAAATATTCTCGGAATTGGACGAAACTTTCGCCCAGGGTCCTATTTTTGCACGAAGCTTCCAGAAGACCGAAGACCTAACGAAGTGGGGCCACGAGGCAGCCAGGGGGGTGGCCGGCGCGGCCCAGCCCTTGGCCGCGCGGCCCCCTGGGCCCTCGTGTGGCCCCTCGCGTTGACCTTCCGCCTACTTAAAGCTCCCGTCGCGAAACCCCCAGCACCGAGAGCCACGATACGGAAAACCCACAGAGACGCGCCGCCGCGAATCCCATCTCTGGGATTCGAGATCGCTCTCCGGACCGGCTGAGAGGGGATTCATCTCCTGGAGGGCTCTTCATCGCCATGATCGCCTCCGGAGTGATGAGTGAGTAGTTCACCCCTGGACCATGGGTCCATAGCAGTAGCTAGATGGTCGTCTTCTCCTTGTTGTGCTTCATTGTTAGATCTTGTGAGCTGCCTAACATGATCAAGATCATCTATATGTAATTCTATATGTTGTGTTTGTCGGGATCCGATGGATAGAGAGTACTATGATTATGGTGATTATCAATCTATTGTTCATGTGTTGTTTATGATCTTGCATGCTCTCCGTTATTAGTAGAGGCTCTGGCCAAGTTTTTACTCTTAACTCCAAGAGGGAGTAATTATGCTCGATAGTGGGTTCATGCCTTCATTGATACCTGGGACAGTGACAGAAAGTTCTAAGGTTGTGATGTGCTGTTGCCACTAGGGATAAAACATTGGTGCTATGTCTAAGGATGTAGTTATTGATTACATTACGCACAATACTTAATGCAATTGTCTGTTGCTTTGCAACTTAATACTGGAGGGGGTTCGGACGATAACCTGAAGGTGGACTTTTTAGGCATAGATGCAGTTGGATGGCGGTCTATGTTCTTTGTCGTAATGCCCGGATTAAATCTCACTATATTTATCATGTCATGTATATGCATTGTTATGCCTTTCTCTATTTGTCAATTGCCCGACTGTAATTTGTTCACCCAACATGCTTTTATCTTATGGGAGAGACACCTCTAGTGAACTGTGGACCCCGGTCCTATTCTTTCCATAGCATACATTCTACTTGTTTTACTGTTTTCTTTGCAAACATCTTCCACTCGATACGTTTAATCCTTTGTTACAGCAAGCCGGTGAGATTGACAACCTCACTGCTTCGTTGGGGCAAAGTACTTTGGTTGTGTTGTGCAGGTTCCTAGTTGGCGCCGGAATCCCTGGTGTTGCGCCGCATCACATTTCGCGACCATCAACCTTCAACGTGCTTCTTGGCTCCTACTGGTTCGATTAAACCTTGGTTCTTTCTGAGGGAAAACTTGCCACTGTGCGCATCATACCTTCCTCTTGGGGTTCCCAACGGACGTGTACATCTACGCGCATCAAGCACTTTTTCTGGCGCCGTTGCCGGGAGATCAAGACACGCTGCAAGGGGAGTCTCCACTTCTCAATCTCTTTACTTTGTTTTTGTCTTGCTTTATTTTATTTACTACTTTGTTTGCTGCACTAAATCAAAACACAAAAAATTAGTTGCTAGTTTTACTTTATTTGCTATCTTGTTTGCTATATCAAAAACACAAAAAAATTAGTTACTCGCATTTACTTTATCTAGTTTGCTTTATTTACTGTTGCTAAAATGGCCAACCCTGAAAATACTAAGTTGTGTGACTTCACAAATGCAAATAATAATGATTTCCTATGCACACCTATTGCTCCACCTGCTACTACAGCTTTGAAATTAAACCTGCTTTACTGAATTTGGTTATGAGAGAACAATTTTCTGGTGCTAGTTCTGATGATGCTGCTGCCCATCTCAATAATTTTGTTGAACTTTGTGAAATGCAAAAGTATAAAGATGTAGATGGTGATATTATTAAATTGAAAGTGTTTCCTTTCTCATTAAGAGGAAGAGCTAAAGATTGGTTGCTATCTTTGCCTAAGAATAGTATTGATTCATGGACTAAATGCAAGGATGCTTTTATTGGTAGATATTATCCTCCCGCTAAAATTATTTCTTTGAGAAGTAGCATAATGAATTTTAAACAATTAGATACTGAACATGTTGCTCAAGCTTGGGAGAGAATGAAAACTTTGGTAAAGAATTGCCCAACCCATGGACTGACTACTTGGATGATCATCCAAACCTTCTATGCAGGACTAAATTTTTCTTCGCGGAATTTATTGGATTCAGCTGCTGGAGGTACTTTTATGTCCATCACATTGGGGGCGGCTACAAAACTTCTTGATGATATGATGATAAATTACTCTGAATGGCACACGAAAGAGCTCCACAAGGTAAGAAGGTAAATTCTGTTGAGGAAACCTCTTCCTTGAATGATAAGATTGATGTGATTATGTCTATGCTTGTGAATGGTAGATCTAATGTTGATCCAAATAATGTTCCTTTAGCTTCATTGGTTGCTCAAGAAGAAAATGTTGATGTGAATTTCATTAAAAATAATAATGCTTATAGGAACAACTATGGTAATACTTATGGTAGATATGAGGAAAGGATGTTAGAAATTGAAAGATCCACTAAAAACTTTATGCAATCACAATATGAGCAAAATCAATTGTTTACTAAAACTATGAATGAACAATCTACCTTGTTGAAAAATATAGGAAATCAACTTGAAAACTTGAATAGGGAGATTTCTGGTCTGCAAACTAAAATTTCAAATGCTGAAACCCGAATCTCATACATGTCTGCATCACAATCTTCTTTAATTAATAAAATGGCTGCTAAACCTGATGATCTTGATAATAAGATTACTACTACAGCAAATGCCATCCAAGTTAGAATTAATGAGAATATAAGATTAATGGCTGAGTTGCGTGCTAGGTGGGATAGAGAAGAAAATGAAAAACTAGCTAAAGAGAATAATGTAGCTAAAGTTTGGACTATTACCACCACTAGTAATGTTAATTCCTCACATGTTGCTACACCTCCTACTATCAATGGTAAAATAATTGGTGTTGGCAATGTTTCTACTCCTAGTGCAAAGCGTACAAAACTGCCTGAAATTGCTAAAACTGCTGAAACTGCTTGTGATAAAACTGCTGAAATTTTTTCCAACCTTGGGAATAATGATCCCATTGCTGTAGCTCATAATGATTTAGATTTTGATGATTGCCACATCTCTGAAGTTATAAAGTTCTTACAAAAACTTGCTAAAAGTCCTAATGCTAGTGCTATAAATTTAGCCTTTACAAAACATATTACAAATGCTCTCATAAAAGCTAGAGAAGAAAAACTAAAACTTGAAACTTCTATTCCTAGAAAGTTAGAAGATGGTTGGGAGCCCATCATTAAAATGAAATTCAATGACTTTGAATGTAATGCCTTATGTGATCTTGGTGCAAGTATTTCTGTTATGCCTAAAAAGATTTATGATATGCTTGACTTGCCACCATTAAAGAATTGTTATTTGGATGTTAATCTTGCCGATAATGTTAAAAAGAAACCTTTGGGGAGGATTGATAATGTGCATATTACGGTTAACAATAACCTTGTCCCCGTTGATTTTGTTGTCTTGGATATCGAATGCAATGCATCTTGTCCAATTGTGTTGGGAAGACCTTTTCTTCGAACTGTTGGTGTGTTATTGATATGAGGGAAGGTAATATTAAATATCAATTTCCTCTCAAGAAAGGTATGGAACACTTCCCTAGAAAGAGAATGAAGTTGCCTTTTGATTCTATTATTAGAACAAGCTATGATGTTGATGCTTCTACTCTCGATGTTACTTGATTTGCACTTTCTGCGCCTAGCTGAAAGGCGTTAAAGAAAAGCGCTTATGGGAGACAACCCATGTTTTTACCTACAGCAATTTTTTGTTTTATTGAGTCTTGGAAGTTGTTTACTACTGTAGCAACCTCTCCTTATCATGTTTTTGTGCCAAGTAAAGTTTCTATGTCAAAGTTGATGTTATATTTGGGATCGCTGCACAGAAACAGCATTGCTGTCTGTCACGAATCTGGGCATAATTCTCTGTAGAAAATTCGAAAAAATCTGCCAATTTACGAGCGTGATCCTCAGATATGTACGCAACTTTCATTAGTTTTGAGTTTTTCCATTTGAGCAAGTCTGGTGCCATTTATAAATTCGTCTTTACGGACTGTTCTGTTTTTGACAGATTCTGCCTTTTATTTCGCATTGCCTCTTTTGCTATGTTGGATTTATTTCTTTGATCCATTAATGTCCAGTAGCATTATGCAATGTCCAGAAGTGAAAAGAATGATTGTGTCACCTCTGAATGTGTGAATTATTAATGATGCACTAACCCTCTAATGAGTTTGCTTGAAGTTTGGTGTGAAGGAAGTTTTCAAGGGTCAAGAGAGGAGAATGATATACTAAGATCAAGAGGAGTGAAAGCTCTAAGCTTGGGGATGCCCCGTGGTTCATCCCTGCATATTTTAAGAAGACTCAAGCGTCTAAGCTTGGGGATGCCCAAGGCATCCCCTTCTTCATCGACAACATCATCAGGTTCCTCCCCTGAAACTATATTTTTATTCAGTCACATCTGGTGTTCTTTACTTGGAGCGTCGGTTTGTTTTCGTTTTTGTTTTTGTTTGAATAAGATGGATCCTAGCATTCACTTTGTGGGAGAGAGACACGCTCCGCTGTTGCATATGGACACATGTGTCCTTAGGCTTTACTCATAATGTTCAAGGCGAAGTTTCTTCTTCGTTAATTTGTTATATGGTTGGAATTGGAAAATGCTACATGTAGTAATTCTAAAAATGTCTTGGATAATGTGATACTTGGCAATTGTTGTGCTCATGTTTAAGCTCTTGCATCATATGCTTTGCACCCATTAATGAAGAAATACATAGAGCTTGCTAAAATTTGATTTGCATATTTGGTTTCTCTAAGGTCTAGATAATATCTAGTATTGAGTTTTGAACAACAAGGAAGACAGTGTAGAGTCTTATAATGTTTACAATATGTCTTTTATGTGAGTTTTGCTGCACTTGTTCATCCTTGAGTTTGCTTCAAATAACCTTGCTAGCCTAAACCTTGTATCGAGAGGGAATACTTCTCATGCATCCAAAATCCTTGAGCCAACCACTATGCCATTTGTGTCCACCATACCTACCTACTACATGGTATTTACCCGCCATTCCAAAGTAAATTGCTTGAGTGCTACCTTTAAAATTCCATCATTCACCTTTGCAATATATAGCTCATGGGACAAAATAGCCTTAAAAACTATCGTAGTATTGAATATGTACTTATGCACTTTATATTTTATTAAGTTGCTTGTGCGATAACCATGTTTCTGGGGAACGCCATCAACTATTGTTGAATATCATGTGAGTTGCTATGCATGTCCGTCTTGTCTGAAGGTCTATCATTTTAGTGGTTGGAGCATGCAAAATTGTTAGAGAAGAACATTGGGCCGCTAACTAAAGCCATGAATCATGGTGGAAGTTTCAGTTTTGGACATATATCCTCAATCTCATATGAGAATAATAACTTTGCTACATGCTTATGCATTTAAGAGGAGTCCATTATCTGTTGTCCATGTTGTCCCGGTATGGATGTCTAAGTTGAGAATAATCAAAAGCGAGAAATCCCAAATGCGAGCATTCTCCTGACCTTTGTACAAGGCATGGAGGTCCCCCTTTGTGACACTTGGTTGAAACATGGCATGCAAAGATCCGGTAGTCCAAGTTAAGTAGGACGAGGTGCGGGCACTATTAGTATACTATGCGTGAGGCTTGCAACTTGTAAGATATAATTTTCATAACTCATATGCTTTATTACTACCGTTGACAAAATTGTTTCATGTTTTCAAAATAAAAGCTCTAGCACAAATACAGCAATCGATGCTTTCCTCATTGAAGGACCATTCTTTTACTTTTATTGTTGAGTCAGTTTACCTATCTCCTTCCACCTTAAGAAGCAAACACTTGTGTGAACTGTGCATTGATTCCTACATACTTGCATATTGCACTTGTTATATTACTTTATGTTGACAATATCCATGAGATATACATGTTACAAGTTGAAAGCAACCGCTGAAACTTAATCTTCTTATGTGTTGCTTCAACACCTTTACTTTGATTTATTGCTTTACGAGTTAACTCTTATGCAAGACTTATTGATGCTTGTCTTGAAGTACTATTCATGAAAAGTCTTTGCTTTATGATTCAGTTGTTTACTCATGTCATTACCTTTGCTTTGATCGCTGCATTCATTACATATGTTTACAAATAGTATGATCAAGATTATGATGGCATGTCACTTCAGAAATTATCTTTGTTATCGTTTTACCTGCTCGGGACGAGCAGAACTAAGCTTGGGGATGCTGATACGTCTCCAACGTATCGATAATTTCTTATGTTCCATGCTACTTTATTGATGATACCTACATGTTTTATGCACATTATATGTCATATTTATGCATTTTCTAACCTATTAACAAGATGCCGAAGAGCCAGTTGTTGTTTTCTCACTGTTTTTGGTTTCAGAAATCCTAGTAAAGAAATATTCTCGGAATTGGACGAAACTTTCGCCCAGGGTCCTATTTTTGCACGAAGCTTCCAGAAGACCGAAGACCTAACGAAGTGGGGCCACGAGGCAGCCAGGTGGCCGCGGCCCGCCCTTGGCCGCGGCCCCGCCCTGGGCCCCTCGTGTGGCCCCTCGCGTTGACCTTCCGCCTACTTAAAGCTCCCGTCGCGAAACCCCCAGTACCGAGAGCCACGATACGGAAAACCTTACAGAGACGCGCGCCGCGAATCCCATCTCGGGGATTCGGAGATCGCCCGGCACCCTGCCGGGAGTGGGATTCATCTCCCGGAGGGCTCTTCATCGCCATGATCGCCTCCGGAGTGATGAGTGAGTAGTTCACCCCTGGACCATGGGTCCATAGCAGTAGCTAGATGGTCGTCTTCTCCTTGTTGTGCTTCATTGTTAGATCTTGTGAGCTGCCTAACATGATCAAGATCATCTATATGTAATTCTATATGTTGTGTTTGTCGGGATCCGATGGATAGAGAGTACTATGATTATGGTGATTATCAATCTATTGTTCATGTGTTGTTTATGATCTTGCATGCTCTCCGTTATTAGTAGAGGCTCTGGCCAAGTTTTTACTCTTAACTCCAAGAGGGAGTAATTATGCTCGATAGTGGGTTCATGCCTTCATTGATACCTGGGACAGTGACAGAAAGTTCTAAGGTTGTGATGTGCTGTTGCCACTAGGGATAAAACATTGGTGCTATGTCTAAGGATGTAGTTATTGATTACATTACGCACAATACTTAATGCAATTGTCTGTTGCTTTGCAACTTAATACGGAGGGGGTTCGGACGATAACCTGAAGGTGGACTTTTTAGGCATAGATGCAGTTGGATGGCGGTCTATGTTCTTTGTCGTAATGCCCGGATTAAATCTCACTATATTTATCATGTCATGTATATGCATTGTTATGCCTTTCTCTATTTGTCAATTGCCCGACTGTAATTTGTTCACCCAACATGCTTTTATCTTATGGGAGAGACACCTCTAGTGAACTGTGGACCCCGGTCCTATTCTTTCCATAGCATACATTCTACTTGTTTTACTGTTTTCTTTGCAAACATCTTCCACTCGATACGTTTAATCCTTTGTTACAGCAAGCCGGTGAGATTGACAACCTCACTGTTTCGTTGGGGCAAAGTACTTTGGTTGTGTGTGCAGGTTCCTAGTTGGCGCTCCCTGGTGTTGCGCCGCATCACATTTCGCGACCATCAACCTTCAACGTGCTTCTTGGCTCCTACTGGTTCGATTAAACCTTGGTTTCATACTGAGGGAAAACTTGCCACTGTGCGCATCATACCTTCCTCTTGGGGTTCCCAACGGACGTGTACATCTACGCGCATCAGAGACCTTTGCTCTAGAATTGTCTAGAGAAAAGGAAAACCATGATAGAGCTCTTGAGATGGCAAATGAACTAAAGCTAAAAAATGATAAGCTTGTGTTTGTTAATGCTAAACTCCTTGAGGATTTTGAGCAACTCAAAAAGGGCTCAAGGGTCATTGAGAGTGCGCTCACCAAACTCACCGAGTCGCATGAGCAACTTAAAGCTTCTTATCTAAAAGAGCATGCCAACTTGCCTTCTCCTATTGCTATTGATAATGATGCTTGTGCTACTAACTCTACTTCTTGTGAAGCATCTATCTTGAAGGAGAATGTTGAGCTAAGGGCTCAACTTGATTTGCTAACTAGCAATTATGGGAAATTGGAAGAAAATCATGGAAAGCTTTCTAGCTCCCATGAGGATCTTCTAGCCTCTCATGATAGGCTAAAGTTAGCTCATGAGGCTATCATATCAAAGGAAACACCTTGTGAGCCTCATGTGGATACTAGCACTACTACTCAAAATGCTATATTACCATGTGCTAGTCCTAGTAATTCATCCACTCATAATATTGCTAAATCTTGTGATGAATTATCTTCCTTGCCTTGTTGCTCTAACAATGAAGATTCTACTTCCTCTAGTACTTGTGTTGTTACTAACCATGTAGAGGAAATCAAAGAGCTCAAGGCCCAAGTCACTTCTTTGAAGAATGACTTGGTAAAGGGTCATGAAGGGAAATGCAAACTTGACACGATGTTGAGTATGCAACAATCCCCCAATGACAAGAGTGGACTTGGATTCAAATCCAACAACAAGAACAAGTCCAAGAACAACAACAAGAAGAAGGGCCAAGTACAAGTCAAAGACCCGGCCAAGATTGTTTGCTTCAAGTGCAATATTGAAGGGCACCATGTTAGATCTTGCCCTTTGAAGAAGAAGCAAAAAGGGAAGCGGCCTCAAGCTCAAACTCATATTCAACCTCAAGTTGAAGAAATACCACTTCCCAAGAAGAAACAAGCCAATGCTCCCATTGTGGAGAAACCTAGTGAGAAGAAGGAGAAGAAAAGAACTTGCTACATATGCCGTGAGAAGGGCCACATCTCCTCCTTTTGCACTATTGGTACCTCATCCAACTCTATCACCATTGATGATGTTTATTCTCTTCGTAAGGATGAGGGTGGCAATGTGTTTGCCAAATATGTTGGTGCTCAAAGTGGTGTCAAGAAAAGAACCATTTGGGTTGCCAAGCCTATTGTGACTAACCTCTTAGGACCCAACTTAGTTGGGGACCAACAATCCAAAATTTGATCAATAGGTGCTTGTTGGAGGGCATTGGAGACTTGGCTACATCATGAAGAATTAAGGGATCTTCATCATTTATATTATCTCAAGCCAAGTCTTTTGGTTATCTTACTTCTATCATATACCCAATGTTCCTCCTTGCGGTAACATGTGCTCAACTCATTTATATTGAAAGTTACTCGCCCCTTTGCATGTGTTAGTTTTGTTCCTAACATGTGTTTGTATATGTTGTGCATCCTACTTGTTTTTCTTGAGAAATCAAGTCTATGAATGTTAGGTTGCACACCATGTATTTGTGCTTGTGTTGGAGCCTCTTTGCATCTTGTTGTATCTTATATGGCTCTTATGAGAGATTAATGGACTATAACATTTTGGGGGAGTGATATGCCTTTAGGAATTTCACAATCCTAACAATGTGTGTACATGAGGAATATCACTTAGAATTGATATTGCAAGATTATCTAGTCTCTATGTGGTATGTCATCTTCATGAGAAATTCAAATTCTAATGTCCATTAATATCTCTAGTTGGATCTTATTTGCCTCTTGTGAAAATAAATTCCTTATCACATTATGGGGGAGTAATAAGCTTTGTGCATATTACAAGCCTAGGAAATGTGAACATTTGAGGTTGTGTCACATAGAATTGATATTGTAAATTATCTCTCATATGTGACATGTTTTCTCAAACAAGTTCCAATTTGCTTAAATGGCTTCATTGCTAATATCTTTGTGGATCTTATTTGTGAAAGTTTTTCTTGGCATGGTTTTTCACAATGTGTCCCTCAATACATTTTTGGAAAACCATATGCTTCAAGTCATACTATTAATTGCTTTGCATGTTGGTATGAATACTATTAATTGCTTTGCATGTTGGTATGAATACTATTAATTGCTTTGCATGTTGGTATGAATACTATTAATTGCTTTGCATGTTGGTATGAATACTATTAATTGCCTTGCATGTTGGTATGACTAAATGAAGCTATCAAGAAACTATCTTTGCATGATGGTTAACTCTTATCTTTTACCATATGCTTTATTCGTTGTAAATATGATCTTATGTATACTTACAAACTACCACCGGGAAATATTTCCTAATACCTCTTGTCCTAGGACAAGTGGTAATAAATTATGAGGTAGATATTTATTGATCATATATACATTGGCTCTTGTGTTTAAATTGCCTTATTTATTGCCATGAATGTGTTGTGCTTTTACTCCCATGTGTCTTCCTTGCATCTTATGGATCTAATTTGTCTATTCAAACTTTCTTAGCTTAGAGATATAGGTAGCGTGATGATCCTAGTTTTGTGCATTTTGTATTCATATGCAAAATCCTAGATAATGCACTAATCTTGGGGGAGCTCTCCTATATTTGTTATAATGCTTAAACTTCTCTTGATCATTATCAAAAATTTGGTTTTGGGAGACATAAATTTTCTTTTTGGTACTTTGTGCCATCATAAAAAGTTTCGAGGGTTTGGTTTATTTGTTGGAACCTTGCTCTCTTGGGAGTTGGTTATCTCATTCCTTTGTGTTTAGGTTTAATTAGCTTCTTATAATGAGATAATTCTTTGGAGTCAATCTTGTGTTGATTTGATTCTTTGATATAATTTGGACAACCATTGTCTCTTGATTTATTTGGTGTTTTGTCCAAATTATATCTTCCTTTGGTTCTTGAAAGTATTGTGCATGCATATTTAATATATGTATATCTTATGGCATGTGTCACTTTCTTTGATCCAATATATAGGGTAAACTCCATCAAATCCTAATTTGGCTAAGATGTGCATGAAATTCAATTTCATATCTATATGCACATAGTATTGTGGAGTTTGTCCTATATGTTGTAGTGTGTCTAACTACTTCGGACCCAATTAGTTTGGGGACCTTTTTGTACTTACCTTTGTGTTAGGTACAATGGATATGCATTGGATGCTTGTCTCACTCTTGGGGAGAAGTGGTGACTCAATGGTAACTTGAGGCAAGTGATGGCGTGTAACTCACACGTTCGTTGGGAACCCCAAGAGGAAGGTATGATGCGCACAGTAGCAAGTTTTCCCTCAGAAAGAAACCAAGGTTTAATCGAACCAGGAGGAGCCAAGAAGCACGTTGAAGGTTGATGGTCGCGAAATGTGATGCGGCGCAACACCAGGGATTCCGGCGCCAACTAGGAACCTGCACAACACAACCCAAGTACTTTGTCCCAACGAAACAGTGAGGTTGTCAATCTCACCGGCTTGCTGTAACAAAGGATTAAACGTATCGAGTGGAAGATGTTTGCAAAGAAAACAGTAAAACAAGTAGATTGTATGCTATGTAAAGAATAGGACCGGGGTCCACAGTTCACTAGAGGTGTCTCTCCCATAAGATAAAAGCATGTTGGGTGAACAAATTACAGTCGGGCAATTGACAAATAGAGAAAGGCATAACAATGCATATACATGACATGGTAAATATAGTGAGATTTAATTGGGCATTACGACAAAGAACATAGACCGCCATCCAACTGCATCTATGCCTAAAAAGTCCACCTTCAGGTTATCATCCGAACCCCCTCCAGTATTAAGTTGCAAAGCAACAGACAATTGCATTAAGTATGGTGCGTAATGTAATCAACAACTACATCCTTAGACATAGCATCAATGTTTTATCCCTAGTGGCAACAGCACATCCACAACCTTAGAACTTTCTGTCACTGTCCCAGATTCAATGGAGGCATGAACCCACTATCGAGCATAAATACTCCCTCTTGGAGTTAAGAGTAAAAACTTGGCCAGAGCCTCTACTAGTAACGGAGAGCATGCAAGATCATAAACAACACATGAACAATAGATTGATAATCACCATAATCATAGTACTCTCTATCCATCGGATCCCGACAAACACAACATATAGAATTACAGATAGATGATCTTGATCATGTTAGGCAGCTCACAAGATCTAACAATGAAGCACAACAAGGAGAAGACGACCATCTAGCTACTGCTATGGACCCATGGTCCAGGGGTGAACTACTCACTCATCACTCCGGAGGCGACCATGGCGGTGTAGAGTCCTCCGGAGATGAATCCCTCCTGGCAGGTGCCGAGGCGATCTCCGAATCCCGAGATGGGATTCGCGGCGGCGGCGTCTCCGTAAGGTTTTCCGTATCGTGGCTCTCGATACTGGGGGTCACGACGGAAGCTTTAAGTAGGCGGAGGGTCAACGCGGGGGCCACACGAGGGGCCCAGGGGATAGGTCGGCGCGGCGGGCTTGGGCCGCGCCGGCCACCCCTGGCCTCCTCGTGGCCCCACTTCGTTAGGTCTTCGGTCTGGAAGCTTCGTGCAAAAATAGGACCCTGGGCGAAAGTTTCGTCCAATTCCGAGAATATTTCTTTACTAGGATTTCTGAAACCAAAAACAAGCAGAAACAACTGGCTCTTCGGCATCTTGTTAATAGGTTAGTTCCAGAAAATGCATAAATATGACATATAATGTGCATAAAACATGTAGGTATCATCAATAAAGTAGCATGGAACATAAGAAATTATCGATACGTTGGAGACGTATCGCATCCCCAAGCTTAGTTCTGCTCGTCCCGAGCAGGTAAAACGATAACAAAGATAATTTCTGAAGTGACATGCCATCATAATCTTGATCATACTATTTGTAAACATATGTAATGAATGCAGCGATCAAAGCAAAGGTGATGACATGAGTAAACAACTGAATCATAAAGCAAAGACTTTTCATGAATAGTACTTCAAGACAAGCATCAATAAGTCTTGCATAAGAGTTAACTCATAAAGCAATAAATCAAAGTAAAGGTGTTGAAGCAACACATAAGAAGATTAAGTTTCAGCGGTTGCTTTCAACTTATAACATGTATATCTCATGGATATTGTCAACATAAAGTAATATAACAAGTGCAATATGCAAGTATGTAGGAATCAATGCACAGTTCACACAAGTGTTTGCTTCTTAAGGTGGAAGGAGATAGGTAAACTGACTCAACAATAAAGGTAAAAGAATGGTCCTTCAATGAGGAAAGCATCGATTGCTATATTTGTGCTAGAGCTTTTATTTTGAAAACATGAAACAATTTTGTCAACGGTAGTAATAAAGCATATGAGTTATGAAAATTATATCTTATAAGTTGCAAGCCTCACGCATAGTATACTAATAGTGCCCGCACCTCGTCCTACTTAACTTGGACTACCGGGTCTTCGCATGCCATGTTTCAACCAAGTGTCACAAAGGGGTACCTCCATGCCGCCTGTACAAAGGTCCAAGGAGAATGCTCGCATTTCAGATTTCTCGCTTTTGATTATTCTCAACTTAGACATCCATACCGGGACAACATGGACAACAGATAATGGACTCCTCTTAAATGCATAAGCATGTAGCAAAGATTATTGTTCTCATATGAGATTGAGGATATATGTCCAAAACTGAAACTTCCACCATGGTTCATGGCTTTAGTTAGCGGCCCAATGTTCTTCTCTAGCAATTTTGCATGCTCCAACCACTAAAATGATAGACCTTCAGACAAGACGGACATGCATAGAAACTCACATGATATTCAACAATAGTTGATGGCGTTCCCCAGAAGCATGGTTATCGCACAACAGGCAACTTAATAAAATATAAAGTGCATAAGTACATATTCAATACTACGATAGTTTTTAAGGCTATTTTGTCCCATGAGCTATATATTGCAAAGGTGAATGATGGAATTTTAAAGGTAGCACTCAAGCAATTTACTTTGGAATGGCTGAGAAATACCATGTAGTAGGTAGGTATGGTGGACACAAATGGCATAGTAGTTGGCTCAAGGATTTTGGATGCATGAGAAGTATTCCTCTCGATACAAGGTTTAGGCTAGCAAGGTTATTTGAAGCAAACTCAAGGATGAACAAGTGCAGCAAAACTCACATAAAAGACATATTGTAAACATTATAAGACTCTACACTGTCTTCCTTGTTGTTCAAAACTCAATACTAGATATTATCTAGACCTTAGAGAAACCAAATATGCAAATCAGATTTTAGCAAGCTCTATGTATTTCTTCATTAATGGGTGCAAAGCATATGATGCAAGAGCTTAAACATGAGCACAACAATTGCCAAGTATCACATTATCCAAGACATTTTAGAATTACTACATGTAGCATTTTCCAATTCCAACCATATAACAATTTAACGAAGAAGAAACTTCGCCATGAACATTATGAGTAAAGCCTAAGGACACATGTGTCCATATGCAACAGCGGAGCGTGTCTCTCTCCCACAAAGTGAATGCTAGGATCCATCTTATTCAAACAAAAACAAAAACGAAAACAAACCGACGCTCCAAGCAAAGAACACAAGATGTGATTGAATAAAAATATAGTTTCAGGGGAGGAACCTGATGATGTTGTCGATGAAGAAGGGGATGCCTTGGGCATCCCCAAGCTTAGACGCTTGAGTCTTCTTAAAATATGCAGGGGTGAACCACGGGGCATCCCCAAGCTTAGAGCTTTCACTCCTCTTGATCATAGTATATCATTCTCCTCTCTTGACCCTTGAAAACTTCCTTCACACCAAACTTCAAGCAAACTCATTAGAGGGTTAGTGCATCATTAATAATTCACACATTCAGAGGTGACACAATCATTATTTTCACTTCTGGACATTGCATAATGCTACTGGACATTAGTGGATCAAAGAAATAAATCCATCATAGCAAAAGAGGCAATGCGAAATAAAAGGCAGAATCTGTCAAAAACAGAACAGTCCGTAAAGACGAATTTAGAAATGGCACCAGACTTGCTCAAATGGAAAAACTCAAAACTAATGAAAGTTGCGTACATATCTGAGGATCACGCTCGTAAATTGGCAGATTTTTTCGAATTTCCTACAGAGAATTGTGCCCAGATTCGTGACAGACAGCAATGCTGTTTCTGCGCAGCGATCCCAAATATAACATCAACTTTGACATAGAAACTTTACTTGGCACAAAAACATGATAAGGAGAGGTTGCTACAGTAGTAAACAACTTCCAAGACTCAACAAAACAAAAAATTGCTGTAGGTAAAAACATGGGTTGTCTCCCATAAGCGCTTTTCTTTAACGCCTTTCAGCTAGGCGCAGAAAGTGCAAATCAAGTATTGTCGAGAGATGAAGCATCAACATTATTACCAGGGGTGTTGGGAGTTTTCTCAACAATGCATTGTATCTGGTCTATATAAGTTTTAGCGTCTCCCTTTTCATTAGTCTTAGGCTTGCTACTCTCATCGAACAAATTTTCAGGAACAAGCCAAGCATAGTTATTTTCTAGTGCATCATTCATAGCTAGGAGTTTACATGGTATTGGTGCTTTGATTTCCCCACCATCATTAATGTTATTAGTGTACATTATTCTATCCATGTCCATTTTTTCAAGTAGACCAATAAAATTGGTATGAGAACCTAGCATATTAAATTTAGCAAAAACCTTTCTAGCCTCTCTTGCTAGACCACCAAATTCTCTAAGAAGGGTTTCTAAAACAAAATCTTTCTTTTCCCCCTCTTCCATATCACCAAGTGTAAGAAACATGTGTTGGATTATAGGATTGAGATTAACAAATTTAGTTTCCAACATGCGAACTAAAGCAGCAGCAGCAATTTCATAGGTAGGTGCAAGTTCTACCAAGTGTCTATCTTCAAAATCTTCAGTGATACTAACATGATTGAAAAATTCTTCTATATTATTTCTCCCAACTATGGACCCACGTCCTACCGGTATGTCTTTTGTGGTAAAATTAAAAGGAAACATGATGCAATAAGCAAAAAGTAAACTAGGCAAACAAAGTAAAGACAAGTAACTATTTTTTTGTGTTTTTGATATAGAGAGCAAGACAGTAAATAAAGTAAAACTAGCAACTAATTTTTTTGTATTTTGTTTAGGTGCAGCAAACAAAGTAGTAAATAAAATAAAGCAAGACAAAAACAAAGTAAAGAGATTGAGAAGTGGAGACTCCCCTTGCAGCGTGTCTTGATCTCCCCGGCAACGGCGCCAGAAAAAGAGCTGTTGACGTGGGAGTTGAAAATCTTTGTGGTGTAACTTTTCTTCGTTCCCCGGCAACGGCGCCAGAAAAAGAGCTTGATGGCGTGTAACTCACACGTTCGTTGGGAACCCCAAGAGGAAGGTATGATGCGCACAGTAGCAAGTTTTCCCTCAGAAAGAAACCAAGGTTTAATCGAACTAGGAGGAGCCAAGAAGCACGTTGAAGGTTGATGGTCGCGAAATGTGATGCGGCGCAACACCAGGGATTCCGGCGCCAACTAGGAACCTGCACAACACAACCCAAGTACTTTGTCCCAACGAAACAGTGAGGTTGTCAATCTCACCGGCTTGCTGTAACAAAGGATTAAACGTATCGAGTGGAAGATGTTTGCAAAGAAAACAGTAAAACAAGTAGATTGTATGCTATGTAAAGAATAGGACCGGGGTCCACAGTTCACTAGAGGTGTCTCTCCCATAAGATAAAAGCATGTTGGGTGAACAAATTACAGTCGGGCAATTGACAAATAGAGAAAGGCATAACAATGCATATACATGACATGGTAAATATAGTGAGATTTAATTGGGCATTACGACAAAGAACATAGACCGCCATCCAACTGCATCTATGCCTAAAAAGTCCACCTTCAGGTTATCATCCGAACCCCCTCCAGTATTAAGTTGCAAAGCAACAGACAATTGCATTAAGTATGGTGCGTAATGTAATCAACAACTACATCCTTAGACATAGCATCAATGTTTTATCCCTAGTGGCAACAGCACATCCACAACCTTAGAACTTTCTGTCACTGTCCCAGATTCAATGGAGGCATGAACCCACTATCGAGCATAAATACTCCCTCTTGGAGTTAAGAGTAAAAACTTGGCCAGAGCCTCTACTAGTAACGGAGAGCATGCAAGATCATAAACAACACATGAACAATAGATTGATAATCACCATAATCATAGTACTCTCTATCCATCGGATCCCGACAAACACAACATATAGAATTACAGATAGATGATCTTGATCATGTTAGGCAGCTCACAAGATCTAACAATGAAGCACAACAAGGAGAAGACGACCATCTAGCTACTGCTATGGACCCATGGTCCAGGGGTGAACTACTCACTCATCACTCCGGAGGCGACCATGGCGGTGTAGAGTCCTCCGGGAGATGAATCCCCTCTCCGGCAGGGTGCCGGAGGCGATCTCCGAATCCCCCGAGATGGGATTCGCGGCGGCGGCGTCTCCGTAAGGTTTTCCGTATCGTGGCTCTCGGACTGGGGGTTTCGCGACGGAAGCTTTAAGTAGGCGGAGGGTCAACGCGAGGGGCCACACGAGGGGCCCAGGGGATAGGTCGGCGGCCGGGCTTGGCCGCGCCGGCCACCCCCTGGCTCCTCGTGGCCCCACTTCGTTAGGTCTTCGGTCTTCTGGAAGCTTCGTGCAAAAATAGGACCCTGGGCGAAAGTTTCGTCCAATTCCGAGAATATTTCTTTACTAGGATTTCGAAACCAAAAACAGCAAAACAGCAACTGGCTCTTCGGCATCTTGTTAATAGGTTAGTTCCAGAAAATGCATAAATATGACATATAATGTGCATAAAACATGTAGGTATCATCAATAAAGTAGCATGGAACATAAGAAATTATCGATACGTTGGAGACGTATCAAGCTAGGATGGTCAACGAACACATATGTACTACATCCACACCAATGCTATCTCGGTAACAAGTATCTTCTCATGCATACTTTTCTTGTAGCCAACCTTATGGTTGTCATCTTGGCATGAATCTCTTTATTTGCAAATATTGTGCTTCTTGCTAAAGTCTTAACGAAACCTCTTTATTGCGAATGTGAGTAATTTGAGATGAGTACATATGTTGGGAAGTATATAAAATCATGCTCATGATTCACCCATCCCATCTATGCCCATCTAGCAATTTTATTGCATATCAATTCCTCAAGGCTCTCACGTGTGTAATATAGATGAAAGTGCAAATTTAGTTATTTCTTTTGGTATCCTCGCTTGTGATACTTGTTGCCTTTCTAAATGCATCTCAACTATCTTCTATCCCTTGTTGATATTTGTGATGTATTTTAGATGTTTGTGGTTGAAGTTCATGAATGTACAATAAGACAAAATTGAGCCTTTGGCCATGCTATTAAGCAAATATTCTTATTGGTATATTGCATGACTTCATTTTGGGATATCATACTATATTTCTTGAGTATCCATTTTGTGTGTGCATGTTTCTTTGTGGATAAATATCTTTGTGATATTGCTCACTTAGAGAAACTTATACACATAAGAGATGATACATCTCCATTTGATATCTTATTTATTTGTTGCATGTTGATTGGTCATGCTAAGCAATATAATTCATTGAAGACTATGATGATGTTTTTTGCTCATCCTTGTAATAGTCTTATAATATGCTTTATCATGCCTTTCACATATCCTCTTGGTTGAGCCTTTTATTATGGTGCCTCCTACTTGTTGCTCAACCATTTGTTTGTTGCAAGTGTTAAGCTTAATTTTCTTTCTATGATCTATTGCAAATGTTTGTGTTTTAAATGGTAATGAGGGAGTAAGGATTCCATGTTATGCATATTGTATTCAAATGCAACATTTTAATTTATGCATGTACCTTGGGGAGCTTCCTCATTCTATTTAAGGCACTATTTTGTGGTGATCATTAGAGTTTGATTCACTTGGTATCTTTTGTTTTGAATGATATTATGGGAGTGATGATTCCATGTTTGTGCACTTTATTCTCCAATGCAATTTGTCTAGTTTTGTGCACAAACCTTGGGGAGCTTCCTCATATTATTTAGAGTAATCTTCTTGATCTTATCATAATATCTATCTTTCTTTCGGTATCTTCCTTGTGGTTCATTTGGTTGCTTACTTCATTTGTTGAAGCTTCTTGACTTTGTTATCTTTTTGCAATCTTTGATCCTATCTATAGTGTGATTCCTTCCGAATATTCGTCATTGGATATGTGCATTTGATTCCACTCAAATTATGAGAAATGCACACGCTATGGAGGAACTCTCACTATTTTGGCCTTCTAAATTTTTCACCCATTTCGGCAATTGGTGCCAATGGGGGAGAAGTTTGGAGGGTTTAAGGGAATTTGGTTATGTCTTTGCTTTGTGCTTAAGCATGTGCCTTTATTGCATTGCATCTTGTTGCTTTGCATAGTTGAATATTTAGAGGAAACTCCACTAGGCTTTGAATGCCATTATATGCAATGAAAGTCAAGATCATTCACACATGCATATATTATGGGGGAGTTTGCTCTATATATTCAACTTATTTGTTACTTAAATTCCTTATATAAACCCTCTCAAAGAGATTGTCATCAATTACCAAAATGGGGGAGATTGAAAGTGCATGGAGCCCCCATGTGTGGTTTTGGTAATTAATGACAATCCCTATGGACTAATGTTTGCATTGAGTTATATTTGTAGGAGTTGTCCATAGGCAATTCTTGAACCATATGTTGGCTTCAAGGTTGCAATAAGAAGAATTTGGTGAAGGATATCAAGTGTCAAGTATGTCTTGAAGATGAAGATGAAGTGAGCCCTCAAGTTACTTCAAGACATCAACATGATGAAGAATGAAGAATTGAAGTGCAAGTTCAAGATGAGCCATCTCGAAGAGGTCCTTTGCTTGAGTCTTGCCATCCATATGGTGATCATGGATATGCGAAGATGCGCCAAAGAAGAAGCTCTCCCATGGTGGACTATGGGGGAGCAATCCACATGGTGGTCATGGTTATGTGAAGATGCGCCGAAGAAGAAGCTCTCCCATGGTGGATTATGGGGGAGCAATCCACAAGACTTCGTCAAGCAAACACAAGCAAGAAAGGCGTTCCATCTTGTTGAGGTCAAGATCGTCGTCATCAAGCTCAAGTGGAATGCGCAAGTATAAGGTTTGCTCTTGATAGGGTTTCTTTCTCACCGGTCTCATAGTGTAGTTGGAGACCGGTTTATAGTTTAGTTGCCGTACTATCAAGAGGGCTCTCGAGTGAGTAACTCGATCGTATCATTCGGAGAGAGCTCAAACCTTTGCATCCTTGCATCATCTTTCTTGGTTATTATTTGGATCTTATCCATGTGATGATTTAGAGCTTGTGCTTATTCTCATGACAAGCTCTAGTTCATCAAGAATGGTTTTTGCACGGGCAACTTGTTGCATTTTCAAGATTGGAGGTTTTACCGGTATGTCTTTTTTAGATAGGTCAAACCTTTCATCATTTGTTTCTATCCTCCCTTGTTGGACTATGATGGTTTCCTGCATGATCTTGTAGAGCTTGTTCCTAGCTTTAAAACAAGCCCAAGATCATCAAAATCGGAGTCCGGATGCTAAAGTTATGCCCGTTTCAGTTTGATGTTTCTGCCAGTTTTCAGGGGGGCGGATATTCCGGCCCAAGTTTGGGGCGGATAATCCGGCCCCCCGGAAAAATCCGGTTTTTGGACAAATCCGGGCAAATATCCGGCCAAATGTCCGGCCCCCATCCTGAGAGCAGTTTTCTCATGTCCTTAGCCGTTTTTCGGGGCCCGGATATTTTGCAAATATCCGGCCCGGAAAATCCGGCCTGAGCTGACCCAAACGGTCATATTTCGATGGGAGGGGGTATTTAAGCCCCCCTTCTTCCTCCTTGGGCAGCTACCTCTTCCCCTTTGTGCTCTCCACCATTGTTGACCTTGAGAGCTTCCCTTTCCCTCTACTCCTCCTATGCTTCTTGAATCTTTTTGAGGGAAAAGGAAGAGGAGATCTAGATCTACATTCCTACCAATCAAATCCCTCTCTTTGTGAGGGGAATCCACTAGATCTAGATCTTGGAGAAATTTGGTGTTCCTCCTCTTATTTGTTCTTCCTCTCTTATTCCCCCAATAGCTTTTGTAGCTTTGTTGGAATTTGAGAGAGAAGGACTTGAGCATCTTTGTGGTGTTCTTGCCATTGCATTTGGTGCATCGGTTTGAGTTCTCCACGGTGATTCGTGGAGGTGAAAGCAAGAAAGTTGTTACTCTTGGGTTCTTGGAACCCTAGACGGATTCTAGGCCTTTGTGGCGGTTTGTTGGGAGCCTCCAATTAAGTTGTGGATGTGTGCCCCAACCTTTGTGTAAGGCCCGGTTTCCGCCTCGAAGGAAATCCCTTAGTGGAACCGTGACCTAGGCCTTTGTGGCGAGGGTCACCGGAGATTTAGGTGAGGCGCCTTCGTGGCGTTCGGTGTGTGGTGTGAGTACCACATCTTGGGGTGAGGCCTTTGTGGCGTTGGTGTGCATCGAGCAACCACACCTCAAGGTGAGCCTCTTGTGGCGTTCGGGAGCACTAAGCAACCGCACCTCTCCACCGGAGATTAGCACTCGCAAGAGTGTGAACTCCGGGATAAATCATCGTCTCCCGCGTGCCTCGGTTATCTCTATACCCGAGCTCTTTACTTATGCACTTTACCTTGTGATAGCCATCGTGCTTGAAGTTATATATATCTTGCTATCACATACTTGCTTGTATTGCTTAGCATAAGTTGTTGGTGCACATAGGTGAACTCTTGCTTAGAATAAGTTGTTGGTGCACATAGGTGAACCATAGTATATAGGCTTTGGGCTTGACAAAGTAAACGCTAGTTTTATTCCGCATTTGTTAAGCCCATCTCGTAAAAGTTTTAAATCGCCTATTCACCCCCCCTCTAGGCGACATCCGTGTCCTTTCCCCTTTGTGACACTTGGTTGAAACATGTGCATTGCGATGATCCGGTAGTCCAAGCTAAGTAGGACAACGTGCGGGCACTATTAGTATACTATGCATGAGGCTTGCAACTTGTAAGATATAAGTTACATAACTCATATGCTTTATTACTACTGTTGACAAAATTGTTTCATGTTTTCAAAATAAAAGCTCTAGCACAAATACAGCAATCGATGCTTTCCTCTTTGAAGGACCTTTCTTTTACTTTTATTGTTGAGTCAGTTTACCTATCTCTCTCCACCTCAAGAAGCAAACACTTGTGTGAACTGTGCATTGATTCCTACATACTTGCATATTGCACTTGTTATATTACTTTACATTGACAATATCCATGAGATATACATGTTATAAGTTGAAAGCGCTGAAACTTAATCTTCCTTTGTGTTGCTTCAATACCTTTACTTCGATTTATTGCTTTATGAGTTAACTCTTATGCAAGACTTATTGATGTTTGTCTTGAAGTACTATTCATGAAAAGTCTTTGCTTTATGATTCATTTGTTTACTCATGTCATTACCATTGTTTTGATCGCTGCATTCATTACATATGTTTACAAATAGTATGATCAAGATTATGATGGCATGTCACTTCAGAAATTATCCTTGTTATCGTTTTACGAGCAGAACTAAGCTTGGGGATGCTGATACGTCTCCAACGTATCGATAATTTCTTATGTTCCATGCTACATTATTGATGATATCTACATGTTTTATACACATTATATGTCGTATTTACGCATTTTCCGGAACTAACCTATTAACAAGATGCCGAAGAGCCAGTTGTTGTTTTCTGCTGTTTTTGGTTTCGAAATCCTAGTAAGGAAATATTCTCGGAATTGGACGAAATCAACGCCTAGGGTCCTATTTTTGCACGAAGCTTCCAAGACCGAAGAGGGAAGGAAGTGGGGCCACGAGGCGCCGCCACACTAGGGCGGCGCGGCCGCCCTGCCGCGCCGACCTGGCGTGGGGCCCTCGTGTGGCCCCCACGTTGCCCTTTCGCCTACTTAAAGCCTCCGTCGCGAAACCCCCAGTACCGAGAGCCACGATACGGAAAACCTTCCAGAGACGCTGCCGCCGCGAATCCCATCTCGGGGGATTCAGAGATCGCCTCCGCACCCGGAGAGGGGATTCATCTCCCGGAGGACTCTTCATCGCCATGATCGCCTCCGGAGTGATGAGTGAGTAGTTCACCCCTGGACTATGGGTCCATAGCAGTAGCTAGATGGTCGTCTTCTCCTTATGTGCTTCATTGTTGGATCTTGTGAGCTGCCTAACATGATCAAGATCATCTATCTGTAATAATATATGTTGTGTTTGTCGGGATCCGATGGATAGAGAATACTATGTTATGGTGATTATCAATCTATTGTTTATGTGTTGTTTATGATCTTGCATGCTCTCCGTTATTAGTAGAGGCTCTGGCCAAGTTTTTGCTCTTAACTCCAAGAGGGAGTATTTATGCTCGATAGTGGGTTCATGCCTCCATTGATACCTGGGATCGTGACAGTAGGTTCTAAGGTTGTGTTGTGCTGTTGCCACTAGGGATAAAACATTGATGCTATGTCTAAGGATGTAGTTGTTGATTACATTACGCACCATACTTAATGCAATTATCTGTTGCTTGCAACTTAATACTGAAAGGGGTTCAGATGATAACCTGAATGTGGACTTTTTAGGCATAGATGCAGTTGGATGGCGGTCTATGTATTTTGTCATAATGCCCAATTAAATCTCACTATATTTATCATATCATGTATATGCATTGTTATGCCCTTTTCTATTTGTCTATTGCCCGACTGTAATTTGTTCACCCAACATGCTTTTATCTTATGGGAGAGACACCTCTAGTGAACTGTGGACCCCGGTCCTATTCTTTACATCGCATACAATCTACTGCAATACTTGTTTTACTGTTTCCTTTGCAAACAATCATCTTCCACACAATACGGTTAATCCTTTGTTACAGCAAGCCGGTGAGATTGACAACCTCACTGCTTCGTTGGGGCAAAGTACTTTGGTTGTGTTGTGCAGGTTCCACGTTGGCGCCGGAATCCCGGTGTTGCGCCGCATCACATTTCGTCACCATCAACCTTCAACGTGCTTCTTGGCTCCTCCTGGTTCGATTAAACCTTGGTTTCTTTCTGAGGGAAAACTTGCTGCTGTGCGCATCATACCTTCCTCTTGGGGTTCCCAACGAACGTGTGAGTTACACGCCATCAGTTATCCTGCCCGTTCCCTGTATCATACGATCAACGGTCGGCGGGCATGATCCGCGTGACATGGGCTAGACCAATCAGGGCGATGATGCACGTCTGCGAGAATTTGTGAAGAGAGAGGGCAAAACTGAGTACTATCAAGAAACCAAGGGCACCTGAGTAGTAAATAGACTAAGGGATTCAAATATGAGATTTAAAAAATGGAAAATGCGTGTTTTGTACAATGAAACCCATCTTGGCCTACCTCAAACTATTTGCAATACCAATATACATCAGTGTGAGAATTGTGGCCTCATTTAGACAAAGTATGATTTGGGGGAAGCTGTTTTGGGAAGGGCTTATTGTGGAAAACCATGCACCTTCATAGCTACTAGGTGATTTGAGAAGTGGCAATTTGTGGTAAAACTTGATTTATCTATGATTTATCTATGATTTGAGAAGTGGCAATTTGTGGTAAAGACTCCATGAGTAAGTGCCACTCTTTTTAGGATTTTTTTGCACATTAAATGACTCATTTAACTAGTTAATCCCATTTGTTGACTCTCTGTTGACCAGCCACTTGAGGGTAAAACTGAGTATATTGCACTAGCCAGTATTAGCACTCGAGGGGAAAATTGAGCACACAAAAAATGCTAGTATAAGACTCGAGGGTATACCTGAGTATATCTAAATTTCCAGGGTTAGACTCGAGGACACGTGCAATTGTTGACGCGTAGACGCGGGTCGCGGTGGAGAAGTCGAGACGTGCAATCGTGGACGCGTGTCGCGTTGCAGAAGTCCAAGACGTGCAGACGTGCACCTGTGCACGCGTAGGACGCGGGTCGCATTAACCACCCCTCGCCTTTATAGACGCCTCCTCGCACTCTCTCTCTCACTCGCTCACGCATCGCCAACTCTCTCACGTCCCATCATCTTCTCCAAAGCAAAAAACCCTCTCCCTCTCCCTCTTCCTCTTCCTCCGCCGGAGAGATGGACAAGGAGAATGCCAATCCCATCGTCGAGGTTGGCTCGAAGCGCGACGCCTCCATCTTCGGCGCCGTCCCCTCTACGGACGCTGCCGCCGCCGCCGCCGTCGCCGGTGCATCGGAGGCTGCTGCCGCCGGTGGCAGTCAGATCCCGGCGGGATGGGACCCCTACGACCCCGTGCCGTACGTCCCGCCCCCGAACCCCTACGACACCTCCCTGGAGGACCCATGGAACGAGGTAACTACGGTTTGCTTCCTTTTTTGTTCCCCATTCCTTTTTGAACCCTATTTTTGCTGGTGTAGATGGATCTGTAGATGGATGAGTATTGGGCTAATATTTGCGCCGATTTTATTCCATTTTGTTTTGATCACTTCTTGATTTCGTTTAAGATTTGGGGTTCGGCTGTTCGGTTAATTTATGCAAGTAATATTGGATCTCAATCAGTTAATTTATGCAAGTAATCATGGGATCTCAATCAGTTATTTTATGCACTAATCAAAAGATATCAACCATTTAATTTTGCAAATAATCTCGAATGTGTTCAAGTTCAGATCTAGTTCAGATCTAGAATCTGTTTCTTTGCCTATGATGAATGGTTGGGCACAAATTTTTACAGGGAGGGTTCAGCGAACCATTGCTGTGTACAAATCTGTTGTGCATGAGCTTTAGTTCGCTAACACCTTCCCTGTAGATATATAATCATGTCCACTCTAACTGAGGCTGACTCTGTTTTTCTTAACTTTGTTATCATGTACGTTAGTCATCGTTGCAACTCATTCACTAGTTTCTGTTTGATATGGATCAGATGTCAGCAGCGACGAAGAGGAGGAGGACGTCAAGACTCGCCAGGTGCTGCGGAGGCTGCAGGTCGGCCAGTACATCTCCTACTTCGCCAAGGAGGTGTACATGTGCCCCTTCTGCACCAGGAGACTCGGCGCCACGGACTTCAACTGCCTCGTCACGCATGCTGAGAACATCAGCAACACCTTCCCCAACGTCGGCACGACGGTGAACGTCCACTCCTTCCGCGCCAAGCACAGGGCGCTCGGCATGCACCTCCGCAGCTTGCAGCGGGTGGAGATCTCCGTCGGGCGCATGCCTCCGCTCAAGCCCAAGGCTCCCAAGGGGAGCAAGAGCAAGTGGAGGCAGAGCCGATGGGGTAGGCGGAGTCCTGGACGTGCTGCTGCTGCTGTTGCCTCCTAGTTTGTTGTTGGGATCCCTTTGTTGTTAGCTAGGGATCCCTTGTTGTTATGTTAGTATGATGGTGCTGTGAAGAACCTGTTACTATGTTGGCTGCTGTGTATGCAGCCTATTATCTATCCATATTATCTAGGGATTATCTATCCCTAGTCTACTATATTTTGTTGGCCGTACTTAGTTTTCTTGATTTACTATGACTGTGAATTTATCGTACATTATCCTGGAGATTTGCTTCTAGATTTAACTACATACATATGGACCAGAGGGAGTACTAGATTTGCTGCCATATTGGGCAAACAACGAGGGCCAAAAGGCACAAATAATTGAAATGCAAGCTTCTCTAGATTTTATACTAATTTGGTGAAAAGGACAGAGAGAAAGAGGGGAAAAAGGTGCACTTAATAATGCCAATTTGGGGCCGAGAGAGACAGAACCCAGCTCCTGCTCACGTGCAACCAAACGCTTCTCGTCCTGTCCCACGCGGTCCCTTTCTACCAGCCCCACGCGACGCTGGCCCACACGACGCGCCCCACAAGACGTGGCCCCACACGTGCAGAACGGTCAACTAAACGGGAATCCCGCCGTGAGCGCTTCTGCGGGTTTCAAACAAGGGCTTGGGGAAAACCGAGGAAAAACTAAGGAGCTGGGAAAACTGAGTACAACTAAGGACCTGAGGGCACGAAAATAGAAATCCCTTTCTTTTATTCTTTCGAAAACTAAAAGGCGATTTGGAGAGAAAATCGGGCACTTACCCCGGCGCACCTCTATGGTGGTGCGCTGGTGGCAAATTGTGTACCACCGGCGCACCACCATAGAGGTGCGCCGGTAAGGTGCCCAGATTTTTTCCTTCCGGCCAGACCTCTTCGAATTTTATTCCCGGCGCACTATTTTTTTTTGTGCGCCGACAGTATATGTTCTTCGCCGGCGCGGCCTAATATGGCTCGCCGGCGGTATTTTGCCACCGGCGCGCGTCCATGATGGTGCGCCGGCACTATTCCGTGCAGCTGTAGACCTTTTCCTAGTAGTGTGAAATCACTCGACTAGAAAGAGAAAAAGGCAACTGGTGACTCTTGCCCTGCTGACAAGCATCACAAATTACATTATTGGACAAATTTGATGAAGGAAGCTGGCGATGATGTAAAATATGCTGAACTATTTGTGTAGATGGATGTCCTAGGCGACAGTGCCACTTGTCATGCGACACTTTTATTCCACTGAAGATATGTTTGGTTGGAGATTCATCAAGCCGGTAGAGACCACCGTAACACCTCCCACTAAGCAGAATGGCCCTCGTGTCCCGGTCCTTAACAAGAAAGAAATCTGGGTGAAACTCAATGAACACTCGATTGTCTATGGTGAATCTTCTAACGGATAACAAGCTACGAGTGACAGAAGGAACATGTAAAACACCTCTAAGATGCAATGACTTAGATGAAGTAGTAGGAAGGGCAGAATGGCCAATGTGATGAATATGCATACCATTCCCATTCGCGGCGTGGACTTGACCGGTACCGGTGTAGTTCTCCTTCACCGTGAGCTTGTCGAGGTGGTTGGTGAGATGGTCGGTGGCGCCGGTGTCCATATACCACCTGGAATCAACATTGTATGAAGTAGTTTGGCCACCATGACCATGTGTTGTAGCAGCAGCGACCTCACGGTCCATGTAGCGACCATCATTGTCAACGCCAAGGTACTCGGTTTGAACCGCTGGAAGCACCGTGACGCAACATGACCCACCTTGTCACAGATTTGGCAGATGGGTCGGTTTCCTTCATCACCACGGCCTCCATTGCCATGGTTGTAGGAGTTGTAGCCTCCGCCTCAGCCACCATGGTTGTAACCACCGCCGCGGCCACCATGGTTGTATCCACCGCCGTGGCCACCATGATTCGCAGGGCCTCCGCCACCACCGGAGTTGTAGCCCATGCCAGCCGGTTTGATGAAGTAGACCGGCTTGCCCTGATTTCGAGGATCAGGGCGATACTCGCTGCGGTAGTCGCTGCGATAGGGCGCCTTGGCACCGCCTCCCTTGGACGCGGCGTTGGCGGAGTGGAAGTTATGGCCGCCGTGCTGCTCGGCCTTCTTTGCCTCCACTCTTTGCTCCTTGCTCAGAAGCTGTGTAAACAGATCACGAGTAGGTATAGGAGTAGTCCGATTGGAGATTACCTCGACAATAGCCTCGTAATCATCGTCAAGGCCTGCCAGGACGTAGTCGATGAACTCCTCGGGGCGCAGAGGCTGGCCAATCGAGGCCAGTGTATCAGCCAGGCCCTTGACTTTGTTGAAGTAGACAGTCATGGTGGAGTCGAGTTTCTTCACCTCCTGGAGTTGGCAACGGATCGCCATGTACCGCGCCGTGGACTGCGAGGAGAAGCTCGCAGCAAGGGCAGACCACACATCATGCGCGGTGGTGGAGAAGATGACCATGCCCTGCACGGCTTCAGTAGAGGTAGACATGATGGCGGAGAGGATGGCCGCGTCTTGCTGATGCCACGCGGTGAACTCGTGGTTGTAGATGCGACGCGGCGTCTTTGCATCGTCGACGGCCTTGGGATTGTTGACTTCTTCCTCAGGGCAGGGAAAGCTGCCATCGATGAAGCCAAGAAGTAGATGGCTACGAAGAACTTGGATTACCTGAGCGCGCCAATATAGGTAATTGTCGATGCCGAGTTGAACGGTGATGAGCGGGGCGAAGTTGAAGTGCCCTGCTGATGAGGACGACGATGAAGTGCCGGCGGAGAAGTTGAGCGTCGGGTTGATCACCCTGGTGCCGATGCTGCTCTTGGATGAAGAGACGGAATCGCTTGCGCTTGAGGTCGTCATGGCCATGGATGAACTAGTTGCTAGGTAGATTGGATCTGGTAGATGATGAGCCGTGACTCTGATACCATGAAAAACAACAAGTATGGTAGGGTAAGGATCGGTACATCCAACGATGCCGTCCCCTGATTTATATATTGATAGGTACAAGGGTTACAACGTAGAAGGCAAGATACGGCTGCCAAACCTTCCAATCACAACAACCTAATTACAGGAATATGTTACAGTATCTAAAGGTATAATAGGTGCCACCCCATGGAGCACATAGAGGCTATCCACGTTAGGCAAGTGGCGCGCGATGCCTGGGCGTTGGCCTCATTTTTGCTCCACCGATTGGGCCACGTGGCACACTATCATTGGCCCAGCTGAGAGAAAATGAGACAAAACCGGCACCCGCTGAAACCCTAGGCCAATCGCATCCTCCTCAGCTCCAGCCGCCACGCAATTCTCCTCCCCAAATCATCCGTGTCCCTCGCCCCGGAGCCCGGTCTCCGGCGAGCGCGAGAGGAGGAGGTCGCTGCTGCCGTGCATCAAGAGGAGGCGCGCGCAGAGGGCGCCGCCAGGCCGTCGAGCGCGCGCGAGTAGGCCTGCCGGTCGAGCGCGCCTCAAGCACGCGGGGGCAGGGCCGCCGGTGAGGCGCGGCGCAAGCGCGCGGGAAGTGGCGCCGCCGCTGGAGCACGGGCCGCTGAGGCGGCCGCCCTCCCAGCCAGTGTCGTAGCAGCCCGTGCTTCTCCATGTCGTCTTCATCAATGCCTGCAGGCACTTCCTATGTGCATAAGCATCCTCCGCTCTGCCTCTTCTCCTCCCCACAGCACATATTTTTTACTGTGTCCGTTCCTGGCAAGTCCATGGCCTCCTGTATCCTCTCTCCTCTCAGTTTCTCTCTCCCGCTTTGAGCTTTCGTGTCTGGCAGTGCAGACGTGATGGCGTGAGGCGGCGGCATCTGGGTCAGCGCGCCACAACTTTTCCATATTAGCAGCAGCAAAAACCGCATGTGTCTCTGAAATTTCTCCCTCTTTTAGGGCTAGGAAAATTAGTAATTGATTTTTATGTAATAACAATGTGTGCAGATCTAAGAAAAAAGAGAAGGAAGAATGTCGGGGCAGTTTTGTGAAGAATAAGAAGAAGGCCAAGGTCAATTTTTCTTAGTCATATTTTGTTCAATTAAATTCTCAAGTGATTGAAATATATGAATTGTTGCTTTTTCTGAAAACTGTGTGTGTCGGTTTGAGGAAGAAGAGGGGAAAGAAGAATCTGGGAAGAGTTTTCCTGAAGAAAACCAAGGTAATTTTAATAAGCATATTTTGTTCGGATAATTTCTCAAGTGATTGAACTGTGTTGTTCTTTTCTGTTTGTAAAGTGCTTAATAATTTTTGTCTGTTGCTTGATGCATGCTGCATGATTAAGATTATCAGTAGCTTTTTTTGTTTGCACAGAAGATGGAAAAAGATAAATCGGTTGCAGACAAGAAGGAAAATGATCAATGGAAGGGTCTGATTTTATAGAAGCTGGTATACTTAACAAGGCCCAAGCAATCTATCCTCTTGTGTGCATTTGTATCAAGGAAAGAATATAGCTACATGGGTTGTGGTAGTTAGTCAATTGAATCCTCTAACCTCTAAGTAACAATCTGATCCAGTATATCAGTTATGGAAATAAAGAATCATTTCTTTCTCCTGCCTAAGTTCAATATTGTTGCTTTTGCTGTCCTACACTACCATCCACAAAAGGCGAGCTGATGCTAATAAGCCCATTTTGTTTATACAGGTAACATGTGGTGGATGGGAAAATGTTGCGCTCCTTCACCCCTCACTCAGTCTCACCCATGCGCTTCTTGTTATTGTCCTTCCTCGCTTGGCTGCTGGGGATGTGCTAGGTTGTGCTGGTCAGGACATGGCGTGAAGGCAGCAATGCTCAATGTCACTCGAGTATGTTGGTTGATGTGTGTGGGATTTTAGATGTAGTGTGCCATTGATGTTAAACTTTATATTTTATTTTACCAGCTGGGGAAAAATTGGCCATAACGTAACTTCAAAATTTTCTACCACTCTTGGTTCAGCTTTATTATGTTTTTATGGGTGAGCAATTATAGGGAAGCTAACAATGCCTTGAAAATGGGTTGCCATAGTTTTTTTGAAGATATTTTATTTTGGAAGGATTTTTAGTTGTACGAGTCCATGAGGGAGTGATTTTTGCTATAATGCTATTCCAATTCATTAATTGGAACCACCATTTAGTTTGAGTACCAGCACTGCATAATTCAATAAATATCATGGATATATCATTTAGCGGAAATACTTTTGTACATTTAGTGGTATTCTAATTTAGATATATGGATCTTATTATCTTATGGAAAATTTATTTCTCTAGAATGTGTACAATCTATCAATGTCTTTTCAGACCCAGAAGTGGGCAAGGAGCATAAGAAGATTTTTGTCAATATAAAGAAAAATGCAGAGAAGATCAAGGTACGATTAGTTCATTAAACCTTTGACAACTAATTTGGATCAGAGGTAGTAATAGATCTGTATTCAGCTCTCTTTTGCACAATAATTCTTGAAAGGGATGAGACAGCTTTTTCATAATATTTGTTTCGATCGAGCAAGGATTGAACTAATCTTTATCTTCCTGTTAGTCCAAATGTAGCACAGGAGATTACACGGGTATGCTTTACCACTACTATAGCTCATCCTAACTTTAGATTTTTCTTCAACACTTTTGGTGTAGCTTTACTAGGTTGGTATGGGTGAGCCTACCGTGCCCTGAAAATAGGCTGTAAAAGTTTTTCACTGCTGCTTTATTTTTGAGGTATTATCAATTTTATGAATCCATGTGGGAGTGATTTTTGTGTCTTCTGTTGTTCCAAATTCATTTGCTGGAATCAGCATATCTATTAGTGCATCTTATTCGTCATCGTTATTGCGGAGTTCTAAGAATTGTTATATGCAAGTGGGAGGTGTCAGGTTTTACCAGGTTATAATTATGATTCACTACTATTTTCGTTCCAGCAATGAAGGCGACTTTTTCCTGATAAACTAGGTCTTAGGAAGCGTGAGTGCATCCAGTAGAGCCGAGATTGACATCCTGGTCTGGGCGAGTACCACTGCGGCATGCCATGCCCTTGCAAATAAGTTTGGTAGCAGCTGCAGCCAGCACCAGCGAGGACAGGAAGCCATTGGATTATAAAATTGCATGCATTCTAGGTGTCTGGCTTGATTGTCCATTGATTTATTTCGCACACCACTGCATAGATGTTGCTCATCCTTGGTTGTATCTCATCTTGCTGGTTAATGTGTTAACTGAAGTATTTGTTTTCCTATTGTATGTGCAATATATGTTCTTTTGATCTCAAATATAGAATCTGTATACTTGAGCTAATTAGCATGGGTACCAGTGCAGGTACGCAACATGTAAGCAAGGGGAGGAGATGAGATGAAAAGAGAAGAGGAATTTAAAAATTGCCAATTCAACCACGTATTTGATTTCACAAGGTTAGATTATCTATAGTTCATACCAGACTTCTTTTTTCAAATGCATCCTCGAGATATGGTGCAGTATGAATTAGGTTTATTAAGTTTTCCATCACTTCTAGGGACACACGACTATCAGCCGATCAAACAGTTGGATATATACTTGGATCGGTAGGTTCAATTTCAATCATTTTCTGTCCGTCCCCTCTATTGCAAAATCATGATAGCAAGCAGAACATTTCCTGCATTCTTTAAATGCGTATCTTTTATTTTGTTTTACAGTTTGCCAGTTTATCTGCAATATTAGGAGCATGAGGACTAAGCTAGTGCGGTTGGTGTCATCACAAACTTGATACTTCACCTGCAGTTCTTTTCCTTCTCAGTTCTTCTTAGCCTCGTAGTTTTTGTTCTTTCCTTTCTACCCGATTACACATGGCTTTGTCTCAGTGTATAATTCTTCCCCATGTTAAGGGATAACTACTGTACTGCTATTTGAATAGTCAGCTTGGCTATTGCAAAGAAGTGTGAATGGTTTTCCTGAATGCTCAGTCTGTATTGCTCCTGGAAGCGAAGATTTTGAACACATATTTGCCAAATTACTCTGTACTGGAGATTAGTAGTGTACCTTTCTGATAGTATCCCGCTCGATCCCCTTTAAACTCATACAACTATATTTGTGTAAGGTGTGATCCTGTGACATATTTGTTGAACTAGCACCTCGTGCATAGTTAGAAGAAAAATATAGTCATATTGTTTTGCCAAAGGATCAAGCACCTCGTGCATAATTAGAAGAAATATATAATCATATTGTTTTGTAATACCACTAGAAAAACTCTTGATATAAGTTCTGCCAAACCAGTTTTTAGAGACAATAAGCATTTTATAGATTCTTAGGATCCCAAGGCAAATATGCTTGTATATTTCTGTCACTTTTGTGCTTACATGAAGCTTGATTTTTTCTTATTTCTGTTCCACAAATTATCTCCGTGTTTACCTCAGATAGACTTATAAATTTATATTTTAAGACCAGTTAAATTAGCAACAGTAACATGTATGATTTCACCCATTTTTTCCATAATTTTACCAAAATCTCTAGAAAAATATTGTATATTGTATATCAGGTAACTTATCTTGGTTTAGCAAACTTGTATAGAAGTGTGACCATAAATTTTAGTAAGAATTAGGCAAACATGGAAGCCTTTACCTGCAAAACCAGGAAGTAATTGCAGGCTGTAGCTTTTCTATTCTTACAGCAGTTTATTCAGAGGTCATTCGATATTTGTTGCAGTATTACCGAAACTTAATTTATTCACATCATACTCGAATATGAAACCAGTACCTCAATATTTGTTGTTTGGTACGAAATTTTCTCATGATTGACGAATTTTAGTTGCATAGGGATTGTCAATTACATATAGCAATAGCCACTATAACATATTGGTTGGGGAACGTTTTACCATTGGGCAGTTACAACTATTCCCACTGTCGTTGCTTCTTTGTTAAAGACTTGATTTTTTCAATTGGCATAGCTCTCCATGCTAATATTCTGCTAATCGTTGCTATTTTGGTCTACTCACTTTTATATTGCAAGCACTCCAGTGGCTTCACTTTTTTTATGTTAATATATTTTTTTAGCATTTCTCCACAATGAATTAGATTTAGTTTGCCAATAGAATGAAAACCTGCAGATGCTATACTTTTCAAAGGTGGAGATGGAAAGGAAGCCATTGGTGGTCAAGATTTGGGACAAGAGCCGAGAATAGCAAAATCGGAAAGTGGTAAACCACCCCATACCGAAGAACTAACTAAGAAGATTAAATTTTCCAGTAGTACAACTTGGTATGAATTGTCATATATTTCCAAATGCCTTGCAGGGATATGAAGATGTCCTGGACCTTGAAAATTCATACTTGAATGCTTCACCGGAAGGTAAGATATCGTCTATTCAGTGGTGAGCTTGATACGTTGTTCGGCATCAAATTTACAAACTTCAAACTTCAATGCTCTTACACTGTGTTTCAGAATTTAAGAATATATTGATTTTGTACAGTTGCGCGTTCAGTAAACAATTAAAGGTATCGTAAAGAACTCAAGATTTCTACTGAATTCAGTTTGTTAACTTATTGACCCATTAGTTTTTTACATAAGTGCCCACTGCACTTACTTATTTTTGGGCATATTTACTGAATGAGGAGTGACCAGAAAAGTCTCATTTTGGTAGTAAGTGGTAAATCAATTTCCCATTTGATATAATTAGGTGTGTTTGTCTCTTTCTTATCTGTTTTGAGATTGAGTATTAGCTTTAAATTGTCTTTATTTCTACTATTTGACAGGGAGGTGATAGAATAGTTTCTCATTTCTAAGATCCCTCACTACCCACTTGAATAATGTCCATTTCCAATACTCATGATTACTTGTGTGAATACATTATTTCTGTTCCTGAAGGGGAGGTTTCCGCATCCTTATTATGCTTTGTGTCATTTTCTCACAGGTACAACTATTTAGCATTTAGGGAGATAAGTAGGGTTGTACAATTGTTTGTTTAGCCTTAATTGAACAAGCATATTCTCGCTATTTGCGGTTATCCCTTATTAATGTCTTCCTAACCAATATAACAGGGGACGCTATGTCCTTTATCCTCGCTTATGCCAACCGCCGGTGAGGTATTTTCGTTGTCTAAGATTTCTATACAGTTTTAATTTGCACAGATAGGCTCACAAATCCCTTTTTCTCCACTTTACACTTGGAATTACCTCCAATGATTGATGTTTGGACAGTCATGGTAAGCACAAAATGTATAGAAAGACAGGAGTTCCGACCCTTCTCAATTCAGTGACGAGCATATTCTCGAATCGTAGTGTCTGGTATCCATACATCAATCATTGGACTTCTTTGCAAATAAAAACATTGTACTTATCTTTAATCCATGGTGGCCTGTCCGCTATTATGCATTTGCTGCAGTTTCTTCTTCAAATATTTGATACCTCTATTTTTACTCTATTGGTTTCTTCCGGTTTAATATGCATGTCTGAGGTCTTGCATCTACAAAATTATACAGATGATTAAACCATATGATATACCAATAATGTACTTCTCCAGTATCTTTCCAATACCCGATCCATGTTGTATGCATATGGTACAGTATATTAAGTATTAGCATGTGGTATACCAATTAACATTATTTAAGTTATCCCTGAACAAACTACTGCCACCATATGATAAACCTTTTTATAGAAAGCAAATGAGTAATACTAAAGCTGGAGTTTAAAAACACAAGTTTGTATCTTTACTAGAATAATCTACAATTTTAGGAAGAACAAGAAAAATGAGTAATCTGTTAATGTTTTTTCTACGGTAGTATCAACACTAAAATGGGAGATGTGCGTAAATAATCACAATAGCTCGTGATCTAATGACAGAGGTGTTATTGATTTAGTTATACAACGTGGATCAGGTCGTAGACAAGGATTGTATGTCATGGGTTCTTTGTTATTTTTTTACTCAATAAATAAAAATTATTTAAGAATTCTTAGTAGGTTAATGCTCACAAGATCAAGCACTCGATCAGTTTCCTAGGTTTTATTTGTTGTGTTTTGATTTGAAAAATCTGCTATGTTATTGGTAGAATATTTAGTAAGTGTAGTTGCTATGTTCTTTTTTGAACTAATATTCCCATTATTTCTACTAGGCGTCATATTAGCTGAAAGAAACTTGCCATCTGGTCTATTCGTAGACATAATTACATCCAGAGCTTTAGTATGTCGGATGTATTTGATGAACTCCTTTCTTCGTTCATTATCCCTACAGCGATATTGAGTATGGTAATCTGCTTCTCAGATAAGAATGGTCATATAGTTATCAGGTTGCTTGAAATTGGCAAGCCCGAATGAAGATGAACATCTAAACGTTCATTGAGCATACACGCTTCCTCATTGAGCATACACGCTTCCTCGAGGACAGAATGGTTACATTTTCGTTGAATCAAATCTCAACCAACGAATGCAATTCCCTTCTTTATGTACAGAAGTTATTTCTTGTAATGACATACTCTTTGGATTATATAATTGTTTTTTCTCGGCGATTTATGTATGTGAATTCTTGCTACCAACTCTAAGCTTTGTGAAGGTTTGTAGTCTCTGTACATATCATATACTGAAGAAACATTTTACCAATTGTTTACCATCAAAGTGCATGTGCACTGTGTTTTCCACATATGGCTTCTTTGCTTTGTGTTGTGTGCCGTGTCATGTAAGTGGTGCTTAACATAGAGTTTTACAAATTGATTAATCAGGCGAAAAAGGACCCACGTGACCCAAGCATGACATTTTGTTCTTTCCGTGCTCTTCCTTCGATCTTTCATGCTCCTTATTCCTTCTTGGGTTATTCCTTTTGGTTTTCTTCAGATTTATTCTTCTTTGTTCTATTCTTACTCCCTTTGGTCTTCTGTTTGATATTGCCCTGGTTCTGTTTACTCAATTCTTCATCCTTGCCTCTGATTTCATTGAGTAAGGTGTTTAGCCTGTATCATACAAGCACAGAACCTGCCATAGGAAGGGCTTGTATATATATAGTAATAGAAAACATACACAATGGTTAATGCCAATACTAAGTATTTATTATGTTTTCATCTCCTTAGATTCAGTAGGATAATATATATCTTTCTTACATGGTTGCAGATGCATGGAGATCATCGAAATCCCTTCCAGCATCATTGTGGAAGCTATTCAAAAAAAAGTTAGACCTTCCATGCCCCAAGTATGAAAGCCATGCCATCGGAGGAAGATTCTTTTAGACTGAAGTGTTGTTTTATTCTTCATCGTGTTTTCTCCAATCTTCGCTCCCTCCTCGTTCTGTTGTTGAGCTATCCAACATTGTCCTTGGAAGAAGAAACAAATACTGCTGCGAGGGCAGAAATAAGGTACATGGTAGTTGTTGAGAACAAGATACTTATAGATTACAACTATGCTTAACTAGAGGACAAAAGAAGATAAACAAGCATCTTCAGTGGGAAAAGGATGAAAATCTTGCGAAGAGAACCAACCATAGTAGGCTCTGATGATCGAAGCCATAGTAGCATCTGATGTTCTCATTGATAACGTATCTGATTCAAACAGTTGCATCCAGCCATCAAGGATATGGCTTCTGATTACTTAGCTCCAGGTTGTACTACCACCCATGGTAAACACAGTGGTAGCATCCTTGATATCTAGACTGTGGCTGCTGATCTTATGTAGTAACATACTGGCGAGGTAATTGGTATGCTTAAAGCTACAGTGGCATATCCACTTGACGTGGAGTGGCTTGGAGATGATTCTAGCTGGGACGGCTCAGATGAAGATGAAGCAGACCATTGGAACTGTAAGGCCCTCAACTATAACTCTGATGGACATACAATAGATGAAGACTGGTCCATTATGGGTCTGATCTCGATGGTTGTCATGTCGTTTGTGTCTTAAATGTGTACAGTGATTTATACTATATGCGATGCTTGAAAAAATATTAGCCATTTGTGATATACACTTCAATCAGTTTGTTGCGGGAACATTCGTATATGCAGCTATCCATTATGTCTGATCTCGGTAGGTTTTGATACATGATTAATATAGCGTTTAACAAAAGATGTAATATTGTTAAACATGGGGCTGTTATAATTCCCCGTGCTCAGCTAAGTATCATTTTCACTTAACGCTCACACATAATATATTTTCATCTATGGCTAATATAATGATTGATATATCGTTTATTAGCATTACTGTTATATGTTTCCCTATTTTCTTGATTTCATATAAAGGTTTACTACTTTTGTGATTTCGTGTGCTTTATCCAGTTGAATTTGTTTTGTACAACCTAGGAAAAGTATAACCATTTATCACCAACTTTTTTATAGTCGTTATATAAAATATAAATCGAGCGCACACCTAATTTATAAGTAATCAGGAAGTCGGACTAATATCCACGTCAAAAAAAGGAAGTCGGACTAATAAACAAATTGCCGCCCCTTTCTTAATATTGTACTTTTCAAATTGCTTCCATACAAGTTAGTTTTTTGCATTCGAACAAAGTTTAGTAGAGCAAATGATCGTGCACAAATTCAAAATATTCGTATGAGCTCTACGGGGTCGTGCGCCAAGGCGCACATCTAAATCTAGTATATATAACGTGATAGATACGTTGTTTATCAGATTGGATGTTCTGATTGAATGATCGAGCTAGGGCCACAGGTGTACGTATCTGCAATTTTCTGTTTCTCTGTATTACTTGCGAGACTGCAACTCCATCAGTCTGCAGACAGTATTTTCAGTGAGGAGCAGGAAAAATCTTGAATCATTTAGTGCATCGAACTTTAGCTCTTTCGTAAATTCACTGACACCAACGACCGAGATTTAGGCTTTGCTTTTATAATCTCTATGATCGAGCTGCTTTTGCTCTTTGAAGTAATAGAGAGGACAAAATGTATGATGGCTCTGGCTATATTCGTGCCCCTGATGATGCCAAAGACTGCGTTTTCCCCTCCTCATCATGTGAGTTAAACTGGCCTGTATTTGGTTGCAGTGCAAACATCACATACTTATCACGAAGGATCGGCGGATTTTGTTCAGTTGTCAAAACATGCTTATAATTATGTGCAAAACTGCCTTTAAAAGAATGCTTTGCAATATATTCTGTGACGGGAAATCGGCATCCAAATACTCTATATTTAAAAAGGTCTGAGGTTGAATCATATTGTTTTGATTTCAATAAAAAAGGATGCAAAAATATTATCTTTTCAGAAAGAAAAACAAAACACGTGCATTCTCGGAGTGAACATTGATGCATGCATGTTCTTAAATTCTTCAGTAGACTGCCATGGTCTGTTTCCTGTCTCCACACTGACACGCTTTAGTGCTACAATGTAATTGCGGATTTTAAGTGACTTTTACATTTTGCAAACACGAATGTCCGTTACGAGGATTTTTAAAGTAGAATGTAAGCATAAGATACTATGGTAATTGAGAAAAATGATTATGTTCTATTCCATGGATTGGAACTTTGGGATGCAATCAATCATATTCCTCTCCGTTGGGATATATGCTGCATTATTGTGATTTTGGAATTTTTTTACTTGACTATTTGATATCTCACGCCTTAATTTTCAACTATCTAGAAAAAAATGACTTGCCATTACATAAATTGCCTCATCCTACATTTCAATTGATCTGATACCCATTTTGACTTATTCATAATATCCGCACGGAACTTCTGTGCACATGACGCCTAATTTTCTCTATTAGTGGGCTTTTAAGTTATTACCTTATTAATTTTCTCTCTCGATAAAACGCACAGGTACTTTTGACTGGCATGATTGTTTGTGTCGGCCTTTGCTTTTTAAACAAAAATAATAAACACATGGACCATTAAATTGCTGATTATCTTATTTGTGATCTTGCAAAATTCCGTACTCACCACACACAACTTGATTTAATGGTTGCTACTCAAGGGCAGCGGGTCATGTTCATTACGAAAATTGATTCAAAAGCTGCGAAATGGCTCAATGTCTGCGGGTTATGTTGATTTCAGAAGTGAAGTATGCTTACAACGCTTTTTAGTTCATAGTTGAAGATGAAAATATTGAATATATGGCTTGGGTTAACGAAAATACCATAAATAGACATACCAACAAAAACATATCTTTTAAATACAAACCTGGTCGAAAGTAACAAAATGACATAGTTACCCATAAAAAACCAAAGTAAACGATAACATATACAAGTTTTTATCCCGTAGCAACGCACGGGCATTTAGCTAGTAATGGAAAATACTTCCTTGGTAGCCTACGGCGCTGCAGGAGGTGGCACTGGCACCTCAGGTCCGTCGCAGTTCTACATATGCTCGCAGCGGTGGCCAATGTATGGCCGGCCCGGCTGGGAATGGGAATGGGAATCCGACGTTGTTCTGTGGGAATGGGAATCAATTCCCTGTGTGATGCATATGGCTCGATGACAAATGCAACTCCTCGTGTAGGAAGTGCCCCCCCCCACTATCTCTACCATCATTTTTTTTGAAGATTCGTGCTAGCAACATTGCAAAAAGATCCTCCCACCTTCACTATTTAGTCCATTTCTATTTTGCATAAAGCCACCTACTTTTTTCATATTTCACACATCTCACAGCCAGTACTTTTCCCCTTCTCCCTCTCAAAGCCACCTACTTTGAAATTTTTTTGACAAAAAATAAACGGATGTTTTTCCACTTAATCCATAGCAAACATATACAAGTATACATGATTTTATTACATGGTCTAGAATTTTTCGAGCATAATGTGAACCAGTATAATTATCAAATCCTTTGCTATTACATGAATTTTTGACTATTTTACATATAGAGAATGGAGCACGTGTGAAGCATTTTAATTAACAAATATCACACGGTTATTTTCCTCTTAGCACAAATTGATACCGTTTTGGAATTTACCGTTGCTTTTCACAGGACGCGAAAAGGCATGTGATCCACGACACCTCGGGCACCGCTACCTGCGTCGTTGAGCCATCTGCCATCAACTCTCATGCTGCAGTGTGATCTCCCTAAGGGGTCGTCATTTTGCTTTTGCATTTTGTTCCAGCTCATGTAGCTGTGAAAAACTTAGTAGTTATATCTAGTATTACTGTTTTCTGAATGTAATCCATGTAATGAATCTGTGGTACTATCTGGTTTCGTTGATTTATCAATGTGTAATCAATGTAATGAATCTGCGGTATTATCTGGTTTCGTTGATTTATCAATGGAACCGGAGATGAGCACTAGTGGAGAACAGGTCTTTCGTCCCAAGACCATGACAGCAAATGTCACCGTTCTGAGGCAAACTGGGCCTAATGTGGGCAATGGTCCCGGTTTGTGATACAAACCGGGCCTAAAGGCCAACCGACAGGGCGCGGCAGGCCTTGTCAGGGCTTGCCTGCCTTTTGTCCCGGTTTGGATCTTAAACCGGGTCCAAAGGCCCCCTTTGGACCCGGTTTGGATTACCAACCGGGACAAACTCCCCATCAGTCTATATAACCTTGCCCCTGCCCAAGTTGAGCCACACTTAGCCATTTTTCCACTTCAAATCACAAGAAGGGGTGTATGTTGTTTGCTCTCTTCACATGCACAAGAGGTGTTCGATGAAATGCTTAAGAGGATTTGCCACTTGAGTTTACACAAATCAAGCCACACTTAACTTGCTTTTTTCTTCTCCATCGAGGTTAACAACTTTATCCTTTCATCTATAATTGATAAAATGCATGTGTGTGTATATATATATACATCGTGATGTTCTGATGGTTTTTGATAAGCTTAATTATATCATGCAGATGAATCGGCAATGGATGTACATTGACGAATTCACTTCGGGCCTGAGTAATTTTATGGCCGTGGCTGAGGCAAACAAACAGGGTGGCTTCATGTATTGTCCATGTGTTGACTGCATGAATATCGTAAATTACGCTCACTCGAGTACCATTCACGACCAGCTTCTGCAGAACGGTTTCATGCCCAGTTACTATTGTTGCACCAATCACGGAGAAAGAGGGGTTATGATGGAAGAGAATGAAGAAGACGAAGAGGATGATGAGGGTTATCCCAATTTCCCTGAATACAGTGATACTGCAAAAGGCAATGAAGACAATGAAGCAGAAGATCAAGAGGCACCAGATGAGCCTGTTGATGATGATCTTGGTCGGGCCATTGCTGATGCAAGGATAGCATGTGAAACTGAAAAGGAAAGGTTGGCCTTCGACCAGATGATAGAGGATCACAACAAATTGTTATACCCAACTTGCGAAGATGGCCATAAAAAGCTAAGTACCACACTAGAGTTGTTGCAATGGAAGGCAGAGAACGGTGTCACTGACTCAGGATTTGGAAAGTTGCTGGAAATAATGAAGAGAAAGTTTCCAAGGGGTAACGAATTTCCCGCCAGTACGTACGAAGCGAAGAAGGTTGTCTGCCCTCTAGGATTATATGTGCAAAAGATACATGCATGCATTAATGACTGCATCCTCTACCGCGGTGAGTACGAGAATTTGGATGCATGCCCGGTGTGCACTTCATTGCGGTATAAGATCAGACGAGATGACCCGGGTGATGTTGAGGGCGAGCGCCCCAGGAAGAGGGTTCCTGCCAAGGTTATGTGGTATGCTCCTATAATACCACGGCTGAAACGCTTGTTCAGAAATAAAGAGCATGCTAGGTTGTTGCGATGGCACAAAGAAGACCGTAAGAAAGACGTGATGTTGAGGCACCCTGCTGATGGATCCCAATGGAGAAAAATCGATAGAGAGTTCCCAAACTTTGCACAAGATGCAAGGAACTTAAGGTTTGGTCTAAGTACAGATGGCATGAATCCTTTTGGAGAGCAGAGCTGCAGCCATAGCACCTGGCCTGTGACTCTTTGTATATATAACCTTCCTCCTTGGTTGTGCATGAAGCGGAAGTTCATTATGATGCCGGTGCTCATACAAGGCCCGAAGCAACCCGGGAACGACATTGATGTGTACCTGAAGCCATTAGTCGAAGAACTTCTACAGCTGTGGTCCCTAGCAGGTGTACGTGTGTGGGACGAGCACAAGCAGGAGGAATTTGACCTAAGAGCGCTGCTTTTCGTAACCATCAATGACTGGCCTGCTCTTGGTAACATTTCAGGACAGTCAAACAAGGGATACAATGCATGCACGCACTGTTTACATGAGCTCGAAGGTGATTATTTGGAAAAATGTAAGAAGGTCGTGTACCTGGGGCATCGTCGATTTCTTAGGCTTACCCATCCCGTAAGAAAGAAAGGCAAGCATTACAACGGTGAGGCTGATCACCGGAGGAAGCCTCCCCATCATGATGGTGTTGATATATTTGGTATGGTCAAGGATCTAGATGTAATATTTGGAAAGGGTCCTGGCGGACGGTCTGTTCCGAATGACGATGCCGGACACGCGCCCATGTGGAAGAAGAAATCTATATTTTGGGATCTACCCTATTGGGAAGTCTTAGAGGTCCGCTCTTCAATCGATGTGATGCACGTGACGAAGAATCTTTGCGTGAACCTGCTAGGCTTTCTGGGCGTGTACGGGAAGACAAAAGATACACCAGAAGCACGGGAGGACCAGCAACGTAGGAAAGACCCCAAAAAACTGCATGAGACAGATAAAGGACGTCATTACTCCAGCTACGCTCTTACAAAAGCAGAGAAGGAAATATTTTTTGAATGTCTGATCAGTATCAAGGTCCCGTCTGGCATCTCCTCCAATATAAAGGGAATTATAAATATGGAGAAGAAAACATTCCAGAACCTGAAGTCTCATGACTGCCACGTGATAATGACACCGCTGCTTCCGATTGCATTGAGGGGGCTTCTACCGGAAAATGTTCGAGCCCATTGTGAAGCTATGTGCATTCCTCAATGCAATTTCTCAGAAGGTAATAAATCCAGAAATTCTACCGAGGTTGCAGAATGATGTGGTCCAATGTCTCGTTAGTTTTGAGCTGGTGTTCCCACCATCCTTCTTCAATATTATGACACATCTCCTCGTTCACCTGGTCGATGAGATTTCCATTCTCGGTCCTGTGTTTCTACACAATATGTTCCCCTTCGAGAGGTTCATGGGAGTCTTAAAGAAATATGTTCATAACCGTGCTAGGCCAGAAGGAAGCATCTCCAAGGGCTATGGAACAGAGGAGGTCATTGAGTTATGTGTTGACTTTATTCCGACCTTAAGCCGATTGGTGTTCCTGAATCGCGGCATGAGGGGAGACTAAGTGGAAAAGGCACGCTAGGAAGGAAATCAATGATATGTAGGGACGGGATTTCTTTCACTCAAGCACACTACACAGTTCTACAAAGTTCCACCTTGGTGGCTCCGTATATCGGTGACCACAAGAACATTGTACGCTCCCAGAACCTGGGGTAGTCGAACGATTGGATTAGACATGAACACATGTCGACTTTCGGCGGTTGGTTGCAAAAACATCTTCTGAATAACAACGATATTGAATATCAGCTGTACTTGTTGGCCCAGACACCATCTTCGACTGTAGTGACTTTCCAAGGGTACGAGATAAATGGGAATACATTTTACACGATCGCCCAAGATAAAAAGAGCACCAACCAAAACAGTGGTGTCCGATTTGATGCAATAAACAATGAAGGCCCAAATGACACATATTATGGTTACATAGAGGATATATGGGAACTTGACTATGGACCTTCTTTTAAGGTCCCTTTGTTTAGGTGCAAATGGGTCAAGAAAACAGGAGGCGGGGTTCAGGTAGACAAGTTGTATGGAATGAGAACTGTGGATCTCAACAATCTTGGGTATAGAGACGAACCATTCGTCCTAGCCAAGGATGTGGCCCAGGTTTTCTATGTGAAGGATATGTCTAGCAAACCAAGAAAAAGGAAACATAAGGAAACGAATACATCAAACGATGAGCCAAAGCGCCACATAGTTCTTTCTGGAAAAAGAAACATCGTGGGAGTGGAGGACAAGACAGATGACGTGGGCACTACCCTTCGGGTAACCGACGTTGCTCTACCCTATACGGTCCACTGGAGGCCCATGAAGGTACTCATGGCGAGGGCCACTTAGACGGTGCAACGGAAGATTCCTTGAAGTACAAGACACGGAAGGAGCCGAACAAGGAAAGTTTAGAGATAGATCTATGTAAACCTAGTCGTACTCGGTTAGACCTCTCGAGACCTGGCCTCCTATATAAAGGCCAGGAGAGGGGCTATCGAGGAACACAATCAATCTTAGCGATCTTAGCCAACAGAAGCTTAGAGCTAGGTTACCCTAGAAATTAGCCATCTCGACGAGATCATAGCCGAACTATTCGGCACCCCATTGTAACCCATTATCTTCATAATCAAGAACAGACAGGCAGGACGTAAGGGTTTTAACTCATCGAGGGCCCCGAACCTGGGGTAAATCGCTCTCCCCGCTTGTCTGGAACCGATGTCTCGTGTCGCTTGCAGGATTCCTCAACCCCAAGCCCCTACCGGAGGGCATTGCCGAGGAGCCCTCGACAATTGGCGCCGTCTGTGGGAACCCTGTCGGCACAAGATCGGTCATCGGCAGATCCAATCATGACACCAGCGGCCTCACCGGCAACTTCGTCAGCAACTTCATCGACACCGTCATCACCAAACCTGGGAAGCCCGATTCGGTTCGGCTCCTATGAGTTCACCCCGCACAGCGATTCCTCCCGCTCAACCTTCTCGGATCTACAAGGAAACACGGAGATGACCTTCGGCAGCGTCCACTACAACGTCAACGCGGAAGGAATCCTTCGACTGCTGGAATCGCCCACTTCCGGATCGACGAGTCCAAGCGCGTCATCATCACTCGACCTTTCGGCTGGTCTGACAGGATCGACGTGTTCACCCGTGCCCTCGACTCCCCGTTCGGTGTCTTCCATGTCGGTAGGATCCGACGATCCCACATCTTCGGAGTTAACTTCATACTACTGCTTGAACTGCGACACCAGGCACGGGCTAGGATCGAGCGACACGCCGTTCATTTGCAATGCCCAATATTCATCGGGAGAAGACAGTATCGACAGCATCGTCCAAAGAACCACCCGAAGAATGGCACACCATCAGGTTTGTGTCGCCAATAACACGGGAAACACAGGGCGCAGAGGAGACGGAGACCGTACTCCTCGTTCCGATAGACGGGCAAGTTTCGAAAACAGCGCTAGCAACCGCGACAGCGACTACACCATCGCGGACGAGGAGTGGGCAGCAGCCAGGGCAGCAGTACTCAACAACACACCGCTCCCCGCAAGAACCTCGGTTGGAACCCTCATTGCTTACCGCTCTATACTAGAGAAAAACCGGGTGCACTTATCGAAAGAGCAAGCCACCCTCGAGAGACGCCTATCTGCGGCAGATCGATCCAGCGAACGACGAAGGGGATCGCAAGGGAGCGCCTCCCGAAATACTCAGGGGGCGGGCAAACACCGGTCGAGGCTATCCAGGCTTTCGGAAGATGACGCTAGAGAAATCACGTCAAATCTGACCAAGTCCTTTATGACCACGGACACCGCAGGCATGCCACGGCCAAAAAACCGTTGCAGGACCAACAGCCAACCTCGCTGCGTACCTCATCAACCAGCGACCTGAAGGATCCATGGCTCAAGCTCATCGAGGCGCCCTAGAAAGTCTCGCGATATTGGGAAATAACCTAGTTCCGCAAAAGGAAAAAAACACGGCGCAGGCTAGTGGTTCAAAACATCATGCGAGAGATGCTTGAGATGAAATCACACAGAGCAAGATCGACAAAGCAAGGTGACGACGCGCCCTAGGAAGGACAACGATAGTGATTCTTCGGATGAGGATCAGGAGTACGACGGCGAACTCAGGGGAGCCGACTGTTTAAGTTACAAAATTCGCGAGACAATGCCGCCCAAAAAGTTCAAGCCTACTCCTACCGACGCTACCAAATACGATGGACAGCAGGAACCAATGTCTGGATGGATGCAGACCGTGATTCTGCATAAAGGGAACCAAATAGCAGCAATGCAGTGCTTGCAGCTCTACTTGAAGGATTCAGCGCGAGCCTGGCTAAGGGGGCTGCCGAAGGGTTCCATTAAATCATGGGACGACCTAGTAGACGCTTTCGTTGCCAATTTCCAAGCAACATACAAAAGACCCGTCGGGATTGAAGAGTTACGGAATTGCCAGCAAAAGCCGAAGGAATCGATACGCTCATACATCGGGAGATTCACCAAACTCCTAAACGCTGCCGAAGATGTATCTGTCGACAGAGCAATCGACGCTTTCAGTGATGGCGTCCGGCGTGAGAGCTACATAGAAGAACTCGGACGCAAAAGCCAAAAACTATAACCAAGTTAATGGAAATCGCCAACAGCTGGGCTGATGGCGAGGACAACGTGCGAAGGCCACAACAGCGCAGCGACGACAAGGACGATGACCAGCCGAAGCACGACTCGGGTGGCCGAAGGGATCATCACAAGAGAAGAAAGAACCGCAACTACGACGACAACAATCTGGTAGCCGCAGGGTACTCTGATCGACAGGACGATCGATATGATGATAGAAGAGACGATCGCCAGGACGGTAATCGGAACAACTCTGGGAACCGTGGCAACTATAAACCACGAGCAGAGGACTCCCGAATTACCCTACGCTGAGCAGATCAATGCCCCCTGTTACCTGCACTCGTATGTCGACTCCAAGGACGGCAAAACGAAGTCAAGTCACCTGCTCAGGGACTGTCGGCAGTTCCTTGACATGCACAAACTCATCCAGCAGTCAGGCCAGCAACCGCTACCACCACCACCCCCACCTCCACCGCAGCATCAAGTCCAGCAGGCCCAACCTCATCAACCCAACGAGGCGTTCCACCACCACGTGGGCAGATGAGCATGATCCATAGGACAGGTGTCTCGAGAAGAGAGATGAAGAAGCTCACCCGAGAGATTAACTTGGCAGAAAGCATCATGGCGAACATCCCCGAGTATGTCGAGTGGTCCTCTCAGAACATTACGTTCAGTCGAGTAGATCACCCGATGACCATACCAAAACCAGGACACGCTGCCTTAGTAGTCAAGGCACAACTCGGGGGGTTCAAGATGAGCAAAGTCTTCATGGATGGTTGATACGTCTCCAACGTATCGATAATTTCTTATGTTCCATGCTACATTATTGATGATATCTACATGTTTTATGCACATTATATGTCGTATTTACGCATTTTTGAACTAACCTATTAACAAGATGCCGAAGAGCCATGCTGTTTCGCTGTTTTTGGTTTCAGAAATCCTAGTAACGAAATATTCTCTGAATTGACGAAATCAACGCCTGTGGTCCTATTTTTGCACGAAGCTTCCAGAAGACCGAAGGGGAAGGAAGTGGGCCACGAGGCGCCGCAGGGCGGCGCGGCTAGGTCTGGCCGCGCGCCCCTCATGTGGGGCCCTCCCGACTGCCCTTCCGCCTACTTAAAGCCTCCGTCGCGAAACCCCCGCACGAGAGCCACGATACGGAAAACCTTCCGGAGACGCGCCGCCGCGAATCCCATCTCGGGGATTCAAGAGATCGCCTCCGGCACCCGGAGAGGGGATTCATCTCCCGGAGGACTCTACACCGCCATGGTCGCCTCCGGAGTGATGAGTGAGTAGTTCACCCTGGACTATGGGTCCATAGCAGTAGCTAGATGGTCGTCTTTCTAATTGTGCTTCATTGTTGGATCTTGTGAGCTGCCTAACATGATCAAGATCATCTATCTGTAATACTATATGTTGTGTTTGTCGGGATCCGATGGATAGAGAATACTATGTTATGGTGATTATCAATCTATTGTTTATGTGTTGTTTATGATCTTGCATGCTATCCGTAGAGGCTCTGGCCAAGTTTTTGCTCTTAACTCCAAGAGGGAGGATTTATGCTCGATAGTGGGTTCATGCCTTCATTGACACCTGGGACAGTGACAGAAAGTTATAAGGTTGTGATGTGTTGTTGCCACTAGGGATAAAACATTGATTCTATGTCTAAGGATGTAGTTGTCGATTACATTACGCACCATACTTAATGCAATTGTCGGTTGCTTTGCAACTTAATACTGAATGGGGTTCGGATGATAACCCGAAGGTGGACTTTTTAGGCATAGATGCAGTTGGATGGCGGTCTATGTACTTTGTCGTAATGCCCAATTAAATCTCACTATATTTATCATATCATGTATATGCATTGTTATGCCCTTCTCTATTTGTCAATTGCCCAGTAATTTGTTCACCCAACATGCTTTTATCTTATGGGAGAGACACCTCTAGTGAACTGTGGACCGGTCCTATTCTTTACATCGCATACACTGCAATACTTGTTTTACTGTTTTCTTGCAAACAATCATCTTCCACACAATACGGTTAATCCTTTGTTACAAAGCAAGCCGTGAGATTGACAACCTCACTGCTTGTTGGTGCTTGGTTGTGTTGTGCAGGTTCCACGTTGGCGGAATCCCCGGTGTTGCGCCGCATCACATTTCGCCACCATCAACCTTCAACGTGCTTCTTGACTCCTACTGGTCGATTAAACCTTGGTTTCTTTCTGAGGGAAAACTTGCCACTGTGCGCATCATACCTTCCTCTTGGGGTTCCCAACGGACGTGTACATCTACGCGCATCAAGCACTTTTTCTGGCGCCGTTTTTGTCTTGCTTTATTTTATTTACTACTTTGTTTGCTGCACCTAAACAAAACACAAAAAAATTAGTTGCTAGTTTTACTTTATTTACCTGTCTTGCTCTCTATATCAAAAACACAAAAAATTAGTTACTTGTCTAGTTTACTTTACTACTGTTATAATGAGTAATCCTGAAGTTGAAGTTCGTTCTTTTGAGCAACAAGGGGAAGAAAGTTTTAAAGATGCTTGGTACAGAATTAGCAATGCTCATCATAGGTGCATTAAGAAACACTCCACCACTATCCTTCTTAGGAACTTTTATGTTGGTTTATCTAGTTGGAATAGGTATGTTCTTGATACTCTTTCGGAGGTAATTTCCTAGGTACTCCCGCTTTAGAAGCTAGTTGCATCATTGAGAGTCTAGTTGGAATACCACCTGTTAATGAAGCTAAAATTGAAATCTCTCTTGAGGATGTTATGAAAAAATTGGAAACCATAGAGAAAATTTTTCCAAGTATTGAAACTAAATTGGAAATGTTACTTGATAAAACTGATGAACTTGATAAATCCTTAGGAGGAATTGATGAAAGAATTAGTGTCCTAGGAACTTGTGTTGTCCATGATAATCAAATCAATAGGATTGATGAACTTGAAAAATCTATGGGAACCTTGGGTTCAACCTTTTCTTCTCTCAAGTATAATGAGAAAGCTTATGTGGGTAAAGAGCAAAAATTCATGTATGCCTCTAAAGTGCCTAAACAAAAGAATTATTATAGGCCTAAAATTGCTAAAACCCCTAGCACCACCATAGAAAATTTAGATAATGGAGCACCTAAAGTACCCTCTGCAACAAGTTGTGTTTGCATGAAAAATAATAATGTTGATGCTTCTACTCTTGATGTTACTTGATTTGCACTTTCTGCGCCTAGCTGAAAGGCGTTAAAGAAAAGCGCTTATGGGAGACAACCCATGTTTTTACTACAGTACTTTGTTTTATATTTGAGTCTTGGAAGTTGTTTACTACTGTAGCAACCTCTCCTTATCATGTTTTTGTGCCAAGTAAAGTTTCTATGTTAAAGTTGATGTTATATTTGGGATCGCTGCGCAGAAACAGCATTGCTGTCTGTCACGAATCTGGGCACAAGTCTCTGTAGAAAATTCGAAAAAATCTGCCAATTTACGAGCGTGATCCTCAGATATGTACGCAACTTTCATTAGTTTTGAGTTTTTCTATTTGAGCAAGTCTGGTGCCACTTTAAAATTCGTCTTTACGAACTGTTCTGTTTTTGACAGATTCTGCCTTTTATTTCGCATTGCCTCTTTTGCTATGTTGGATGAATTTCTTTGATCCATTAATGTCCAGTAGCTTTATGCAATGTCCAGAAGTGAAAAGAATGTTTGTGTCACCTCTGAATATGTGAATTATTAATTGTGCACTAACCCTCTAATGAGTTTGCTTGAAGTTTGGTGTGAAGGAAGTTTTCAAGGGTCAAGAGAGGAGTATGATATACTATGATCAAGAGGAGTGAAAGCTCTAAGCTTGGGGATGCCCCGTGGTTCACCCCTGCATATTTTAAGAAGACTCAAGCGTCTAAGCTTGGGAATGCCCAAGGCATCCCCTTCTTCATCGACAACATCATCAGGTTCCTCCCTGATACGCGTAGATGCACACGTCCGTTGGGAACCCCAAGTGGAAGGTATGATTCGTATAGAAGCAAGTTTCCCTCAGTATGAAACCAAGGTTTAATCGAACCAGTAGGAGCCAAGAAGCACGTTGAAGGTTGATGGTGGCGAAATGTGATGCGGCGCAACAACACAGGGATTCCGGCGCCAACGTGGAATCTGCACACAAAACCAAAGTACTTTGCCCCAACGAAACAAAGTGAGGTTGTCAATCTCACCGGCTTGCTGTAACAAAGGATTAAGCGTATCGAGTGGAAGATGTTTGCAAAGAAAACAAAAACACAATTGCAGTAGATTGTATGCTATGTAAAGAATAGGACCGGGGTCCACAGTTCACTAGAGGTGTCTCTCCCATAAGATAAAAGCATGTTGGGTGAACAAATTACAGTTGGGCAATTGACAAATAGAGAAGGGCATAACAATGCATATACATGATATGATAAATATAGTGAGATTTAATTGGGCATTACGACAAAGTACATAGACCGCCATCCAACCGCATCTATGCCTAAAAAGTCCACCTTCAGGTTATCATCCGAACCCCATTCATTATTAAGTTGCTAAGCAACAGACAATTGCATTAAGTATGGTGCGTAATGTAATCGACAACTACATCCTTAGACATAGAATCAATGTTTTATCCCTAGTGGCAACAGCACATCACAACCTTAGAACTTTCTCACTGTCCCAGGTGTCAATGAAGGCATGAACCCACTATCGAGCATAAATACTCCTCTTGGAGTTAAGAGTACAAACTTGGCCAGAGCCTCTACTAATAACGGAGAGCATGCAAGATCATAAACAACACATAAACAATAGATTGACAATCACCATAACATAGTATTCTCTATCCATCGGATCCCGACAAACACAACATATAGAATTACATATAGATGATCTTGATCATGTTAGGAAGCTCACAAGATCCAACAATGAAGCACAACAAGGAGAAGACGACCATCTAGCTACTGCTATGGACCCATGGTCCAGGGTGAACTACTCACTCATCACTCCGAAGGCGATCATGGCGATGAAGAGTCCTCCGGGAGATGAATCCCCTCTCCGGCGGTGCCGGAGGCGATCTCTGAATCCCCGAGATGGGATTCGCGGCAAGTGAGTCTCTGAAGGTTTTCGTGGCTCTCGGTACTGGGGGTTTCGGCGACGGAGGCTTTAAGTAGGCGGAAGGGTAGGTCAAGTGACGGCACGATGCGGGGGCCGCGCCGCCTGGTCTGGCCACCTCGTGGCCCCACTTCGTTATCTCTTCGGTCTTCTCGAAGCTCCGTGCAAAATAGGACCCTGGGCGTTGATTTCGTCCAATTCCGAGAATATTTCCTTACTAGGATTTCTGAAACCAAAAATGGCAGAAACAACAACTGGCTCTTCGTCATCTTGTTAATAGGTTAGTTCCAAAATGCATAAATATGACATATAATGTGCATAAAACATGTAGGTATCATCAATAAAGTAGCATGGAACATAAGAAATTATCGATACGTCGGAGACGTCAGCATCCCCAAGCTTAGTTCTGCTCGTCCGAGCAGGTAAAACGATAACAAAGATAATTTCTGAAGTGACATGCCATTATGATCTTGATCATACTATTTGTAAACATATGTAATGAATGCAGCGATCAAAACAAAAGTAATGACATGAGTAAACAAGTGAATCTTTTGACAAAGACTTTTCATGAATAGTACTTCAAGACAAGCATCAATAAGTCTTGCATAAGAGTTAACTCATAAAGCAATAAATCAAAGTAAAGGTATTGAAGCAACACAAAGGAAGATTAAGTTTCAGCGGTTGCTTTCAACTTATAACATGTATATCTCATGGATATTGTCAACATAAAGTAATATAACAAGTGCAATATGCAAGTATGTAGGAATCAATGCACAGTTCACACAAGTGTTTGCTTCTTAAGGTGGAGGGAGATAGGTAAACCGACTCAACAATAAAAGTAAAAGAATGGTCCTTCAAAGAGGAAAGCATCGATTGCTGTATTTGTGCTAGAGCTTTTATTTTGAAAACATGAAACAATTTTGTCAACGGTAGTAATAAAGCATATGAGTTATGTAAATTATATCTTACAAGTTGCAAGCCTCATGCATAGTATACTAATAGTGTCCGCACCTCGTCCTACTTAGCTTGGACTACCGGATCTTTGCATGCCATGTTTCAACCAAGTGTCACAAAGGGGTACCTCCATGCCGCCTGTACAAAGGTCTAAGGAGAATGCTCGCATTTGGATTTCTCGCTTTTGATTATTCTCAACTTAGACATCCATACCGGGACAACATGGACAACAGATAATGGACTCCTCTTAAATGCATAAGCATGTAGCAACAATTATTATTCTCATATGAGATTGAGGATATATGTCCAAAACTGAAACTTCCACCATGATTCATGGCTTTAGTTAGCGGCCCAATGTTCTTCTCTAACAATTTTGCATGCTCCAACCACTAAAATGATAGATCCTTCAGACAAGACGGACATGCATAGCAACTCACATGATATTCAACAATAGTTGATGGCGTTCCCCATAAGCATGGTTATCGCACAACAAGCAACTTAATAAAAGATAAAGTGCATAAGTACATATTCAATACTACGATTTTTAAGGCTATTTTGTCCCATGAGCTATATATTGCAAAGGTGAATGATGGGATTTTAAAGGTAGCACTCAAGCAATTTACTTTGAATGGCGGAGAAATACCATGTAGTAGGTAGGTATGGTGGACACAAATGGCATAGTAGTTGGCTCAAGGATTTTGGATGCATGAGAAGTATTCCCTCTCGATACAAGGTTTAGGCTAGCAAGGTTATTTGAAGCAAACTCAAGGATGAACAGGTGCAGTAAAACTCACATAAAAGACATATTGTAAACATTATAAGACTCTACACCGTCTTCCTTGTTGTTCAAAACTCAATACTAGATATTATCTAGACCTTAGAGAGACCAAATATGCAAATCAAATTTTAGCAAGCTCTATGTATTTCTTCATTAATGGGTGCAAAGCATATGATGCAAGAGCTTAAACATGAGCACAACAATTGCCAAGTATCACATTATCCAAAACATTTTAGAATTACTACATGTAGCATTTTCCAATTCCAACCATATAACAATTTAACGAAGAAGAAACTTCGCCTTGAACATTATGAGTAAAGCCTAAGGACATATTTGTCCATATGCAACGCGGAGCGTGTCTCTCTCCCACAAAGTGAATGCTAGGATCCATTTTATTCAAACAAAAACAAAAACAAAAACAAACCGACGCTCCAAGTAAAGAACACAAGATGTGATTGAATAAAAATATAGTTTCAGGGGAGGAACCTGATGATGTTGTCGATGAAGAAGGGGATGCCTTGGGCATCCCCAAGCTTAGACGCTTGAGTCTTCTTAAAATATGCAGGGGTGAACCACGGGGCATCCCCAAGCTTAGAGCTTTCACTCCTCTTGATCATAGTATATCATTCTCCTCTCTTGACCCTTGAAAACTTCCTTCACACCAAACTTCAAGCAAACTCATTAGAGGGTTAGTGCACAATTAATAATTCACATGTTCAGAGGTGGCACAATCATTTTTACACTTCTGGACATTGCATAAAGCCACTGGACATTAATGGATCAAAGAAATGAATCCAACATAGCAAAAGAGGCAATGCGAAATAAAAGGCAGAATCTGTCAAAAACAGAACAGTCCGTAAAGACGAATTTAAAGCTGGCACCAGACTTGCTCAAATGGAAAAACTCAAAACTAATGAAAGTTGCGCACATATCTGAGGATCACGCTCGTAAATTGGCAGATTTTTTTGAATTTTCTACAGAGGCCTGTGCCCAGATTCGTGACAGACAGCAATGCTGTTTCTGCGAGCGATCCCAAATATAACATCAACTTTGACATAGAAACTTTACTTGGCACAAAAACATGATAAGGAGAGGTTGCTACAGTAGTAAACAACTTCCAAGACTCAACAAAACAAAAATTTCTGTAGTAAAAACATGGGTTGTCTCCCATAAGCGCTTTTCTTTAACGCCTTTCAGCTAGGCGCAGAAAGTGCAAATCAAGTATTTTCAAATGAAGAAGCATCAACATTATTACCTTGGGAGCTGGGAGTTTTCTCAACAATGCATTGTATCTGGTCTATATAAGTAACTCCTCTCTCATTGCTCCTAGGCTTACTATTCTCATCAAACAAATTTTCAGGAACAAGCCAAGCATAGTTGTTTTCCAAAGCTTCATGCATTCCTAGTAGTTTACTAGGTATTGGCGCTTTAATTTCCCTACCATCATTAACATTATTAGTATACTTAATTCTATCCATATCCATCTTTTCAAGTATTTGTTTAAAATTAGGAAAGAAACCAAGCCTCTTGTGCTTAATAAAAACTTTTCTAGCTTCTTTAACTATATCCTCAAATTCTCTAACAAGGACTTTTAAAACAAAATTTCTCTTTTCTCCCATCTCCATATCCGAAAGTGTAAGAAACATATGTTGTATTATGGGATTGAGATTAACAAATCTAGTTTCTAACATGTGTATCAAACAGGCAGAAGCACTTTCATAAGTAGGAGCAGTTTTTAATAATGGTATATCTTCAAAATCTTCATCCATACTAACATGGGTGAAAAATTCTTCTATATTATCTCTTCCAATGATACACCCTCGTCCTACCGGTATCTCTTCCAAAGTGAACTTAGGATTAAGCATGATGAAATAAGAAAAAAGTAAACTAGGCAAATAAAGTAAATGCAAGTAACTAATTTTTGTGTGTTTTTGATATGGAGAGCAAGACAGTAAATAAAGTAAAACTAGCAACTAATTTTTTTGTGTTTTGTTTAGGTGCAGCAAACAAAGTAGTAAATAAAATAAAGCAAGACAAAAACAAAGTAAAGAGATTGAGAAGTGGAGACTCCCCTTGCAGCGTGTCTTGATCTCCCGCAACGGCGCCAGAAATTTAGCTTGATACGCGTAGATGCACACATCCGTTGGGAACCCCAAGTGGAAGGTATGATGCGCACAGCAAGTTTCCCTCAGTATGAAACCAAGGTTTAATCGAACCAGTAGGAGCCAAGAAGCACGTTGAAGGTTGATGGCGAAATGTGATGCGGCGCAACAACAGGATTCCGGCGCCAACGTGAACTTGCACAACAAAACCAAAGTACTTTGCCCCAACGTCTGAGGTTGTCAATCTCACCGGCTTGCTGTAACAAAGGATTAAGCGTATCGAGTGGAAGATGTTTGCAAGAAAACAGAAACACAATTGTAGATTGTATGTTATAAAGAATAGGACCGGGTCCACAGTTCACTAGAGGTGTCTCTCCCATAAGATAAAAGCATGTTGGGTGAACAAATTAGTCAGTCGGGCAATTGACAAATAGAGAAGGGCATAACAATGCATATACATGATATGATAAATATAGTGAGATTTAATTGGGCATTACGACAAAGTACATAGACCGCCATCCAACTGCATCTATGCCTAAAAAGTCCACCTTCAGGTTATCATCCGAACCCCATTCAGTATTAAGTTGCTAAGCAACAGACAATTGCATTAAGTATGGTGCGTAATGTAATCGATAACTACATCCTTAGACATAGAATCAATGTTTTATCCCTAGTGGCAACAAGACATCACAACCTTAGAACTTTCTGTCACTGTCCCAGGTGTCAATGAAGGCATGAACCCACTATCGAGCATAAATACTCCCTCTTGGAGTTAAGAGTACAAACTTGGCCAGAGCCTCTACTAATAACGGAGAGCATGCAAGATCATAAACAACACATAAACAATAGATTGATAATCACCATAACATAGTATTCTCTATCCATCGGATCCCGACAAACACAAATATATAGAATTACATATAGATGATCTTGATCATGTTAGGCAGCTCACAAGATCCAACAATGAAGCACAACAAGGAGAAGACGACCATCTAGCTACTGCTATGGACCCATGGTCCAGGGGTGAACTACTCATCACTCCCGAGGCGATCATGGCGATGAAGAGTCCTCCGGGAGATGAATCCTCTCTCCGGTAGGGTGCCGGAGGCGATCTCCGAATCCCCCGAGATGGGATTCGCGGGCGGCGTCTCTGGAAGGTTTTCCGTATCGTGGCTCTCGGCATGGGTTTCGCGACGGAGGCTTTAAGTAGGCGGAAGGGTAGGTCGGGGGGCCGACGAGGGGCCTGTATGACAGGCCGCGCGCCGGCCGTGCCGCGCCGCCTGTGGTCTGGCCACCTCGTGGCCCCACTTCGTTATCTCTTCGGTCTTCTGGAAGCTCCGTGCAAAAATAGGACCCTGGGCGAAGATTTCGTCCAATTCCGAGAATATTTCCTTACTAGGATTTCTGAAACCAAAAACACAGAAAACAGCAACTGGCTCTTTGGCATCTTGTTAATAGGTTAGTTCCACAAAATGCATAAATATGACATATAATGTGCATAAAACATGTAGGTATCATCAATAAAGTAGCATGGAACATAAGAAATTATCGATACGTCGGAGACGTATCACTCCCCTGAAACTATATTTTTATTCAGTCACATCTTGTGTTCTTTACTTGGAGCGTCGGTTTGTTTTGTTTTTGTTTTTGTTTGAATAAAATGGATCCTAGCATTCACTTTGTGGAAGAGAGACACGCTCCGTTGCATATGGACAAATATGTCCTTAGGCTTTACTCATAATGTTCAAGGCGAAGTTTCTTCTTCGTTAAATTGTTATATGGTTGGAATTGGGAAATGCTACATGTAGTAATTCTAAAATGTCTTGGATAATGTGATACTTTGCAATTGTTGTGCTCATGTTTAAGCTCTTGCATCATATACTTTGCACCCATTAATGAAGAAATACATAGAGCTTGCTAAAATTTGATTTGCATATTTGGTCTCTCTAAAGGTCTAGATAATATCTAGTATTGAGTTTTGAACAAGGAAGACGGTGTAGAGTCTTATAATGTTTACAATATGTCTTTTATGAGTTTTGCTGCACCGGTTCATCCTTGAGTTTGCTTCAAATAACCTTGCTAGCCTAAACCTTGTATCGAGAGGGAATACTTCTCATGCATCCAAAAATCCTTGAGCCAACTACTATGCCATTTGTGTCCACCATACCTACCTACTACATGGTATTTCTCCGCCATTCCAAAGTAAATTGCTTGAGTGCTACCTTTAAAATTCCACCATTCACCTTTGCAATATATAGCTCATGGGACAAAATAGCCTTAAAACTATCGTAGTATTGAATATGTACTTATGCACTTTATCTTTATTAAGTTGCTTGTTGTGCGATAACCATGCTTCTGGGGACGCCATCAATTACTCTTTATTGAATATCATGTGAGTTGCTATGCATGTCCGTCTTGTATGAAGTAAGAGGGATCTACCACCTTAATGGTTGGAGCATGCATATTGTTAGAGAAGAACATGGGGCCGCTAACTAAAGCCATGAATCATGGTTGAAGTTTCAGTTTTGGACATATATCCTCAATCTCATATGAGAATAATAATTGTTGCTACATGCTTATGCATTAAAGAGGAGTCCATTATCTGTTGTCCATGTTGTCCCGGTATGGATGTCTAAGTTGAGAATAATCAAAAGCGAGAAATCCAAAATGCAAGCTTTCTCCTTAGACCTTTGTACAGGCGGCATGGAGGTACCCCTTTGTGACACTTGGTTGAAACATGGCATTGCGAAGATCCGGTAGTCCAAGCTAAGTAGGACAAGTGCGGGCACTATTAGTATACTATGCATGAGGCGTGCAACTTGTAAGATATAATTTACATAACTCATATGCTTTATTACTACCGTTGACAAAATTGTTTCATGTTTTCAAAATAAAAGCTCTAGCACAAATACATCAATCGATGCTTTCCTCTTTGAAGGGCCATTCTTTTACTTTTATTGTTGAGTCAGTTTACCTATCTCCCTCCACCTTAAGAAGCAAACACTTGTGTGAACTGTGCATTGATTCCTACATACTTGCATATTGCACTTGTTATATTACTTTATGTTGACAATATCCATGAGATATACATGTTATAAGTTGAAAGCAACCGCTGAAACTTAATCTTCCTTTGTGTTGCTTCAACACCTTTACTTTGATTTATTGCTTTATGAGTTAACTCTTATGCAAGACTTATTGATGCTTGTCTTGAAGTACTATTCATGAAAAGTCTTTGCTTTATGATTCAGTTGTTTACTCATGTCATTACCATTGTTTTGATCGCTGCATTCATTACATATGTTTACAAATAGTATGATCAAGATTATGATGGCATGTCACTTCAGAAATTATCTTTGTTATCGTTTTACCTGCTCGGGACGAGCAGAACTAAGCTTGGGGATGCTGATACGTCTCCAACGTATCGATAATTTCTTATGTTCCATGCTACATTATTGATGATATCTACATGTTTTATGCACATTATATGTCGTATTTACGCATTTTCTGAACTAACCTATTAACAAGATGCCGAAGAGCCGTTGCTGTTTTCTGTTTTTTGGTTTCGAAATCCTAGTAACGAAATATTCTCGGAATTGGACGAAATCAACGCCCGGGTCCTATTTTTGCACGAAGCTCCAGAAGACCGAAGGGGGAAGGAAGTGGGGCCACGAGGCCGCCACAACGCGGCGGCGGCCCAGTCTTGGCGCGCGGTTCTGTCATGGGGCCCTCGTGTGGCCCCGACTTGCCCTTCCGCCTACTTAAAGCCTCCGTCGCGAACCCCCAGTACCGAGAGCCACGATACGGAAAACTTCCAGACGCCGCCGCCGCGAATCCCATCCCGGGGATTCAGGAGATCGCCCCGGCACCCTGCCGGAGAGGGGATTCATCTCCCGGACTCTACACCGCCATGGTCGCCTCCGGAGTGATGAGTGAGTAGTTCACCCCTGGACTATGGGTCCATAGCAGTAGCTAGATGGTCGTCTTCTTCTAATTGTGCTTCATTGTTGGATCTTGTGAGCTGCCTAACATGATCAAGATCATCTATCTGTAATACTATATGTTTGGGGGATGGATAGAGAATACTATGTTATGGTGATTATCAATCTATTGTTTATGTGTTGTTTATGATCTTGCATGCTATCCGTTATTAGTAGAGGCTCGCCAAGTTTTTGCTCTTAACTCCAAGAGGGAGGATTTATGCTCGATAGTGGGTTCATGCCTTCATTGACACCTGGGTGACAGAAAGTTATAAGGTTGTGATGTGTTGTTGCCACTAGGGATAAAACATTGATTCTATGTCTAAGGATGTAGTTGTCGATTACATTGCACCATACTTAATGCAATTGTCTGTTGCTTTGCAACTTAATACTGAATGGGGTTCGGATGATAACCTCGAAGGTGGACTTTTTAGGCATAGATGCACTTGGATGGCGGTCTATGTACTTTGTCGTAATGCCCAATTAAATCTCACTATATTTATCATATCATGTATATGCATTGTTATGCCCTTCTCTATTTGTCAATTGCCCGACTGTAATTTGTTCACCCAACATGCTTTTATCTTATGGGAGAGACACCTCTAGTGAACTATGGACCCCGGTCCTATTCTTTACATCGCATACAATCTACTGCAATACTTGTTTTACCGTTTTCTTGCAAACAATCATCTTCCACACAATACGGTTAATCCTTTTTGTTACAGCAAGCCGGTGAGATTGACAACCTCACTGTTTCGTTGGGGCAAAGTACTTTGGTTGTGTTGTGGTTCACGTTGGCCGGAATCCCGGTGTTGCGCCGCATCACATTCGCCACCATCAACCTTCAACGTGCTTTTGACTCCTACTGGTCCGATTAAACCTTGGTTTCTTTCTGAGGGAAACTTGCCACTGTGCGCATCATACCTTCCTCTTGGGGTTCCCAACGGACGTGTACATCTACGCATCAATGGTGGAAGCGGGTTAAACCTGATATTCGTCGACACAATCAGAAGTATGGGGATCACCATGAGGATGCTAGAAGAAACATACACTTGCTTCCATGGGATCCTTCCAACCGCACCGGGCTACTCTCTTGGCAAAGTTTACCTGAATGTCGTCTTCGGCAAAGCCGACAATTTCAGGAAGGAAAAGATCGAGTTTGAAGTAGTGAACTGGGAGTCACAGTATCACGCTATACTCGGAAGACCAGCTTATGCCAAGTTCATGGTTGTGCCGCATTATGCATACCTCAAGCTGAAAATGCCTGGGAACAACGGGACAAACATCACAGTCTATGGAAGTTTTTCACGCTCGGACAATTGTGATCGTGACTTTCAGAGGATTGCTGCGAAGTTCGGGTCACAACAAGAAATCGTCGACCCTCTGCCCAAGCTGTCATTACGCGAAATCAAGGAGGAAAAAGATGTCAAGGAAACCAAGAAGAAGCCAACCGCTCTTGCCCTTAAAGCTTCGGCAGCAGAAGCTTCGGCAGCAGAAGCTTCGGCAGCAAAAGGTTCGGCAATTGATGGCGCAGAAGGCATAGGAGACAGCAAGACGCTGGCAACCACTGCCCAAACCCCTGGTGAAACCAACAACGCTGCAGCAACCACTAACGTGGTGAAGAAGCCAGAAGAAGAGAAGAACCCCTTCCTTGCTTAAGCAATTTATCAGCGTTTAATTTTTTCTCCTTTATTTTAAACAGGGCCTTCCTTTTTTCGCCCTCTAGTCTCATGCTTACCTTATTAATAAGAATTTAAGCTTCGATCCTTTGTTAAGCATTGCAGTAATTCAAAACGTCTAAGCCGCATCACTATGCAAACATAGTACGAGGCAGAAGATCGTGCTCCAAAAGAAAAGCCTCTACGAGCAAAGACATTAACCCTTCCCTCTACTATAGATGCCTCTACGAGTGCCGTAAATAGCAAGAGTTCGGAAATACATATAAACACAACCCACGTTCGATATTTTACTTATGGAAATATCAAAGAACAACGGGCTCATCGGCAGAATCATTGCACCCGAAATATTCGGGAGTGACTGTCGAAACAAACATCGGTTGAAAGCAAAGTTGCGCATACAACAGGTTTAGCAAAACCTGCAACACGAGCTGATCACTCAAATGATTTGCTAACCAACCAATACACATACATTTAAACGAGCAACTCAGATTCGCTCAGTCAAAACTTGCCAACGGCATTAGCACGGTAAAAGTACATATACATGTATCTACCGAATAAAAGGGCCCCATTACATAATCCAAACACTTGGATGAAGTGGCCAAAATACCTATTTACAGAAAACAACCATAATCCCTGAAATCACCCTTGCGGAGTTTCTCTTTCCTCAGGTACCTTTGAGTCCTCCTCAAGTTTGTCGACAATTATATTGGCAGGCAATAATACCTTCGGATACCGTGCCTCCAAGTCACCAGTTGCGTTGGCAATAGACAGCAAACTTGCGGAGGGATAACGAGCAAGTACAAGGGCAAGTGTAAACCTGGCCCCTGCAAAAACTTGAGCGCGCACCAAGTCTCGGATCTTCTTGGCATTTCCAAACTCAGACATCAAAGTCAGCAGCGTAGGGGGAACTGCGAGGGAACATCGTCTTCCAAACCACCCTCATAGCTTTGTAGCACTTGTCAAAAAAGTGGTGGACTTGCTGAACCCGATCCTGAAATTGAGCGACAGCCGAAGCCTTCGAGTGTTCCCGCCAGAAAATCTCTTCGGCTGAGGACAGCTGGGTTAAAGCATGCACACGCTCGTGAATCCGTTTGTTCTCTTCTGCACGGTTCAGAGCTATGACTGGCAAAGATATAAATAGAGGATTAGACAAGGTGTTGTTGACAAAAGGCGCAGGATCAAGAAACTCACAGTTCAAACTCTCGGTAGCTTTATGCAGCGTACGCTCCACGTCGGCTGCAATCTCGCTCTTCTTATTGACAATAGCAGCTAAGGCGTAAGTGCTGCGCAGGTCCTTTTCCATCTGGGTGATCCGATCCTTCATCCGCTGGATCCGATCACCTTCGGGAAGAACACCCGAAGAGTCGTCGACAAATGAGGGCACCGGGAAAACCTGCAGGAAACAGCGTTAAAAAGGATGACGGATATGGTCAAATTGAGCATCCAACGTAACTCCCATCGGGAGAAGTACAAGTAACTCCTATCGGGAGAAGTACAAGTGAAAATATCATGATAAAGGTGTGCTAGCAACATTGCCAGCACGGAGTTCATTACAAACATAAGTTTTGCAACAGAATAATGTTTCACATCAGCCCGAGGATAAGTTTGTTACAAAAATCAAGGAGCTTGGGTCTGAGTCGATAGACTGGGTCCAGCCGATGTCTTTCCTGACGAAACTAGTTCAAGAGCTGGCGAGCACAAGTACGGGCAGACGTTGTAAAGGCGCTTAAGTCAACGAATCGCCCATCTTGCTCTTTCGGCAGCTCCTTAGTCATCTCTTCGATGTCAGCCTTAAAGCCGTAACCCATCATAAGTTGGAAGGCAAGAAGGGCACCATAGGTGCGCGAAGTACGCTTGAATACCTCGATAACCTCCTTGGTGTCAACCGCAAAGGCATCGATCAGCTGCCCCAGAGTTTTGTCCTGCTTGATCTTGGGGAAAATCATCAAGTGCATCCGTGCCAGGGCACCTTTTGCCCTTTCAAGAAGCTCCCGCGTAAGCTGGTGGGAGGCAAGAGCCATCGACACACCATTTTCCGGAGAGTTGTTTGGAACTTTGTCCAAGGCAGCAGCAGGAATGTTGGCGGCTTCTACAAGAAAATGAAAAAAATTACTGATAAAGGAACAAATCCATAAGAATAATAATCGACAGTGGTGTATAAAAGAGCTTACCAAGTAGAGCCAAAGAAGACTGACAAAGGAGCTCATCCTTTTTAGCTGACCGAGCTTCCTCCTCTTTCAGCCTCTCCTTCAGTTTGCCCAGCTCCTCTTTCAGGGAGTCGACCTGGCGAGCCATGGCAGCCTTTTTAATGGCGCCGTCCAACTTCGAAGAGGAAGATTTGACTTCCTCCTGCAGTCGAACTTTGTCCGCTTCCAGAGAGGTAAATTGGGAGGCAAAGGCCTCCAAAGAAGATATAACACCTCGCAGATCCTTAAGGAAAAAAGGACGTTTTGCAAAGAATCGTTAGGCAAGGCATACTTCAAGAAATTCGCGTTGTACTCAAAAAGGGCTTACAGAAGGAGGAGTTGTGGTGGCGGCAGGGACATCTTTCCCCTTGGAAAGGGAAGAAGCAGTCGATGCCTGTGCCGCGGGAGCTGCTTTAGGAGCCAAAGCTTTCGGTGGAACAACATCAGATCTGGCTCTCTTAGACGGAGGCTCCGAAAGCTTCGTCACTACAAAAAGGACATGATCGACCAAAGTTATGAGAAGAATGCGAGAAATAAGGGGACAAAATATAGCAAAAAGGAGGAAGGTACTTACATGTCGAGGAGATCATCGTCGGCAAAGCCGCCGATTGATCTCTTCACGGGCGAAGCCTTGGTCTCCTCCACAGCTGCATTAACAAAGGCATCACGATCAGCGTCATCATCACGCACTGATCCCTCTGTGTCGCAAGTGTCATCGGCTGAGGGAGGGAGATTGGTGTGAACGGTTTCGGAATCTATCGGATCATCGTGATCGCTTGGCTTGTATGCTCGACGGTGTGAAAATCAACAGGTACTGAAGAGCCTCTCCCCTCAGAAATATCGTTTGGCGAGTCATGCAAATCCCCAGAGGCTATGGGGGTCTGTTGAAGAGAAAAATAGATAAGAACAATGGTAATTATGTCGACTAAGTAAGAGTAGCATAATAAGAATTTGAAAAGGGAAGTTACCTCTGGTGGTGGATGTTCGTCATCAAAAGGAGTGTACGAAGATATCAATGGGATCGAGTCTTCCTGACTAAAGAAAGTGAGGCAACAGACTTCATCAAGCAGTTCCTTTTCCGACAGTTCGGCAGCATTAATCCTGCTCTCATCCTTTGGGCATGAATACAACCACATCGGGTGAGCTCTGGCCATGACCGGTTGGACTCGACGTTTCAGGAACACTGCTGCCACCTCTGTGCCGACCATGGTTTGGCCATCGGCCTCTTTGATTCGAAGAAATTTGGCAAATAATTCATCGGCTACTATTCTTTCGTCGGGAGAAAGAATGTTCTTCCAGGAATTCTTAGGCTTGGCTTCAAGGACGTCGATAAAACTAGGAAGCTGGGATTCGGGTGACAAGGAATCCTTGACGTAAAACCATTTCAGTCTCCACCCTTGCACAGATTCTCTCATTGGGAAATTGAAGTAATTGACCTCTGAACGAGCTACGAACCCCACTCCTCCGGTGACAAAGGATCCATTACTACTGCTGTATCTCTTCACATAGAAGATCTTTTTCCACAGCCCAAAATGAGGTTTGATGCCCAGAAACGCCTCGCAAAGGGTGATAAACGTGGAGGATTGAGTTGGGAGTGAGTTGCCATAATTGGATCTCGTAAGTTCGCAAGAGATGGAGGAGGAATTCATGAGCGGGAAGCGAAAGACCCCGGTATAGGAACGACAAGAACATCACGGTAAAGCCAGCAGGGGGATTAGGCCGAGAAATCGCACCTGGAAAGATCACATTCCCCTCGTCAGAGGAGATTAATCCCAGGCTTCGGGATCTCTTCTCGTCGCGCTTGGTGATGGTTGATGCAATCCAGTCCCCTGGTTTGGCTACGGAGCCTGGCGGCGCTGGCGGCGCCGGAGCTGGGGGAGGAGCGTCCGGAGCGCTCCCCTTCGGAAGATTCGAGGAGGATTTGGCGGCGGCGCCTCCGCTGGGTGGAACTGGCGGCGGCGGTAAGATTCTTCTTCTTCACCATTGCGAGATCTGGGGAAGAATCGAAAAGGCGGCGCGGCAGTTGCGAAAGGAAGGAGAAGAAGAACGAGCAAGAAGATACTACGGAAAATGTGGGAAGAGATTAGGGATTCTCGTCCTTTGGAGATTTTAAGGAGAACTTGAGAACTGCGTAGGCACTACCGGTTCTTTCAGTGGATCTTTTCTATTAAAGATTGCAGGAATCGAGGAGACGCCTTGGTGACTGTGCGAAAAGGGCTAGACAAAGAAAGAATAGGCCCAGCAGGTTACGTCCTGTCAGTCAAAATCAAGATATTAGTAAAGCGTCATCAATGACGTCATGAGAAATGCTCAAAGCATTCGGAGGAATGAAAAGGTATCGGATGGTCAAACTTGAGTCTAAGCACGGATTGCAAGCATCCGCACCTAGACCTGGGGCTACTCCCATCGGGAGTGGATGCTCACCCGACGTAATGAAGACTCGAAGAAATAAGCCTTGAAGGAAGAGATGATTGCTCGACCTGAGTCTGCACCCGGTTGCAAGCACCCGTGCCTAGACTCGGGGGCTACACCCATCGGGAGCGCCGGACGCGCACCCGTAGAACACTTTTCGCACTCCGGATCATGCCCGGGGACTTGATTCCGTGTAGGGTAACGTTGTTTTGCCATCGGCAGCAACCAGAAAAGCTGGGCACGTTACTCATTATCTCTTGCATGAGGAAAACAGAACGATGACCTATGAAGACTTGCAAAAGTTCACAGAAAAATGTTTGAGTAGTACAACTTGAGTCTACGCACGGATTGCAAGCATCCGTACCTAGACTCGGGGCTACTCCCATCGGGAGCACGACGCGCACCCGATAGAAGAAGATGATGCATGAAGGAAAACAAGAACGACCGAGGAGAAGGACATTGAAAGAAGACATGTCAGCTCTACCCGAACTATGTTCGCCAGACACTGGGGCTACCGACGTGGGCACTACCCTTCGGTAACCGACGTTGCTCTACCCTATACGGTCCAGAGGAGGCCCATGAAGGTACTCGGCCCGAGGTGGGCCACTAGGACGGTGCAACGGAAGATTCCTTGAAGTACAAGACGCGGAAGGAGCCGAACAAGGAAAGTTTAGAGATAGATCTATCGTAAAACTAGTCGTACTCGGTTAGACCTGGCCTCCTATATAAAGGCCAGAGGGGCTATCGAGGGACACAATCAATCTTAGCGATCTTAGCCATAGGCTTAGAGCTAGGTGACCCTAGCAATTAGCCATCTCGACGAGATCATAGCCGAACTATTCGGCACCCCATTAACCCATTATCTTCATAATCAAGAACAGACAGCAGGACGTAAGTGGTTTTACCCTCAGCGAAGGAAACCTGGGAAACAAATCCGTCAAACGATGCCTCGTGTCACTTAGTTCCCTCAGCTAAGACCCTACGGAGGGATTGGAGGACAAGACAAACATGTCAGAAGATTATAATAAGTTTGATGAAATTCCACCCTTCAGTGAACATTGATCCAAGCATCAAGTTAAATGATGAAGATGCTCCATGGTTACGGCCGAAGAAGGTTAAATGATGAAGATGCTCCATCATCAAGTTAATTGAAGAATGTTCATGGCACAAATGAGTATCTCAACATGGCAATCAATTTCCCATTTATTTTTGTGTAAAAGTGGAGAGATGAAAGGAGAGGGACGTGTGCACCAACGACATCTTCGAGAAGCTGCGCCACGGGAGATTTCCCAACCCTTTCCCCAACACTGTTAGAGGAGATGTAGTCGTTCACGGGCTTGCGGGGAAAAAAATTCCGAGGCGCAACTTCCGAAGATGACAAAAAAAAGGATCTTTAGTCCCGGGACTAAAGGTTACCCACACGTCCTTATCCCACCGACAATTTTGTTAGATGATAAAAAAAGGATCTTTAGTCCCAGTTGTACCCACCAGCCGGGACTAATGTTTGCCTGACTAATCCTCCCCAGATAATGCAGAAACCAGATAAGCCTCCCCAGATTAAGCCTCCCATCTATTGTCCCGGTTTGAGCCCCCACCCGGGATGAAAGTTTCCGGTGCCACTACGTTCCCGCCTATTTTTCTTCCCGCGCTTTCCACTGCTTCCCGCCTCCGTTTTCCCGCCATTTTTTCACTATATATATGTAGGCTTGGCCTCTATTTACATATCACATCTAGACTCATATCTGCAAACCTCATCACTCTGTCACATGGCTTCCATCGTATATCTAACCCCCTGGGAGGCGGAGGGCGCCTCGCGCTCGAACCACTCCCTGCCCGCTGGCTACCGTCCCGACCGGCTGATGCTGAGCGGCCGAGGCGACTGTCCTCCCGTCCCCGGTGGTGGCGCGAGATGGCCATCACGAACCACTACTACTTCGAGCTCACGCGAGCAGTGCGTAGGAATCCCCTGGCATCCCGACTACAGTCCGACTTGGGAAAGCTTCTTCATCAATTCGCGCCAGAGTGCGCTGCTGTGCACCAGAAGACGGCCCGCCCCTTGCCTGAACTTCAACGAGGCCGCGCCGGCCGTGTGGCGCGGCCGACTCTCTAGGCGTCATGGTCGCTTCGATCACTTCACGATCCCGATGCCAGCGATGATGATGACGGCGACTACGATGACTACAGTGGCGACTATATAGGGCTAGACACGAGTATGACTGAATGACTCCAACAACAATCTGATCATATCTTAGACTTTCGCTGAGCTCTGTACTTTAATTCCAAGTCAATCGTAATAAAATTTGCATCATCAGCGTCAGCCACAATGAAGCCACCAGCTCAAGGTAAGGGGTGCTGTACTTTATTGGAAAAATACAATCAGAGATAAAACAACTAGTCTAGCGATCTACTCTGCTGTCAGAGGTTGTCTCGGTCTCAAATGTCGTCCCACCGAGGGCCTGCCAACGGCCCAAGTTGTATTCGGGTTGTCGAGCTCGAACTCGGCGACGGCCCGACGGTGGCGCCTGTCGGACCTGCGCTGTGCTCTGAGGTCAGCGAAGAACGCGTCGGTGTTGACGACGTCATGGGGGAACTGCGCCCTCCACTGGCGCATCAACTCCTCGTCGTGCTCGGCGATGGCGATCTGGCGCTGCACCTGGCGGTGGCGACGACGGTCCTCGTCGTCGACGAGGCACGGCGTTGGCGCGAGGAACTCCGCCTCCTCTAAGGATTCGACGTCTGGAAGTTCATGTCGCGCCGTGGCCGCCGAAATCACCCACCGCCGCGTCGTAAGCGCGCGTCGCCAGCTCCGGCGTGTTGTAGGCCGAGGGTGATGCGGAAGCCACCGGCACGCATCTCGGCGTAGAACCTACCGCTCGGACGCGCTCGGACGCCACGGAAAACCGGATGGTGACGCGGGCCGCGCGGCGGCATCCCGAGATGAATGAGCGGAGGCGACGGGCGACGTGTGGTTGCTCGCGCACGCGAGCTTTATAGCACGCAGAAGCGACGCAGCAAGTTTGGCGATGTGTGGCGCGGTATGGCATGGCATGGCACGTGGAAGCCGCGCTGCACATGCTCAACGTCACACATCGGGCGAGGCAATCGAGCCGGCGGCGACACGTGGCACGGGAAGGGACACGTGTGGCACGGTTTCAAATTCAAATTCATAAATTATGTCAATTTATATTCAAATTCATATGTAAATTACACTTTTATTGGAGATTTTTTTCTGAACATTTTGATATATCATAGCCCTTTTTTGATTTGAAATAAGGCGGAACGAAAACAATTTAAAAACTGTTTCCTGGGCCCGGTTTGTGCCGCCAACCGGGCCCGATGGCCTATTTTTGCTGCGCAGCAAAAAAGGACGAAAATAGGCCTTCTGTGCCCGGTTGGTGGCATGAACCGGGCCCAAAGGGGCCTTTAGGCCCAGCTTCATTCCACGAACCGGACCAAAGGGGTGCCCCCATAATCGTCGCGCTCGTCTCCGCGGAGATCAATCCCGTGAGACGAACAGCCTGGACATCGCTGTTGTCACACAGAATCGCTTCCGTCACATTACCACAAGACGCCATCATCATCACTGTATGCGCGCCGCTTACCTCCGTCGTCGCGCCGAGCCGCTCGTGCCGTCCGCGCGCGCGCTTGTTCGAGCTGCCGGCCTGCTCATTTACTGCGCCGCGCTTTCTCGCGTCCGTCGTGTTTCATACACACTGGGCTTCTTTCACTTTTTCTATTAGATAAGGTTGCCCTTTTTTGATGATTAGGTAATTAGTTATTATATATTGTTAGTATTATTAGTGGTAATTAGTTAGTATTGTTAGTTTTGATGATTCACTAGTTAGTATTGGTAGTATTATTAGTTATATAGTTAGTATTGTTAATTAGTGGTAATTAGTTAGTATAGTTAGTATTGTTATTTTTTTAATTAGTGGTAATTATTTAGTATTGTTAGTATGTAGTATTGGTAAATTAGTAGTATTGTTAGATTAAAGTATGTATTTGTAGTATTATATGTTAATTAGTATTATATTAAATTAGTAGTATTATATGTTAGTATGTATTGATAAATTAGTAGTATTGGTAAATTATATGTTAGTATGTATTGGTAAAAAAGTTGTGGAATTTATATGTTAGAAATATTAACATGTAAGAATATAAAGTAATATTTGTTAGATAAATTTTATTAGTTAGAAATATTTCTTAGTAAAAAAACAGTGAGTGACATTATATGTTAGAAATATTTGTTAGTAAAAAAGTAGTGAAGTTTTTTTATTTAGCACAATATCATGTTTTTTATTTATATTAGTACATATATGAATTAGTTTCGTAGCTACGGATGTCGCGCCAGCCGCCGCGTCGTGGAGGGTCCATTCTGGAGCAGATGCTGTCGATGGGGGAGGTCCGGGACTGGGCTCCGGGGTGGCACTGGGAGGTGTTATCTTCCGGGGCGCGCACCTTGGTGCGGAATCCGGGTCCCGTCGTCGACCCGAATATTCTCTGGTGGAGGTCGCGTGGGCCACGGTCGTTTCAGAGGGAGCCGGTGCCGCCGGAGGTGGTAGCTCAGCGTATTAGAGAGGAGGACGAGCACGTTCGCCGTTACCTGTATGCGTTAGACACCATGTATAGGACCGGATGGTCAGTTATGCAGGGATCTCGCATTAGCTATGACCCTGTTACTGTTCTGTGGCTTTGGGTGTTCAGCCGGCGCGGTTCAGCACCCGGTTGGCGCCGTTGAGAGGTTCTAGTAGTGATTGATGTATTAGGGTTAAATAAGATCTATGTACGCATGTAACTGCACTATCTGCTTTCAGCACTACATTATCGATCCTTAATTAATAACTATATATGTAACTCCAATTTCAGTTTTCTGCATTATCCTTAATTAATATCTATATATGTGATCATACATGATGCTTCCGGCTTATAACTTTGCAAGTCGTTGCAGAAAGCATGGAGGGATACAGAGACGAAGAAGAACAGTTCATGGCTGACCTCATAGCCCACCGTACTCTGGATGATGGCGGCGACGGTATTCCGGATGATGGCGGTGACGATATCACCGCATCTTTTTTGAATGAGTCCGGTGAGGGAGCGGAGAATATTGACCGAGGAGAAGAGGGCTCCGGTGAGGAAGAAGAACATAATGGCTCCGGTGATGGAACCGTAGTTATCACCGAGGTATATAAATTAAGCCGCTGCTGACTAGATGCATTAACTAATTTGTACTGACAATGAATTTTTTTTTAGCCCTCCGGATCGAGCACTTCTTCTGTAAAGTCGAAGCGAGGCCCGGCCAAAATGTTGAGCGACGGTGTTAGGCGCGACATCACCGAGATCGATGCGGCTGGTAAACCGATTGCTCCCGAGAAGCATGCAAAGTTATTTATAAGTCAATGTGGAGTGCTTGTTAGGGACTGCATCCCGATCACCGTTCGAGAATGGCACAAGCCGAAGGGACTAGAGCTGTCTGCAGATGAAGCAGCTCAAGGTCTTTATATCGATGATGTAGCCAAATGCAGCCTTCTGACCAAGCTCATGGCACATTTCAACCTAGTACCTGCAGAGGAGGATGCCGCTATAAAGGCAGAGATGGAGGAGGCAGTGATGACATTTGCTTTGAAGAAGATGGCCGAACTATTCAAGGCACACAAGAAAAGATTGCGCGGCCTTATCAAGGAAAAGAAGACTCCGAACAGTGAGAAGTTAAAAGATCACTGGAACGAATTCGTGAAGTACAACACGGAGTCAGAAGAATTTAAGAAAAGGTCGGAAACAAATAAGGCAAATGCCGCGTTGAAGAAATATCACCAAATTTTGGGTCCAGGTGGCTACAGGGCTAACCGTCCTAAGTGGCAGGCAGCTGAGGCGGAACTGACCAAGAAAGGGATCCGATTAGGGACACATGGTTGGATCGAACGGATGAAGGATTGGTTCTACGAGATTGGGGGAAGGTTACACCCAGAAACAGGGAAGTGTATCTATAACAAAGCACATCTGAAGGGCCCCATTGAAGCCCTGGAAAAAGCACATAAGGACGTGCAGGAGGGGAGGTTCCGGCCCGATAGAGAGGACGATGAGCTGACACGCGCCCTTGGGAACAAAGAACACGGCGGACGAACACGAGGCACAGAAGGCTCCGTTCCGTGGAAGTATGGCTTTGCTCCGGAAAGGAAGAGATTTCCTGATAAAAGCCATGAGAGGAGAAAGGCAAGGGAAACAGACCGCATAGCGTGCTTAGAGGGTTCTTTTAGCGTCATGCAAGCCCAATTTGCCAAAGTAACCGTACTTACATCCCAGATGGCTCAGGGGCAGGCTGTAGATCCTGCATTGCTCGATGCTATCGTCCCGCTGCAATCTCAACACCGGAAAAGCAGCGTGGCTTCTACTCAGCTGGATAATGATGATGACCAGGTGGTCGAGCCTCCTCGCCCCCCCGTGGATGATCTCACTGAGAGCCGTCCTTGTGAGCTGCATGTTAAAGTTTTCAACCTATCCTTCAAGGCGGCGGTCGGCATTTTCTTACCTACAAGGACTTACCATTGCCGTCCGGTCCAAGACGACTTTGTTGTTGTGATGGTGGATGAAGTGCTGAGAGATTATGAGCAGTTGGTCCTTGAGCACCCTGCAGGTGAAGATGGGGAAATCAAAGAACTGGGAGAAGCCCGTAGAACCACAGTGCAATGGCGGAAGGAGAACATTGTGTTTCCAGGTGAGAAGCCACCAAGCAGGTCATCTCGTCCGCCTCCTCTGCCACCTGTGCAGTCTCCTCCACGTGATGATTCTCCTATGCGCGATGATGATTCCCATGTGCATGAGCAGTCTCCTCCGCGTGAAAACACTCCGCCGCCTCCTCCTCCTCGTCAGGAGACTCCGCCGCCTCCACCTAAGCAAAAGAGGAAGCTAACCGCGGCACCTCCTACAGATCCGAAGAGATCATCAACTCCGATGAGGGCACAAACTCCAGAGTTGTTACCACATGAGCAGACTGATGAGCAAAAGTCGTTTCTTGCGCCGAAGAAGATGTTTATTCCACCGCAGACAGTGAAGCACTTTGCCGAGACGAGAATAAAGAGAGCTGAGCTGAGAAGTGATTATGACCGCTCTCTTGGACAGTCCTCTAGAGCGAGCAAAGCGAAACATGTCGTCCAGCTTGGACAACAGGACATTCACTCCATACCCCACTTCGTCGTGCAGTCCTATGATGATCCAGATACGGCATCGATGATCGAACAGGATGCTAGAGGTCAGGGAGCAGATGTTCAGTACGAAGATTACTATCCAATGGCTCAAGTCGTAAACAAGTATAGATATGGAAATGATCTCGTCAAACCTGGCAAGCTCGCGCGTCTAGGGACTCAGATGCGAAGGTTGCATGAATGGTACCTGAGAGCCTGTCGAAGAGGTGATCGCTACCTCACGGTGTATCTTAGAGATGAGCATTACTTCCCGGGAGGAGATAAACCTTGAGTTAGAAGAACTATTTCAGTTATTCAATCAAGACGCTCTCGACAAAGCTGTCATCACTTGCTACTGCCTGTAAGTGATTTATTTATGTAATTAAGTCTGTAGCTCAGCTCATTCATTTGCACTAACAATTATCCTCACTATATTCTTTGTGTACGCTATATATTATGCAGAATGAAGAAGCTCGAATACAAAAGAGGAAAGCTCCACGAGCTGGGGTTCATTGACCCAGACACAGTTCATGAAGTTACGGTTCGAGACTACCCCAAGGACACAGAGGACAACATGCTAAGGTTTTTAGTGAAGCAAGCAGACAAAGAGGATATATTCTTTCCCTACAACTTCAAGTGAGTGTTATAACATACATTATGCTTGTGCAGCTTCCACTTTATTCTCGTAATCATTGAGCTATGCTTGTGCAGATTCCACTTTATTCTCCTAATCATTGATCTTCACAAAGGAGTCATAAATGTCATGGAATCAAAACGTCAAGAACATGCGGAATGGGCGAACATGGCTGCCCTGCTCCAGAGGTAATTTTAATCAATTTCGTATCGGCATCTTCATCTGTTCTAATTCGACGATATCATCAACTAATCAATAACTCATTTACTCATTTTTTCTTTGCCGGACAGGGCTTGGAAACGGTTCATCAATACTGTTCCGGGTAAATGGAAACCGGAGTTTACATTTAAAGATTATCCTATAAGTAGTACTATATATATAGCTATGTCCGTGAAACTCTATGATATTTTCTTTCAATACGATGCTTGATTATTAGTTTGATCGAACTATTTTTTCGTAAAGTGTATGAGGCAGGAACCCGGGAACAACTTATGCGGATACTACGTATGTGACTTCATTCGTGAGATGGCCTGTCACAGGGATGCGGAGGATGCTATACACCACACTCGTGTACGTGAATAATATTTCACAATTAATCTTATTACCATCAATTGTATTGAGTTCCATTCATATATATTGATCTCCTTTTTTAATATAGATGATACGCCTGTGGGACACTCTCATAACGGAGGATCGCATACGAGCAATTCAAGAGAAAATCGCGGGATTCTTTCTTAACGAGGCCATTTGCCCCAACTGGAGAGCACTATCGGAAGGTCGTAGATCTTGAACAACTTCGTAAAGGCAAATAGATTTAGTAAAGAGATCCTACTTTATATTGTAAATATGCATGCATTACGTGTACTATTGACGATGTCTATATATATTCACGACGATAATTTGTGGATTCTTGAATGATGTATATATATGTATGCATTGCTGAACTCGCCGCGGCAGAGAAACGCTGCTCCACCCTAAACCTGTGCCGCGGCAGAGAAACGGCAATTTTCTGCGCGGCAGAGACCCTCCTGTGCCCGGTTCGTACCACGAGCCGGGACCAAAGGTCCTCCACCACGAGCGCCCTCGCCGCACCACGTGGCGGGGCCTTCAGGCCCGGTCCATATTTAAACCGGGACTAAAGGGAGGACTCTTTAGTCCCGCCTGGTTAGTCCCGGTTCGAAAACCGGACCTGAAGCTCCATACGAAGCCCCTTTTCCACTAGTGGAGGTCCCTCTTGATCTAAAAAGTACCATTTTGGAATTTACCGTGTGTTCATTAAAGTGCGCTCTGCTCCAACAATATGACCACTTATTCAGTTCCGCATAGAATAGAAAGAAGTCTAAATAACCCCCCTAACTATTGAGTTGGGGACGGTAAACCCCCATAAGTTTGAAATGGGACACTTAACCCCCCTAACTATACAATACCAGTTAATTAACCCTTAAGATGATTAGAGCAGTTTTGCTCGGCGTTAATTAACTGGTATTGTATAGTTAGGGGGGTTAAGTGCCCCATTTCAGACTTATGGGGGTTTACCGTCCCTAACTCAATAGTTAGGGGGTTATTTAGACTTCTTTCCATAGAATACAACGTTTCAGGTGAATACCATCTTACAGCATGTTTAGATGATACCACGCTGCACATCGTGGATCTTAAAAGGAAACTGCTGGGCGTCCCCGGGGGATCTGATTCCCCAGCCCCCGGGTCCCCAACCGTCGGATCAACCATTTTGACGGTTAGATTTGCATGTAGCAAAAAAACATCTCCGGCAGCAAAAAATCACCCCGGCAGCAAATGACTGAAGCAAAAAACGTTTCGTTCAGAAAAAGAAAATAAAAAGGCTGGGCTCGCCGGAGACCTCGCCGGAGACCACGTAGCAAACATATTACGCAGATGTAGCAAAATCGCAAATAAATTGTAGCAAATTTTTTATTCATATGCTGCAAATCCTCTAAGACATCAAAGGAGACATCAAAAATGCGTAACGCCGGTAGCAAATTAGTAGCTTCAGCCTGCAGAGACAATGAAGGAGACCTCGCCTGCAGCAGCGTCGCCAAAAAGGTTGCAGCAACTCCGTGTACCTAAGGTAGCAACACCCAGAACCGCCGGTAGCAACGTCGAACACCTAAGATAGCAAACCACACGGTGGTAGCAACACCGGAGGCCGTAGGTAGCAAACGATGCCTTTGCCGGTAGCAACAACGGAGGCCCAAGACAGCAAACTCATGCAGCCATGGCGGGCGCTTGTCGCCGGCATTAAGAGGGAGTCGGGCTGGCTGGAGCTGCGCCATGACGAGACGAACGGACTCGCGGCGTGCGGCGCCATGGCCGCACCACGCGGCAGCGTGCCGTAGCGCCTGGCTGGGGCACGGCAGCGAGCTCGCCGACGGCGGGTGGTGGTGGAAGCCGGCGGGTGGTGGTGGAAGCCGGCGGAGGCCCCCCGGGAAAACAAGGCGGCGCTGTGGTGGTTGACCGGCGGCCGGCGAAGTGGAGCTAGGACGCGGCTCCCGGAGAGGTGGAATCGGAGGTCGCCGGCGGGCGGCGGCGGCGCCATGGCTACACCTCGCGGCGGCGCGCGGAGTTCGGGACGGAGAATCTCCTGCGGTGTGGTGGGGCACGACATCGAGAAAGAGAGGATGAGGATAGGAACGCGTGGCCAGGAAAGGTAGGGAATCCCTGCGGTGTGGTGGGTCCGACGGACACGCGTCACGCGCGGAAGGAGGAGGTTGCGGGACGGTCCGTCCCCCAGGGGAACACAATCATTTTCCATCTTAAAAATCACATCAAAATAATTCCTCTCCAATCCACATGGACAAAGAAATTTATAGCAAGAGAATAATCAGAGTCATTTAGTTCCATATATACTTATCTCTTTTTTAATATTCGTGGTGTACAATAAAATATCACCTACTCCACCTTCGTTTGTACATGGGAGGAAGTCTCTTGCAAGCTTGCTATAAACAGCGGGAAATCAAAACTATATATACTACTTCAGTAACATATTTTGTTTATATCTTCATTCTGCCGTATGGTATATGAGAGGGGTAGCTGATAATGGAAAAGACTTCGTTGGTAGCCTACGGTGCTGCAGGAGGTGGCACTGGCACCTCAGGTCCGTCGCCCTCGCCCCTAGGATCGCATCCATGGCCAATGCATGGCCGGCTGTATGACTGTCCCGAACCGCGGCCTCCAGAGGGAAAAGGCCTTCCGACGATGTTCTGTGGGAATGGGTGTCGATTCCCTGTGTGATGCATATGGCTCGATAGTTAAAATACTGCATGTATAATGTGATTCGACTGGATCCCTCCAGGTAGATTAGTAACTGATGCATCATTCTAAAAACTAAAGAAATTAGGCCTAATCCATTACTTGTAATTTGCAGTAAAGAAGGAAATAAAGCGAGAATGTATGCACGCAAATGTAGCAACTGAACAGATACGAGAGGCATTGCTGCTTCACAAATGGAATTGTACCGTACCTCCTTGCACGGAGACGGCCAACAAAGCGCAGATGACCACGAAAGCCATCACGAGCAGCTTGGAAAAAGACAAAGCATGTTTCTGCACCATCTCCGATCCCTCCTCGATCACTTGCTCTGCTTGCTCTCTCCACTCTCCGGGTTAAGGCTCAATATATATATCCCATCGATGGGGCACCGATTCCATATGGTCCACTCGTAAAATTCAACAATGCTTCTTCCATATGACCCACTCGTAAAATCCAGCAATCCTTCTTCCATATATGACCCTCTCATCGAATTCAAGTCAGTGCTGCCAGAAGACTTTACTGGAATTTTGGGTCAAAGTTGGCAGTTTGGCACGTCGCCAGTTAGTGGTTTTTTCTATTCTTTTTCCAAAGCTATCTTGAGAAGACAGCAGTGGTGGTTGTTTTCGTTATCACTCCATCCTGGTTCCTGGATGCTGCACCTGCACAAGCTTCATAAAAAAATCACTTTATTCAGAATCAACGAGGGATAACGCCACTTGTCTACGCAGAAATTGTAAACGATGTACACTGAAAATCAAAGATTGCACACATGTGTTGAATAGGGCGCGAGATTAACCTTCCGTCTAAGGGCAAGTACAATGCTCGATGCTTACATGGACGCTTAAAGTGCAAAAGGAAATAGAACAAAAATCTGATTATTTTCTAAGCGTCCGTGCCTCCAACGCAGATGCTAGCCACAGACGCGTAACTGCTCGGCTGGTGCGCACCTTGCCTCTGCACTTTGCTTCGTTTTATACAGAAAACATCGCGCAGGAGCCGCCGCTTGATGTTGCGCCGACGCCGCACAGGCGCCAGGAATTAAAGCCTCAACTGCCGATCGCCCAGGATATTGATCCTAGCGCCCAAGCCTTAGCGTCCGCGTTATACTTGCCCTAAGAGCATCTCTAGCAGACACCGCAAACCCTAAACCGCAAATACATATATGAAGGCCATCCAAAACAGATTTGCATGCTGAAAAAAATTGCTCAGACCAGAAGCTGAATACCAAACTGCATAATTTAAACCAAACATACGCGCCATATTGTTTTTGACACAGAAAGAAGATGAACAGCAGAGCGCCTAGTGCTCCGCTTTCTACCTTAATGGCGCCGCCGCGGCCGCTGACTACCGAAATATAGCTCACCGGAGTCGGAGAGCTTCGTCCCGCAGTGGCGGAGCAAGCTGCAGCTCACTCGGAGTCCGAGAGCTCGATGTAGCATGCATCCTATGCCGCCTGCTCGTGGAGCCATTCCGCCTTTTTGTCCGCGTCGCGGCACGTCTGGTCCTCCACCAGATTCGTGACGGTGCCCAAGACGAAGTCGGGGACGAAGTCGCCGACCATCAGCGTAGGGGCGGCGTGCTCGAGCTTGGCAACGAGCATCAGAATGTCCTCGTCCTCCGTGTAGTCGCCCCGGTCGAACCGCGGCACCGGGGGCGACGCGATCGAGCTCGATGCCTCGCTGAAGCTGAGGCGGCGCGACGGCGGATCGCTGGAGAGCGACGTCGAGCCGCGGGATCTTGGCAGCTGCAGATCCCTCTAGTACCGTGATTCGCCGCTCGAGTGCGCGCGGTGGCTTGGAGCCCTGCTAGAGGTAGCGGTAGGAGCCGCGAATGCGCGTGGCTTCGGAGGCCCGACGCTGCCGCTCGAGCTCCTCGACGGAGGACAGCTTTGGGTGCGGGAAGAAGGGGATCCGGCGCCGCGGCCTCCTCGAACTCCGCTGAACACCATGGTGTGGCCGCACGCTGGAGGAAGGGGCTCTGCCCGATTGCTCGCCGAAGTCTGGTATGACAGCGACGGATTTCTTGTCAGCGGGGAGTGCAAGCAGCGGCGAGGCAGATGGGGTATCCGAATGGGATATATAGCGGCCAAGAGTAGTTTTGGGCTACGGCCTGAAAAACAAATCCAAGCCAGACCACTGATGTGGTGTCTGGCTAAAAAAATAGCGAAAACCGCATACCAGCCTAAATTGCTATATAGAGACTGATATGCGGCGTCTGCTAGAGTTGCTCTAACAGCCTGACCTTCCACAACCTGGTCAAGGGAAGGTGGTCGAATAACTCATATTGTTCTCTTTGCCACAACGCGCCAAAGGAGGCAACCCACTTCTTTTTTTGCGAAAAATGCACCAACTATTAAATCATCTGTAGCAGTACAGAGAAACTAGAAAGTAATAAAGATTATAAATAGGTCCATAGCGATGACTACAGACACTAGCGCGAATTGAAGGAGCGTCACCGTCCTCACCCCTCCATCACCTAAACCAGACAAATCTTATCATAGTAGAGCTTGTTGTAGACAAAGGAGAAATACTCTTGCTAAGATCCCCAAAGGAACGGCGTGCTAGAGCAGCAACCATCGCTAAAGATGAAACTCGTAGGCGGTGGATCAAGGATTTAATGCTAGGGTGGTGCAACTAGCATTATTTTTCCAATACCACAAATATAGTATGCCATGGTTCATGTATAAATTTTAATACTAACGTAATGAAAATATAATCTAGTAGGTTTCACAAGCAACACAAATTCAGTGATTACGTCTAAAAGCTACATGTGGGAGTACTATGTACCTGCAACGGTCTAAATCATACGTGTCTAAGTTTTGCAATGCTTCCAAAAACAAGCTATTCCGTTATCAGAACTACAGGGAGAGAAATATGAAGCGGCGATGATAGGATCATGTCGTTCCCGCCTGGCTGCAGTACTGCGCTGCATAGTCGCCCTCCCTGCAGTTCGAGTTCTGTGGCAACTGCCTGAAGCCTCGCCGGCCGCCAGCCTGCCGTTGCGCCTCTCTATTCAAGGATCTAGACGAACGCCGCTGCGTTACGGAGTCACCAAGACAGCGGATTGCTAATTAAGGACGTGTTTAGTTGCATGGGCCCGATTGAGGGATCATTGTGCTAGGAAAGAAGAGACTCCCTACGCGTTGCGAACAGGACATCGGTCATAAAAACCATGTTGTTTGTTTGCCCGTGAAGCCATTTTGACACTGAAGAGGAAAAAACAGGTTCCATTGTTTGATTGCCTGCTTGCAGCCCAATTTAAACGCATTGAAACATAGTTCAGTTGTTTGGTTGCACAGATCAAGCCAATCGTGTCCATAACCACGTGGTACAGGTCAGAGTGCATGTATGTCAGCTTGTTGTCTCGGATGGCATGTGCGGCCTTCTTCCAGCAACAATCATGTTGGTGAAGGCCGCCAGCTTGTCGTCAGCGAAGAAACCTCTCTTCCTCTTACCAACGTTCACCTTTCCAGGCGTGTCGGTAGGCTTCTGAGGTGGCCCATCGAGGATGACCGTGTCAGACTTCTGAGTGTCAGCATCCCCAGCTGAAGACGCATCTAGAGGTATGCCCAGGGGCTCACTTGATCCCATGGCAAACTTGCCGGTGGCACGGCTGAAGGAAAAGATGGCACGCATCTCGTCGTAGTTCGCAATGGGCACGTTCAGGAACTCCGCGTCCCTTGGGGTGATCCTATGATAGGAATGGACAATGTTAGTTGTGAAGGTTTGTGATGAAAAGAGTTAGTGAGGTGGACAGAGCGTACTCACCGAGACGTGCCCGTGGTAGTACTCAGCCTCAAGGAGGATGCATTTTCTCTCATTGCGCCACTGAGCTCCGCTTAGATCGCGGAGCATATGCCAATGACGAGCCACCTCTGCTACCACATTCTCATGTGGTTGTACACCTGAGTGGAGCTAACGTCTACACCGCAATGTTCAAACAGGGTCTTGGAGACAACAGTCAGATGGATTTCCTTCAATCCTTTGTCAGTTCACACTCCGGTTGTCAACACCCGGATTTTTAAGTCCAGGTGCCTATTATGCCATACATCGCAATCCCAGGAAGATTGTTGTTGCGAGACATAACAGTTGATAGCATAAGTCATCATTCATTACAAACCATAGTCGTCTTACAAAATATAGATCACATGATCCAATATTACACAAATAGTTGATCTAATGATCAACGAACATATTACATAGCGGAAGCGTAGTGGTATCTACCATCTAATTCCAAGGCCACGTTAGAAGAACTCCTAGTTGTTGTAGACGTCATGCTGGCCGTCATCTTCATACTGCTGCTCCTCTTCATAGTCTGGCCATTTGAATAGCCAGGGACACACCCGTGAGTACTTTTAAAGTACCCACAAACTAATACTAGTGTAAGTACCATCAATTTTATTAAGGGGTTGCTAAGCTCTAGGTTTATTTGCATAAAGTCAATTTTAGTTCATAAACATTTAGTAAAAGACTCCTCATTTGCTAACTAGCTCAAGTGGGAACATTAGTGTCATTCCCACAACTCGGTTGTGCTTCAATTCAAATTCACCATTCATGTCACCATTCATTTCAGAAAACATCTGACAACGGAACAGTACGGCCACAATCGTCCGTAACCGTGGACACGGCTATTCGAATAGGTTTACACTCTGCAGAGGTTGCACAATTGTGCCACAACATTTGATTACATCCGTCAGGATAACCCTGAATAATCGTAACTCAGTACGCGGATCATCAACCATAACCTTTCACTTACATATCCTAGTATAGGCACCTCTCCCCATGAGCTTGGCCTCCCAGTGAAGACAAACCGTCAGCCTGGGAACTGCACAGGGCTTGGGCCGGACATTCACCTCATTTCACATCATTTCACATCATTTCACTTTCAACGGAGGCAGCCTCAGCACAACCCCTATGACGCTTTTTTAGAGGGAACCCATACTAAGACACATAAACTTCCAGTTAAGCCCTACCCATAATCAGGTATTGTGGGGGTACTTGTAAATTTGAATGGTATCGCATCCGAACCCAACCATCAGTTTTTGTAAAGTTCACCATGTCATTCATAAGTCACATTCACCTTCAAAATCTTTCAATAGAATGACTCGTCATTCCAAGGTTTTCAAATTCATTTCATTTCACATATTCCCATCTAGAGTAGTCAATTTTATTTGTTAGCACTAGCAACTAGTCATGAGGGGTGCTAACTAGCTTATAGCTTTCTAGGCTAAGTGTGTTGCTCTTGTAATACTCCATAGCTAGACCAAGTGAATCATGAATAAAAAATAATCTTTGGTAAACCAAAGTCAAAAACTTGTAAGGTAAAAACTTGGGATATGATCATTAAGCATAAAGTAAATTGTGAGGAAGCCTTGCTCTTGTAGAGCTTTGCCTTAGGGTAGCTTGCAAGAATATTAGCTTGCCTTGGTTGGTGTACTGATCAAAGTGGTCTTCTTCTTCCTGGTAGTAGACCACCTCCTCCTGGTACTCCTCGGTACTAGCGTATAAAAAGGGATACGAGGTACACAATCACCAAACAATGCTTAAGGGCTATACTAAGCACACCAATGGTTCACACAAGCTATTCTAGCATCACAACATTACTATCATGTTGGTTGACTTTGTTTTCTTCTTAAGAAAAATAATTTCCTCTCATTACAAATATTGGTTAGGCTTCTAATTGGGTTCTTGCAGAAATAATTTCCTCTCATTGAATCTTGTTTAAGATTTAATTTCCTCAAATAATAATGTATGAACCCATGTTGACTAAGGTCAACACTTCATAATCATCCTTTGGGAAAATGATTTAAATGAGGTATTACACCTCATGCAATTTAATACTATCTCATAAATAATTTAATGTCACCCAATAATTCAACATGAGATTATGTAGACCATGGTCACTACCTCATGTTGACTTACTTGAGACAAGATTTAAATGAGAGAAATTCCTCTCATATGATTTAATAAATAATTTTGGATAATTTAAATGGACTAGAGATAGCCATAGAGCCATTACTTAATCTAGACCATGATCATACAAATAACTATGTCATATTTTTACATAGTCAGGTAGACAATATGAAATGTGATTTTTGAGAGTTGGAATCAACTCAAAAGCATTTTTGGTTGATTTTTAATAAATGTTTGAAGTTGGAAAAGGCCCTGCCTTGTTATTTTTATCACATTAATTCTACAACGAATCTAGGGTTGAGACAAGTGTAGTTGTTTATATAATTTTCTATGCTTTCCAAATATATAAAATTTATTAAATTTGGCCACGTAGATTTTATTCAAAAATTTGATTAAATTCAAAAATTTGAATTAAAAGATGGGCCGGCCCAGCTGCACGTCTCGCGTGAGCGGGCCGCCTGACAGTGGGTTCCATCTGTCAGCCCCACTTAAAACGGCGAAACGGTACGCACGTCTGGGACGCACGCTCAGGCGATGATCGGACGGCTCACGGTCGTCGTCGTCGACGGCGAGAGGAGCGTACTGGCGCGGCGAGAGTAGGGGGTCGGCGGCTCACCGGCGGTGCGGCGATCGTCGACGAGGTGCTGCGGTGGAGTTGTGGACGACGGCGGGGCTCCTCGAACAAATGGCAGCTCCGAGGGTGGCTCCTAGCTTCTCCTTCTTCCGCGGCGGCGCTACGGGCTCCGGTGGTGAAATTGGAGGGCGGCGGTGGCTAATGTTGAGCAGCGAGTGGATGAGGAGAGGCATTGAGGAGAGGGAAAGCTTGTGGTGTGGAGAGTTGAGTGAGGGGAGCCCTCCTTTTATAGCGGCGCGAGGGTCTGAGGCGCGGCGGAGGAAGTCGTCCATGGCGACATTGCTACAGGGGCGCGGAGTGGCTGGCGCTGACGCAGGCGAGTTGGCGGGGTCAGGGCGGTGACGCAGGGCTTGACTGCGGGGAAAATGAGGCGGAGACGAGGACGGGCGCGTGCTGTCTCCGTTGCGGGTACCGGCGGACGTTGTTAATAGCGTCGTCGTGTACGGGGTTCCCGCGGGCCAATGAGTTTGTCCCGGAGGTAGCTGGTGACCTGGTGATGGCGTAGGAGAAAGGAGGGGTCGAGGCGAGCGCTGACGCGGCGAGGCGAGCGTGCACTCTGTCGCGTCCAGGGCTTGTCCGTGCACGTTCTGGCGTGCACGTGCGTCTCTGGGCGCCCTCGTGCCGGCGTGTGTGGTGCACCAATTTATCGAGCAACGTGTCTAGCTCGTGCAGGAGGGTGAGAGGAGGTGCAATGACATGGTTTGGCACGTTGGATTCGAGCAGGGAGAGGAGTGGCATGGAGAGGTGGTGTCATGCCACGGCATGGCATAATGGTGACAAATTTGTGTACTGCAAAGTGTCTCTGACGCTTGGAGTGGAGCAAGGGGTAGATAGAGGTACTCAAGGTGACCTAACCTTGATGATTTAGTCGATGGTCCACTGGGTTTTAGTGTGTCTAGGGTTGGCAGCAAAGTGCACACAAGGTGCTCGGTAAAATGGCCGCAAAAAGGTAAATTTTGAATTTTACAGTGAATTTTGGTGGAGTGGATTTGATCAATAATATTTGGCACACAATGGTGGTGGTGTTCAAAATTGAGTTTATTTGCAAAATTCCAAATTGGGTATGATCTTGTTTTTGTTTCAAGGTTGCTACTTTGCTTGATCCTAATTTGAAATCCAGCAAAATTTTGCAGGGGTGTGCTTGAGAAAAGTTGTTCACCTTGATGTTGTCTTGGATGAGGTGCAAAGAGTTGGAGTTGTTTAGTTTCAAAATCTCTAAATACAGAGGCTCAAAGTAGGAATCATGAGATAAATGGCAGATTTGGCCATTATCTCATGTGAGCTCAAAAAGATTTCAAATTTGATTTGATTTGAGTTTCTTTGATTCAGAAAGTGTTGTTAAGTGTTTAGTAACATTCTACAAGCAATGGCACAAGTCAAATTGGCCTAGGTCAAGGTTTTGCAAAATGGCCATAAGCACATGTATGTGATGAATTGCATTTTTCTTATTTTCTTCTTTTCTTTTTCTTTGCTTCACTTAGGCATGGTTTAGTGTTTATTTAGTGTTGGATTGAGTTTGGTAAAGGTTTAAAATCATTTGGGTAAGGTATGAGTGCATAGGTCAAGAATTGACAATGTGCCACATATGCCTCTATGTATATTTTTTAGGGATTTCTATTTTCGTGCCCTCAGGTCCTTAGTTGTACTCAGTTTTCCCCAGCTGCTTAGTTTTTCCTCAGTTTTACCCAAGCGTTTGTCTGAACCGCAGAAGGAGCTCGGACGAAGGAATCCCGTTTAGTTGACGTTGGTTGGTGCTGGCAAGTGGGGCCGCTGTTGGTGCCCGCAGTGGACACGTCTCCACTTATCCAGATCATTTTGGGACCCACAACTTGTCCACGTTAGCGCGCCGGACCCACAGCTTACCCAGGTGACCGTTGCAAAATGGGAGCCCGAGCTAGCCCCGCGCCCGTGCCCGTGCCATTGCTTCCCCTTTCTTTCTCCGCGCCCCATTGTTCTTCTTCTCCGCCAGCGGCAGCCCTTCTCCGGCACGCGGGTGATGTCTAGTTTCTCTTCGACCTCCCGTTCTTCATGGCCGCAGTATGGACCCGTGCCTTTGACAAGATGCCCTGACTGCCCACGCCAGGAGCCTCTGAAGCGGTCGATCTGTAAGACGGACGAGAACGGCAACCGTGGACGTGAGTTCGTTGCATGCGAGAGCTTGCCATATAGAGAGGGGATAAGGTTAGATCTCGCTCCAATTTCTCTGTTTTCTCTCGATTTTCTTGTTATTCCCTCGAATTTGGGATTTAGGGTTCACGTTGTTGTTTTCAGATCTTGAAGAAATGCAGGCATTTCGAGTGGATCGATGTGTACGTTCGGAGGCTTCAATTGCAGGAATCAATTGGCGCTATTGGGGGCGCAATTTGGGAGGGGGGGACTTGCTGTAGAGAATGCGGCGGAGAGAGGAGCCGTTCCGATTAGGGACCTTCCGATTATGCCTAATGCTCCCAATGTAGAACTGGTGGAAGTGAAGGGAGAACTGAAGAAAATGAACAAGCAGTTAAGGCAGCTGATCGAGTTGAAGAAGCAAGCTAATCTGATGGCTGGTTGTTTTTTTTGTTGTATAATTACGATCGGATTCTTATCATTGCTCACCAGGCGCTAGAAGTTGTTACAAGGGATACCTTGTTACAAATCCATTATTCAGTTACATGTACTTGTAGTTGTTTTCAAAGTTAGTGTGTGCATTCACCGAAATTACCAACTATATTCCCTTAAAGAAAAGGAAAGCTAAAGATATTTGATAATTGTTAGAGGGGTGACAAATAATGCAATCACCGAAATCCGCAAATATGTATGCCTCATGTTTATACCAAAATTATACCACTTTTAGGCCTTTCCAAAATACCAATACCATATCCCAAACTATATTCCCTAAAAGAAAAGGACAGCTAAAGATAGTTGATAATTGTTAGAGGGGTGACAAATAAGGCAATCACCGAAATCCGCAAATATGTATGCCTCATGTTTATACCAAAATTATACCACTTTTAGGCCTTTCCAAAATACCAATACCATATCCCAAACTATATTCCCTAAAAGAAAAGGACAGCTCAAGATAGTTGATAATTGTTAGAGGGGTGACAAATAATGCAATCACCGAAATCCGCAAATATGTATGCCTCATGTTTATACCAAAATTATACCACTTTTAGGCCGTTCCAAAATACCAATACCATATCCCAAACTATATTCCCTAAAAGAAAAGGACAACTCAAGATAGTTGATAATTGTTAGAGGGGTGACAAATAATGCAATCACCGAAATCCGCAAATATGTATGCCTCATGTTTATACCAAAATTATACCACTTTTAGGCCGTTTCAAAATACCAATACTATATCCCAAACTATATTCCCTAAAAGAAAAGGACAGCTCAAGATAGTTGATAATTGTTAGAGGGGTGACAAATAATGCAATCACCGAAATCCGCAAATATGTATGCCTCATGTTTATACCAAAATTATACCACTTTTAGGCCGTTTCAAAATACCAATATTATATCCCAAACTATATTCCCTAAAAGAAAAGGACAACTCAAGATAGTTGATAATTGTTAGAGGGGTGACAAATAATGCAATCACCGAAATCCGCAAATATGTATGCCTCATGTTTATACCAATACTATATCCCAAACTATATTAAGTGGCAAACTCGTTATTGCACACCGACAGAGAGAGAGAGAGATGGGTGGCCACGAGAGAGAGAGAGAGAGAGAGAGGTTGCCACGAAGAGACGGATAGGGGAATACTGCCCGTTAGATCAGTGGATCAACGGTTCGTGGAGTCGATCCGTGTGACAACGGCTCAACCAATCAGGATAAGTTTGGGCTTCTCAGAGCATTTGTGACAGTACTTGAGGGCAAAACTGAGTAGTACTAAGAATCCAAGGGCACATAAATAGTAAATAGACTAAGGGATTCAAACAAAAGAATTACAAAATGAAAAATGTGTGTTTTGTACAATATAATTCATATTGGGCTACATCAAATTATTTGCAATTCAAATATACATGAGTGTGACAATTATGGCATCATTTAGACAAACTATGTTTTTGGGAAAGATGTTTTGCAAAGGGGTTTGGGTGGAAAACCATGCATCTTCATAGCTACACTAGTGATTTTGAGAAGTGACAATTTGTGGTAAAACTTGATTTATATATGTTTGTTAAGGTTTTCTAGGTGGCAGGTTGCGTAGGAAGACTCCATGAGTAGTTGCCACTATGTTTTTATTTTTTTGGATTTTTTTGCGCATGAAATGACTCAATTAGCTATGTTAATCTCATTTGTTGACTCTCTGTTGACCAGCTACTTGAGGGTAAAACTGAGTATATTGCACTTGCCGGTCTAAGTCCTCGAGGGGAAAACTGAGTACAGATAAAATTTCTGTATAAGGCCTGAGGTTATAACTGAGTACACCAAACGTCCCAGGGTTAGACTCGTGTAGCGGTGCACGCTGCAGCCGTGCATAGCGGATGCGTGTTGCGGTACACGCCACCTTCGTCTTTATAGAGCCCCTCTTTCTCTCCCTCGACGCACGTTCTCACTGGCTCACTGCAACCGCCTCTCCTGTCCCATCATCTTCTCCACAACCGAAGAAAAACCCCGAAGAAAACCGCCGGCGATGGAGAAGAATGAGATGCCCATTGTCGGCACATCAGCCGCCGCCCCCGTCCAGGCCCCTGTCGCTGCTTCCAACGTAGCAGCCGGCGCATCGGCCGCCACCCTCGTCCAGGCCCCTGTCGCTGCTTCCAACGTAGCAGCCGGCGCATCGGCCGCCGCCCCGTCCAGGCCCCTGTCGCTGCTTCCAACGTAGCAGCCGGCGCATCGGCCGCCGCCACCGTCCAGTCCCCCGTCGATTGGGACCCGTACGAACCAGTGCAGTACGACGCGCCGGAGAACCCATACGACACCACCATCGTCGACTACGAGCCGGAGGTAACCCTTTGTTCCCTTGTTCTTATCTCATTTCAATCATTTTGTGTTAGATCTAGCGTTATTACGGTTCGTCTGTTCCTAGTTCAATCCTTTTGTGTTAGATCTTGCGTTATTACTGTTCGTCTCTTCCTAGTTCAATCCTTTTTTGTTAGATCTTGCGTTATTACTGTTCGTCTGTTCCTAGTTCAATCCTTTTGTGTTAGATCTTGCATTATTACTGTTCGTCTGTTCCTAGTTCAATCCTTTTGTGTTAGATCTTGCGTTATTACTGTTCGTCTGTTCCTAGTTCGATCCTTTTGTGTTAGATCTTGCGTTAATAGTGTTTGTGATTTGCTTTTGTTTAAGATTTGTGCCGATGATGATGAATATTTGGGCATCCCTAAATTGATTCAGGGTTTGGTCAGTAAACAATTGGTGTGTACAAATTTGTTGTGCATGATCTTTGGTTTACTGACTCAAATCCTGGATATAAGTGTGTCCAATGTAACTGAGGCTACCTCTTTTTTTCGAGCCCATATTATCATGCATGATTTTTTGTTCACTCTCTGTTCAATCATCGTTGCAATTGACTCCGTGTTTTTTGCACGATCTTTGGTGCTACGTGACAGGTGGAGAGCAGCGACGTCGACAGCGACGACAAGTCCTTCCACACCAAGACTCGTCACGTCCTCAGGAGGCTGCAGTCCGGCCATTACGATGGCCCCTTTGCTCGAGGCATTTACAAGTGCCCCTTCTGCAACAGGAGGCTCCGCGACACCGACTTCAACTCCCCTGGTGAACCATGCTGAATCCATTGGCAGATGTGGCGCTAGAGTTGGAAGGACCGTGAACGTGCATGCGTACATGGCCAAACACAAAGCACTTGGGATTCACCTGCGCAACCTCCAAGCGAGTCACACGCGCTACCTGGAGGCGTTGAACGTGCCTACTGCACTCTCTGTATGTGACTGCTCTATCTGTAGAGCAGCTTAAATTCATGTAAAATGTAGCTTATGTTGGATCTATCGGTACTACTTTTGGATCTGTCCTGAATATATCTATGCTATGTTGGTTGCTGTATGCAGCTTATCCTATATTTTCTCTCTGGATTTGTGCCCTAGATTTCCTACCTGATTGGGTAAAAACGAAGGCATAAAGAAATGAATGGCGTTAAAAAACAGAAGGAGAAGCTGCTCTAGATTTGCTACCAATTTGGGCTATCAAATATGAATGAGATCGAGCGATAGAGAGGAAAAAGGTACATTGAAAACTGCTAATCTGGGCGAAAGAGACAGAAACCACTCGTGCCCCCGTCCCGGACCCACACGGCTCCACACGCTACGGCCCCACACGCTACGGCCACACAAACACGGCCTCGTCCTGTCCCACGCGGTCCCTTCCTACCAGCCCCACACGACGCGGTCCCACACGACGCGACCCCACAAACGACACGACCCCACTCGTCAGCACGGAACGGTCAACTTAACGGATTCCTTCCGTCCGAGCTCCTTCTGCGGTTCAGACAAACGTTTGGGTAAAACTGAGGAAAAACTAAGGAGCTGGGGAAAACTGAGCACAACTAAGGACCCGAGGGCACGAAAATAGAAATATTTTTATTTTCTTTTTATTTCACCTTAGATTTAGTTGGTAAAGGATAGGTTGGGTTTGTTGAGGTTTTGCAAACCATCTAGCAAGGTAGAACATGGCATAGTTGATTATTTGCAAAAATAGCCATAGGCTTACATAGGCCTATTCTTTTTAATTTAATTCCTTTTTATTTGGTTTTATCTTGGAGGGTAAAAAGAAGGGTGAGGTTTAGGGTTTTAGAACATTTGATAAGCATACCAACACTCATCATGGCAGTAACACAAGGATTAAGTATGAGCACTATGCATAGTCATTGATTTAATACAAGTTTTTGTTGGTTCTCATTTTTGGAAAAAGGAAATTCATTTTCTTCTTTGTTTGAAAAATTGGGATGTTACAAACCCTTCCCCCTTAAACAAATCTCGTCCCGAGATTTTAAGAAAAGTTAGGTTCCTAAGAGAGATTGGGCAATTGGATTAATAGGAAAACATATTTGGCATGGCCTGAGGTGCTTCCTGTGCTTCTGTTGCATTCATGTGGTAGAGCCGGCCGTTGCGGTTGTTCTGGTTCCTTCTAGCTGCAAAACGGCGCTGTTGCTGGGCAGGTGCAGTGGTATTGGGGGCAGTCTTAGCTAACCTTTTGGGGCACTCATTGGAGTAGTGACCCACAGTTCCACATTCATAGTAAGTTATGGTGGACTTGTCCTTGGGGTTGACGGGAACAGCGTTGCTTCCAGTCCTTGGGGCAGTATTGGGGTTGTTGTTGTTACCATTCTGGTGGTGGTTGCTGTTGTTGTTGGGGTTGCTGTTGTTGTTTTTGCTGTTGATGTTGTTGTTGTTGCCTCCGGGCTTTGGGGGTCCTCCATTATTGTTGGAGTAGTTCGGACGGTAAGTCTGAGCAGGTGGCTTGTTGTATCTTGGGGCAAATCCCCCAGATGAATTGTTGCGGTACTTCTGTGTATGGTGGGGTCCATTATGGTTCATCATACGGCGTTTGCGATTCTCGTTGGCTTGATTCAGCTTCCCTTCCATCTGTATTGCTGAATCCAGAAGGGCTTCTAGGTCAGCGAACGGAATGTTCACTAACCCAGTTGCATCTCATCGTGCAGTCCATTCAGAAATCTTTCCTTCCTCTTCTCATTTGTGTCGGTCTCATCCGGGGCGTACCTTGACAGAGTGAGGAATCTGTCGCGGTATTCCACCACCGACATCCTTCATTGCTTGAGTTCACGGAACTCGTCCCTCATCTTCTTGATCAGTCCTTGAGGCACATGGTACTTGCTGAACTTGAGTTTGAAGTCCTCCCAAGTCATCATCTATCCCGCATTCATTGCACGGGCACTTGTCCACCAGGCTCTGACAGGTCCTGATAGGTAATGGGTGGCGAACAATACTTTCTCAGCGGCTTCTACTCCTGCAACTTCTAGGTTGTTCTCCATTGTCTGGAGCCAGTCATCAACATCTAGTGGCTCTTCAGTTTTGCTGAACATGGGTGGGTTAGTGTTCTGGAAATTCTTCAATTTGAATCCAGGGTGATCATGGTTTCCATGGCCTTGATTGTTCTGTGCTATCTGTTGTAGGGCTGCAATATTGGCTTGGCGTTCAGCTCTCTCGGCTTCTCGGTCTGCCATCATCATTTGCAGCATCTGCAGCATTGCGTCTTGGTTGGCGCTGCGGGTCGGTGGGGCCATCTGAATATTGAGGTAGATGATAAGATAAGAGTGAAATTTCTATGGTTTGTTTGGTTTAAAGTTCAAAAAGTTTTAAAACTTGAGTAGTGTTGAGGGGGTACAACCAACAACACTTTTTCATTCATACCAAACATCACACATTACAAAGCTAACACACCGTTGGTTTTAAGAACCATTCATTCGCTCTACGATACAAGGGGACCGATACAAACTCACACCTACGGAAGTGGTCAAGTGAAACTACTACTCATCATCCACATTTATCGGGATGTGGTCATCTTCTCGGGCCTCCAGAAACTCCTAGTCTTCCATATCCATGTTCCCATCTTCCTCGAAATCATCATCATCACTCAGGAAGGCTGCTCCTCCCTGCATGTCTTCACCTTCTTCTTCTAGATCCATCAGTTGGTCCTCTTGGGCCTTGACAGTTGCCTCCAAGGATACTATCTTTGCGCGGAGGCGCGCAATGGTAGCGTCCTTCTTGGCACGCTGCTGGCGGAGTGTCTTGCGCTCATGGGCAAGGATCCTGACGGTATCGGTCTGCTACGCTAGGTGGGCGTGAGTCTGGTTGGCGTAGACGCGACAGTTGTCCAGCTCCTTCTGGGTCTCGTGCAGCATAAAGTCCAGGTGTTCCATGTGATACTGCAGCTCCGGGTGGGGTGACAGTGCCCTGGGTCCTCCGATGGAGTCATGCCTTGCAAAGTGAGCAAAGCGAGTCCCATAAAGCTCAGTCACATGCTGCCCACTGATACGTCTCCAACGTACCTATAATTTCTGATGTTCCATGCTTGTTTTATGACAATACTTACATGTTTTGCTTGCACTTTATAATGTTTTTATGCGTTTCCGAACTAACCTATTAACAAGATGCCAAGTGCCAGTCCTGTTTTTCTGTTTTTGGTTCCAGAAAGGCTGTTCGGGCAATATTCTCGGAATTGGACGAAATCAACGCCAAAGATCTTATTTTTCCCGGGAGGCTCCAGAACACCGAAGGGGAGTCGGAGGAGAGCCAGGGGGCCACCACACATGTGGGCCGCGCGGCCCCAGGCCTGGCCGCGCCGGCCTAGTGGGAGGCCACCCTGTCAGCCCTCCTGCGCCGCCTCTTCGCCTATTTAAGCCCTTTCGACCTAAAAATGCAGTACCAATTGACGAAACTCCAGAAAGGCTCCAGGGGCGCCGCCGCCATCGCGAAACTCCACTTCGGGGGACAGAAGTCTCTGTTCCGGCACCTGCCGGGACGGGGAAGTGCCCGGAAGCCATCTCCATCAACGCCACCGCCTCCATCATGCTCCGTGAGTAGTTCCCCCATGGACTACGGGTTCTAGCTGTAGCTAGTTGGTATACTCTCCCCATGTACTTCAATACAATGATCTCATGAGCTGCCTTACATGATTGAGATTCATCTGATGTAATCGGTGTTGTGTTTGTTGGGATCCGATGGATTGTTACGTTATGATTGTCTATCTACAAAGTTTGTGAAGTTATTGTTGCTGCAATCTTGTTGTGTTTAATGCTTGTCACTAGGGCCCGAGTGGCATGATCTTAGATTTAAGCTATACTTATTGCTTAGATTGTATCTACAAGTTGTATGCACATGTCTATGTCCGGAACCAAAGGCCCCAAAGTGACAGAAATTGGGACAACTGGAGGGGGCTTAGATATGAGGATCACATGTTTTCACGGAGTGTTAATGCTTTGCTCCGGTGCTCTATTAAAAGGAGTGCCTTAATTTCCAGTAGATTCCCTAGAGGCCCGGCTGCCACCGGCTGGTAGACAAAAGATGTTGTACAAGTTTCTCATTGCGAGCACGTATGACTATATATGGGAAACATGCCTACATGATCAATAGACTTGATGTTCTGTCTTAATGCTATTTCAATCCTATCAATTGCCCAACTGTAATTTGTTCACCCAACACTTGTTATTGGAGAGTTGCCACTAGTGTAGATAGCTGGGAACCCCGGTCCATCTCGCATCATCATATACTCGTTCTACATGTCATTGGAAGTAGTATCAACTATTTTCTGGTGCCATTGCTCTCATATTGCTATTACTGCTGCTGTGTTACTGTTACTACCTGCTCTCATATCTGCTACTGTCACATCACCCCTGTTACTAGTGCTTTTCAGGTGCAACTGAATTGACAACTCAGTTGTTAAGGCTTATAAGTATATTTTACCTCCCTTGTGTCGAATCAATAAATTTTGGTTTTACTTCCCTCGAAGACTGTTGCGATCCCACTTGTGGGTCATCAAGACTATTTTCTGGCGCCGTTGCCGGGGAGGCATAGCTCTACTCATAAGTTCACCTGGGGAGTACACTCTACCTCTCTCTCTGTTTTTACTTTGTTTTATTTTGTTTTGCATAGTTTACTTTTGCTTAGTTTCTTTTTGTCTTGTTTTACTTTTCCTATATACCCAAAAATCCATAAAAATTTGAAAAACCTAAAAATTAAAAACTGTTGTTATGGGAGAACCAACAACCTACTTGGAGCTTATAGAATGTTATAATAATTATAGAGAATCAAGAACTGGTAAAATAATGAGTGCTATGATAGAAAAATTGAATACAATGGCTAGAATCTTGCTTAGACGCCATGATATAAACTGTTGCTCTCAACAGGATACTAAACATCTTAAATTTCAATGTGGCTTTAGTGAGGAATTTTTAATTAAGAACTATAATCGGAATTGCTATATTCATTATGGGTTCGAAGAGGTAGAACAATTTGTCTTATTTATGGGAGCCTCCGAGATAGAATCCTTCATGGTTGAGAATTATGAAACTTGTGCTATTTGTAAGGACCTTAAAGATTATGTCTCTACTATCCTTAATTCTTGTATAGAATGCTACAGTAGGAATCCTTATATCCTTGATTATAAAGAGAGACACATTAATGCACAAGAATGCACTCACAATTTGCAGGAACCTGTGGAAGAAGAAATTGATGAACCTGAAAGCTCATTGGATGAAAAAGAGGAGGAAATTGATGAACCTGAAAGCTCATTGGATGAAAAAGAAGAGGAGAGTGATGAACAAAAGGAGGAAGAATGGATTAGCTACCCATGCCAACCTTCTAATGAGAGTAACTCTTTATCTCTTACACTATTTGATTGTCCTCCATGCTTACCGAAAGAGGATGAATGTTATGTTCCTGTGGATTCTCTTGAAATATTTCCTATGAGTAAAACTTGTGAGAATAATTATGCTACTGTTATCTATGATAATCCATGCTACTTTGATAAATCTTATGATAATGCTTTGTTTGTGCCTGATGTTGAAATGCATGGTACTAAAGAATTTTGCTTGGCAAATGTTTATGATAAAGCTCTAGATGATGGCCCTATGTTACTTGATAATATTAATTGTGCTACTAATGAAAATGGGATTGGAGAGTTTTTGACTTTATCTATGAGTCCCATATCTCTTGAGATTGATCAACTACCTTGTTATTTTATTAATAAAAGTAAGTTTGAAAGTTTTAATTCCACTATTCTTGAACTTGATAAAAATTATGTGTTTGGAAATCATGAAAAGTATGCTGCATGTGATAGTTATATTGTTGAGTTTATTCATGAAGCTACTGAAAATTATTATGAGAGAGGAAAATATGGTTGTAGAAATTTGCATGGTACTAAAATACCTCTCTATATGCTGAAAATTTTGAAGTTACTCTTGTTTTATCTTCTTATGCTTGTCACTCTGTTCTTCATGAATTTATTTGTGTACAAGATTCCTTTTCATAGGAAGTGGATTAGACTTAAATGTGTTTTGAATTTGCTTCTTGATGCTCTCTGTTGCTTCAACTCTTATTTCTTGCGAGTGCATCATTAAAATTACTGAGCCATCTTAATGGCTATAAAGCACTTCTTGGAGATAACCCATGTGTTTATTTTACTACAGAAATTTTTGTTTTGTTGAGTCTTGGAAGTTGTTTACTACTGTAGCAACCTCTCCTTATCTTTATTTTATTGCAATGTTGTGCCAAGTAAAGTCTCTATGGCAAAGTTGATGCTAGATTTGGATTTCTGCGCAGAAACAGATTTCTATCTGTCACGAATCTGGGCATATTTCTCTGTAGGTAACTCAGAAAAATCTGCCAATTTACGTGCGTGTTCCTCAGATATGTACGCAACTTTCATTTGTTTTGAGTTTTCTGATTTGAGCAACGGAAGTACCATTTTAAAATTCGTTTTTACTGGCTGTTCTGTTTTGGCAGATTCTGTCTCTGTTTTTTGCATTGTCTCTTGTGGACTTTATGTGAGGCTTTCTAGACGTAGAGGGCTGTAGCTAATGTTTTATTGAGTTCTTGCAATGTGCCACTACAGGACCAAGGTGGATTCAAATTTTTTGAGTACTAACCCCTCTAATGAAGTTTATGAGAAGTTTGGTGTGAAGGAAGTTTTCAAGGGTCAAGAGAGGAGGATGATATATGATCAAGAAGAGTGAAAAGTCAAAGCTTGGGGATGCCCCCGTGGTTCATCCCTGCATATTTCAAGGAGACTCAAGCGTCTAAGCTTGAGGATGCCCAAGGCATCCCCTTCTTCATCAACTTATCAGGTTTCTTCTATTGAAACTATATTTTTATTCGGTCACATCTTATGTTCTTTACTTGGAGCGTCTGTGTGTTTTTATTTTTGTTTGTGTTTGAATAAAGATGGATCCTAGCAATCCTTGTTTGGGAGAGAGACACGCTCCGCTTTTTCATATGAACACTTGTTCTTCATTTTACTCTTAATGTTCAATGATAAAAGTTGGAAGCTACAATACTTATTGGTATTTGGTTGGAAATAGAAAATGCCTCATAATGTCTTGGATAATTTGACACTTGGCAATTGTTTTGAGCTCTCAAGTAGATCATGATTAAGTTTTTTCATGTAGTTTAAACCTATTAGTGGAGAACTACCGTAGAGCTTGTTAAAATTGGTTTGCATGATTGGTCTCTCTTAAGGTCTAGATATTTTCTGGTAAAAGTGTTTGAGCAACAAGGAAGACAGTGTAGAGTATTATAATGCTTGCAATATGTTCTTATGTAAGTTTTGCTGTACCGGTTCATACTTGTGTTTGCTTCAAATAACCTTGCTAGCCTAAGCCTTGTATCGAGAGGAATACTTCTCATGCATCCAAAATCCTTGAGCCAACCACTATGCCATTTGTGTCCACCATATCTACCTACTATGTGGTATTTCCTGCCATTCCAAAGTAAATTGCTTGAGTGCTACCTTTAAACAATTCAAAATTTATCACCTCTGATTTGTGTCAATGTTTTATAGCTCATGAGGAAGTATGTGGTGTTTATCTTTCAATCTTGTTGGGCAACTTTCATATGGACTAGTGGCACATCCGCTATCCAATAATTTTGCAAAAAGAGCTGGCAATGGGATTCCCAGTCCCAAATTAATTAACTTAAATGGACACTCCTCCATGGTTTGTGATTGTTGGACGGCACCCGAAGGATTCGGTTAGCCATGGCTTGAGAAAGCAAAGGTGGGGAGGAGTGTCATCATAATGAAACTAAAATAAAAAGGCACTCCTTCATGGTATGAGATTGTTGGCAGGCACCCGAGGATTCGGTTAGCCATGGTTTGTGAAAGAAAGGTTGGAAGGAGTGCCACCCAAAAATAAAATAAAATGGGAGCTGCTCTTTGAAGGTTTGTCTGGCAAGGGGTTAGAGTACCCGCTACCATTCGTTGACAACAACAAACACCTCTCAAAACTTTACTTTTATACTCTCTTGATGTTTTCAAAACCAAAGCTCTAGCACAAATATAGCAATCGATGCTTTCCTCTTTGAAGGACCATTCTTTTACTTTATGTTGAGTCAGTTTACCTACTTCCTTCCATCTTAGAAGCAAACACTTGTGTCAACTGTGCATTGATTCTTACATACTTACATATTTGCATTCATCATATTACTTTGTGTTGACCATTATCCATGAGATATACATGTTGAAAGTTGAAAGCAACCGCTGAAACTTAAATCTTCCTCTGTGTTGCTTCGATGCCTTTACTTTGAATTTATTGCTTTGTGAGTTAACTCTTGTGCAAGGCTTTTGATGCTTGTCTTGAAAGTACTCTTCATGAAAAGTTTTGCTATATGTTATCTATTTGCTAGCAACTATAAATCATTGCCTTGAGTCACTTCATTCATTTCATATGCTTTGTAATAGTATGATCAATGTTATGTAAGTAGCATGTCACTACAGAAATTACTCTTTTTATCGTTTACCTACTCGAGGACGAGAGGAACTAAGCTTGGGGATGCTTGATACGTCCAACGTACCTATAATTTCGATGTTCCATGCTTGTTTTATGACAATACTTACATGTTTTGCTTGCACTTTATAATGTTTTTATGCGTTTTCCGGAACTAACCTATTAACAAGATGCCAGTGCCAGTTCCTATTTGTGTTTTTGGTTCCAGAAAGGCTGTTCGGACAATATTCTCGGAATTGGACGAAATCAACGCCAAAGATCTTATTTTTCCCGGGAGGCTCGAACACCGAAGGGGAGTCGGAGGAGAGCCACCACACACATGTGGGCCGCGCGGCTGCCTGGCCCGCCGGCCTGAGTGGGAGGCCACCCTGTCAGCCCTGCGCCGCCTCTTCGCCTATTTAAGCCCTTTCGACCTAAAAACACAGTACCAATTGCGAAACTCCAGAAAGACTCCGGGCGCCGCCATGTGCGAAACTCAATTCGGGGGACAGTCTCTGTTCCGGCACCCTGCGGGACGGGGAAGTGCCCCGAGCCATCTCATCAACGCCACGCCTCCATCATGCTCCGTGAGTAGTTCCCCCATGGACTACGGGTTCTAGCTGTCGCTAGTTGGTATTCTCTCCCCCATGTACTTCAATACAATGATCTCATGAGCTGCCTTACATGATTGAGATTCATCGATGTAATCGGTGTTGTGTTTGTTGGGATCCGATGGATTGTTACGTTATGATTGTCTATCTACAAAGTTTGTGAAGTTATTGTTGTTGCAATCTTGTTGTGTTTAATGCTTGTCACTAGGGCCCGAGTGGCATGATCTTAGATTTAAGCTCTACTTATTGCTTAGATTGTATCTACAAGTTGTATGCACATGTCTATGTCCGGAACCAAAGGCCCCAAAGTGACAGAAATTGGGACAACTGGAGGGAAAGGCTTAGATATGAGGATCACATGTTTTCACGGAGTGTTAATGCTTTGCTCGGTGCTCTATTAAAAGGAGTACCTTAATATCCAGTAGTTTCCCTAGAGGCCCGGTTGCCACCGGCTGGTAGGACAAAGATGTTGTACAAGTTTCTCATTGCGAGCACGTATGCCTATATATGGGAAACATGCCTACATGATCAATAGACTTGATGTTCCGTCTTAATGCTATTTCAATCCTATCAATTGCCCAACTGTAATTTGTTCACCCAACACTTGTTATTGGAGAGTTGCCACTAGTGTAGATAGCTGGGAACCCCGGTCCATCTCGCATCATCATATACTCGTTCTACATGTCATTGGAAGTAGTATCAACTATTTTCTGGTGCCATTGCTCTCATATTGCTATTACTGCTGCTGTATACCGCTTTTCTATATTCTACACTCGTCACATCACCCCTGTTACTAGTGCTTTTCCAGGTGCGGCTGAATTGACAACTCAGTTGTTAAGGCTTATAAGTATTCTTTACCTCCCCTTGTGTCGAATCAATAAATTTGGGTTTTACTTCCCTCGAAGACTGTTGCGATCCCCTATACTTGTGGGTCATCACCCACACAGACGGGCAAGTGCTTCCTGCATGGCTCTAGCTAGTCCATCTAGCCAGTTGCTTTCCATGACAGAGAAATGGATCCTCTCAGAAATAGGAGGCTCCCGCTTGCCTCTCAGGTCCGCGATGATAACCCACTGCAGTTCCCTTCCGGGCTGGTGGTCCACTTGAGTTCCAAGGAACTCCGGGTGCGGGCGTCCGAGATGCTCAGACAAAGCGTCTAAGTCCCTCTCGAAGATCATGTTCCCACCATTCCCCAACTGGTAAAACTTGGTGTTGTGGGGCAATGCCATCTAAAATAGAATTGGATGAGTAAGTTAGAGAAGTGCAAGTGTGTCAAATTTTTATGTATAATTTCAAGAAAAAGTATGGATTTCTCTTTTGAAAAGATCTCAGAGGTAAGAGTGTGAATAAGTTTTTAGAAATATTCACTTCATTGGTTATGAAACTAAGTTTTTCAGACGTCCATTCTAACTAGGGTCTCCTAAGGTCAAACAATGGCTCTGATACCAACTTGTCAACACCCGGATTTTTAAGTCCAGATGCCTATTATTCCATACTTACGCAATCGGAAGATTGTTGCGAGACATAACAGTTGATATCATAAGTCATCATTCATTACAAACCATAGTCGTCTTACAAAATATATATCACATGATCCAATATTACACAAATAGTTGATCTAATGATCAACGAACATATTACATAGCGGAAGCGTAGTAGTAGTGGACTATCTAATTCCACATGCCAACGCTTGACGTTAGAAGAACTCCTAGTTGTTGTAGACGTCCTGCTGGCCGTCATCTTCATATTGCTGCTCCTCTTCATAGTCTGGCCATTTGAATAGCCAGGGACACAGCCGTGAGTACTTTTAAAGTACTCGCAAACTAATACTAGTGTAAGTACCATCAATTTTATTAAGAGGTTGCTAAGCTCTAGGTTTATTTTCATAAAGCCAATTTTAGTTCATAAACATTTAGTAAAAGACTCCTCATTTGCTAACTAGCTCAAGTGGGAATATTAGTGTCATTCCCACAACTCTGTTGTGCTTCAATTCAAATTCACCATTCATGTCACCATTTCATTTCAGAAAACATCTGACAACGGAACAGTATGGCCTTTCCAATCGTCCGTAACCGTGGACACGACTATTCGAATAGGTTTACACTCTGCAGAGGTTGCACACTTGTGCCACAACATTTGATTACATCCGTCAGGGATAACCCTGAATAATCGTAACTCAGTACGCGGATCATCAACCATAACCTTTCACTTACATATCCTAGTATAGGCACCTCTCCCCATGAGCTTGGCCTCCCAGTGAAGACGAACCGTCAGCCTGGGAACTGCACAGGGCTTGGACCGGACATTCACCTCATTTCACGTTATTTCACATCATTTCACTTTCAACGGAGGCAGCCTCGGCATAACTCCTATGACGCTTGTTTAGAGGGAACCCATACTAAGACACATAAACTTCCAGTTAAGCCCTACCCATAATCATGTATTGTGGGGGTACTTGTAAATTGGAATGGTATCGCATCCGAACCCAACCATCAGTTTTTGTAAAGTTCACCATGTCATTCATAAGTCACATTCACCTTCAAAATCTTTCAATAGAATTACTCGTCATTCCAAGGTTTTCAAAGTCATTTCATTTCACATGTTCCCATCTAGAGTAGTCAATTTTATTTGTTAGCACTAGAAACTAGTCATGAGGGGTGCTAACTAGATTATAGATTTCTAGGCTAAGTGTGATGCTCTTGTACTACTCCATATCTAGACCAAGTGAATCATGAATCAAAAATAATCTTTCATAAACCAAAGTCAAAAACTTGTAAGGTAAAAACTTGGGATAGGATCATTAAGCATAAAGTAAATTGTGATGAGGCCTTGCTCTTGTAGAGCTTTGCCTTAGGGTAGCTTGCAAGAATATTAGCTTGCCTTGGTTGGTGTACTGATCAAAGTGGTCTTCTTCTTCCTGGAAGTAGACCTCCTCCTCCTGGTACTCCTTGGTACTAGCGTCTAAAAACGGATACGAGGTACACAATCACCAAACAATGCTTAAGGGCTATACTAAACACACCAATGGTTTACACAAGCTATTCTATCATCACAACATTACTATCATGTTGGTTGACTTTGTTTTCTTCTTAAGAAAAATAATTTCCTCTCATTACAAATATTGATTAGGCTTCTCTTTAGTTCTTGGAGAAATAATTTCCTCTCATTGAATCTTGTTTAAGATTTAATTTCCTCAAATAATAATGTATGAACCCATGTTGACTAAGGTCAACACTTCATAATCATCCTTTGGGAAAATGATTTAAATGAGGTATTACACCTCATGCAATTTAATACTATCTCATAAATGATTTAATGTCACCCAATAATTCAACATGAGATTATGTAGACCATGGTCAATACCTCATGTTGACTTACTTGAGACAAGATTTAAATGAGAGAAATTCCTCTCATATGATTTAATAAATAATTTTGGATAATTTAAATGGACTAGAGATAGCCATAGAGCCATTACTTAATCTAGACCATGATCATACAAACAACTATGTCATATTTTTACATATTCAGGTAGACAATATGAAATGCGATTTTTGAGAGTTGATTTTTAATAAATATTTGAATTTGGAAAAGGCCCTGCCTTGTTATTTTTATCACATTAATTCTACAACGAATCTAGGGTTGAGACCAGTGTAGTTGTTTAGATAATTTTCTAAGCTTTCTAAATATATAAAATTTATTAAATTTGGCCAGGTAGATTTTATTCTATTCCATTTTGAAAATAGTCTCTGCAAGCAATTTGATTAAATTCAAAAATTTGAATTTAAACGATTGGGCTTGCGCGTGAAACGCAGTTGGGATAAGCAGAGAAAATAAGATGGGCCGGCCCAGCTGCACGTCTCGCGTGAGCGGGCCGCCTGACAATGGGTTCCATCTGTCAGCCCCACTTAAAATGGCGAAACGGTACGCGCGCGCGTCTGGGACACACGATCAGGCGATGATCGGACGACTCACGCTCGTCGTCGTCGACGGCGAGAGGAGCGTACTGGCGCGGCGAGGGTAGGGGGTCGGCGGCTCACCGGCGGCGCGGCGATCGTCGGCGAGGTGCTGCGTGGAGTTGAGGACGAACGGGGCTCGTGACAGCTCCGGGGGTGGCTCCTAGCTTCTCCTTCTTCCGCGGCGGCGCTACGGGCACCGGTGGTGAAATTGGAGGGCGGTGGTGGCTAATGTTGAGCAGCGAGTGGATGAGGAGAGGCAGTGAGGAGAGGGAAAGCTTGTGGTGTGGAGAGTTCAGTGAGGGGATCCCTCCTTTTATAGCGGCGCGAGGGTCTGAGGCGCGGCGGAGGAAGTCATCCATGGCGACGTCGCTACAGGGGCGCGGAGTGGCTGGGAGCCGACGCAGCGAGTGGCGGGGACAGGGCGGTGACGCAGGGCTTGACTCTGGGGAAAATGAGGCGGAGACGAGGACGGGCGCGTGCTGTCTCCGTCGCGGGTACCGGCGGACGTTGTTAATGGCCTCGTCGTGTACGGGGTTCCCGCGGGCCAATGAGCTTGTCCGGAGGTAGCTGGTGACCTGGTGATGGCGTAGGAGAAAGGAGGGGAGGCGACGGTGACCGCGGCGAGGCGCTCTGTCGCGTCCAGGGCTTGTCCGTGCACGTTCTGGCGTGCACGTGCGTCTCTGGGCGCCCTCGTGCCGGCGTGTGGGTGCACCAATTTATCGAGCAACGTGTCTAGCAGGTGTGGGGGGTGAGAGGAGGTGCAATGACATGGTTGGCACGTTGGATTCGAGCAAAGAGAGAGGAGTGGCATGGAGAGGTGTGGTGGATGCCGGCATGGCATAATTGTGCAAATTTGAATTGTGCTCTGGTACTGCAGGTGGATCAAGGGGTAGATAGAGGTACTCAAGGTGACCTAAGCTTGATGATTTAGTCGATGGTCCACTGGGTTTTTAGTGTAGGGTTGGCAGAAAGTGCACACAAGGTGCTCGGTAAAATGGCCGCAAGAAGGTAAATTTTGAATTTTACAGTGAATTTGGTGGAGTAGATTTGAATAATATTTGGCACACAATGGTGGTGGTGGTGTTCAAAATTAAGTTTATTTGGAAAATTCCAAATTGGGTATGATCTTGTTTTTGTTTCAAGGTTGCTACTTTGCTTGATCCTAATTTGAAATCCAGCAAGAATTTGCAGGGGTGTGCTTGAGCAAAGTTGTTCACCTTGATGTTGTCTTGGATGAGGTGCAAAGAGTTGGAGTTGTTTAGTTTGAAAATTTTGAAATACAGGGGCTCAAAGTAGTGCATCATGAGATAAATGGCAGATTTGGCCATTATCTCATGTGAGCTCAAATGATTTCAAATTTGATTTGATTTGAGTTTCTTTGATTCAAAAAGTGTTGTTAAGTGTTTAGTAACATTATACAACTAATTGGCACAAGTCAAATTGTCCTAGGTCAAAGTTTTGCAAAATGGCCATAAGCACATGTATGTGATGAATTGCATTTTTCTTATTTTCTTCTTTTCTTTTTCTTTGCTTCACTTAGGCATGGTTTAGTGTTTATTTAGTGTTGGATTGAGTTTGGTAAAGGTTTCAAATCATTTGGGTAAGGTATGAGTGCATAGGTCAAGAATTGCCATTATGGCTATGTGCCACATGCCTCTATGTATATTTTTATTTTCTTTTTATTTCACCTTAGCTTTAGTTGGTAAAGGATAGGTTGGGTTTGTTGAGGTTTTGCAAACCATCTAAACAAGGTAGAACATGGCATAGTTGATTATTTGCAAAAATAGCCATAGGCTTACATAGGCCTTTTCTTTTTAATTTGATTCCTTTTTATTTGGTTTTATCTTGGAGGGTAAAAAGAAGGGTGAGGTTTAGGGTTTTAGAACATTTGATAAGCATACTAACACTCATCATGGCAGTAGCACAAGGATTAAGTATGAGCACTATGCATAGTCATTGATTTAATAAAAGGTTTTGTTGGTTCTCATTTTTGGAAAACGGAAATTTATTTTCTTCTTTGTTTGCAAATTTGGGATGTTACACCGGTATTGATAAACGCAGACATCTTCACCAAGAAAAAGCTTGACATTAAGGGGAGACATAGCATGGTCCCGGTCGTCCCCTTCTGTGCGGCCTTCTGGGCCTTTTCCGCGTCAGTGCGGTTCTTGGCCTTGCCCCTCTGTGTGACGACCATCCTCGCCGCCACCTCTACCGCTACCTGAGCCATGAGATCAGCCACAGATCCCTTACCGGCCGACACAGGGCTGACCGACACCTATGACTCATAGATGGGATGTGAGAAACAAGGAATGGCAAATGTGGCCAACACAAACCCTAACAAGATCATCATAAATAACCCTAGAGCATACACGAAGAAGCCCTACATCATGTTATACACTAGCAAGATCAAACCCTAGGAAGATCTGACAACTCCTAACCAAGATCTAACCCTAAGCGAGGAACCAGGGTGAGAGAGATTCTTTACAGTCATCACCGGAGGTGAAGGAGAGCAGCACGAGGAAGAAGATGGAGCCGAGGTGCAGTCGTCAGCGCCGCCGAAGACGACCAGAGATGTGTGCGTTGCTTACCTGCTTGCCGACGGGAGGTGGAGCTCGAAATTGTGGGTAGAGTGGATGATTCGAACCGGCTGGTGAGGGAGGTGTAGACATAGAGGAGGGGCGCAACTAGGGTGACAGAATCCTTCCCGTCCCCTTTTCTCTTTTCGCCTCTGCGCGCCGCAGCTCGCGCAATCTCCCTCCTCGTCCCGGCTTGTGCAGCCAAAGATTCGTTTTTGCATCACCACGACGCGAGATGTGGGTGGCTCGCTGGAAACGGTCGATTCGACATTCCTCCCGGGCAAGGCCCAATCACTAGTGGAAAATGGTGCTTTTGCACCGGTTGGTAAGGCCCATATGCACCGGATGCCCAACCGGTGCAAAGCATCCGGTGCAAAAGGCTCCCCCCTTTTGCACCGGTTCAGTTACGAACCGGTGCTAAAGGGGCACCACGTGGCAGCTGTCGGGCGCCCGAGCGAGAGGGCCTTTAGCACCGGTTCGTATTATGAACCGGTGCTAAAGGGTCTGCAAGAAAATATTCCAAATTCAAAAAAAAATATTCGAATTATTTTTCGCTCCCTCTTTTTTTTTCTTTTTTTTTCAGAATCTCTAATATTTTAGTTATTTCACAAGTTTAGTCTCTAACTACCCTTATCTCTAGTCTAATTACTTACTCGTGCTCAGACTTCCCGCTCGGTCACCCATCCTCCCACTACTCTAGCACTAGCACGCTTAACTTCCAAGTTCCTTTCCATCCATCCAAGTGCCGCGCGCATGTATGTGATAGTTATATCATATCAATCCTATTAACATATCGGTCGATGTCATATTTCTTTATTGTTCGAATTTCAAATAATTCTTTTAATAAACAAAAGTAATGATATAATAATAATCTTGAATAAATAAATAAACATTAACTTTATAATTTATATTATTTTTAATTATTTTCAATTTTTAATTTTTCTAATTTTTTTGCCAAACCTAAAACCTGAAAAATTGAAAAACTTATAATTTGCTAAAATTAATAGTAATCTTTATGCAGGAGGCAATTATTAATTTAATTTTGAAAAATAAAAAAATATAAAATCCTAAATTTCTAAAAAAAACTAAAATCTTCCTGCTTTCATATTTTAATTTAGAATTTTGAGAATCTAAAAATTGGCTAACCGGGTAAACCCTGGTGAATTCGAATGTAACTTTTTCCCACGATGATTTTGATATATTAAGTACGTTTTTTTCCGACGTCGTATGCAAAAGTTAATGCGGTTTTAACATTTTTAAAACTTTTTTTTGCAAAAGAAAATTGAAATTCAAATTTGTTAATTTTCCCTAATAGTAGGTTGCGTAACATACAGGAATCTCAAAAGATTTTTATTTTTTGAATTTTCTATCATTTTCTTTTCTATTTTACGATGTTAAAAGGCGATCCACGCACGACCGGTGCTAAGGTAGACCTTTAGCACCGGTTAAATGCAACTTCCAGTGCAAAAGGGTTCGCGACTGACGCCAACCCTTTAGTAACATGAATCGGTGCTAAAAGGTCCGCACGAACCGGTGCTAATGACCCCTTTAGCACCGGTTCGTGCCAAATCCGGTGCAAAAGCTCTTTGGAGCAAAAAACCAAAACTCTTGTTTCTACTAGTGAACTGTGTTATGCAACAACACGGGAAGCCCAGTCAACCAAACAGGCTATTTTCTGTGCCACCCATGTGAGCTAAGGGAGCCCAGGATACTAAACGCGACCCTAAGTACTGGCATGGGCTGGGCCTCTGTAAGTTTCTTCTTCTTTTAATTTAGTCAGATATAAATATGAAAATTTGGGCGTAAATATTAGATGGCCCCATACTTTCACCCTGCTAGCTCCACTCCTGATCGGAAAAGCTAGATCTGAAACCACACAAATAAACACGAAAACTGATGGATTCCAGTTCGTGGGACACACAACTCTACGTGCCCTCCGTCGATGTTAGACGCATCACCGGAGCGAGGATAGGACTGGAAGGACTTATTCTGATATTAAGATGTAGCCCCCACCCGACCATCTCAAAAAGGCACAAAAAACCTAACCAAAAATCGAAAACCTATTACCAGGGAGAGGGGTTATGGTCCACCACAACTCCAAGAGCCTAAAGACAATGGAGACAGAGCGAATCGGCAGCATCGCCGAGGGGGACGAAACCTTTAGCGCCGTGTGAACGATCGCATGTGTGGCTGCCTTCCTCACGTACCGTTTCGTACAAGGAGGCCACTCACTTGGTCATGTAGTACTCTTTGACCGCACCTATTCGCGATCGTCTCCAGCGCTGCAACCTGTCGATCGCCCTCTACATCGCTCCTGCGGAAACGAGACTTCCATGCAGATTGGTGGTCTTCGACTAGGCATGCAGCTCTGTCGTGAAGCTCATGTGGCCAGATTTAGGGCTGGTCAGTTGATCAACAGGCTACTCTAGCCAGATTGAGAGCATGTTCGATGCCTAGCTTCTGTTGCAAAGCGAAACTCCTTTTCAGAATTTCAGTTCTTTCTCTCAGGGCTTTTTCTCTCTGATTTTTAAATACAAAGCCTAAGCACAGCTTTAAATTAATAAAGTCACAAAACCGGCATATACAGAGTGCAGAGCATACACAGCTTACATCGCTTGAGACGCCGAGCCATCGTCTTCCCGAACACCGACACTATGAGAAGCATGGGCAGTAGGGAGAATCATCCGCACTGTTTGCATCGCTACCACACATGAACGAAAGGAAACCAGCCCACGATCTCTGACTACGAAGAGGGATCCCATCCCTCTCGCCCCGGATCGCAGGAGTCCAGCGAAAGGCAGAGAGGTTCCCCCAAGAAAACTCCATAGCAGAATCGACCCAAAGTTCATAGAAGAGACCAAGACCAGCTACCGCACCAGATACCACACCACGACCACCGCCAACCCACATCACCGCCCAGAGGACACGCAAGGTGATGAATGAAGGCACAAAGGAAGACTGACAAACAAAGAGAAGAACCACAACCATACAAAAGCTTAACCTCGCACCTGGCTCAACGCCGCGAAAGAAGCATCCCCAAGACCCACCACCGACAACAAATGAAACGCCAACGACCCCAGCAGCCCTGGATGGCGCCTTTAAGAAGGGGAACGACGACGTGACGCTGCCACGGCCCAAGCATGGGATTTTGGGTATTCACCAGGGCAGGGGGTTGGGTGGGGGGAGAGGGACCTCAACGAAGCCTCGAAGGAGGGAACCGGCACCAGGGGCATCGACGATGTCGTGGCCACCGCAGACTAGGGGTTTCCCCCGGTCCCGACCAACCCCACCACCATCCACCCAGGCAAAATCACACAGATCGGGTCGAGGGTTGCGAGCTTCACCGTTCGGGGAGGGAGATCTCCCCAGATTTCATGTTGCAGGCCAACGAGAAGCCTCGAACGCTGCACCACACGCTCACCACCCACACTGCTGAGGACATGGGCCCACACCACCCACGGCTATCGCTCGCCGCGAAGAAGATCGGCGTCGTTGCCACCACCCAGAGCCGCCGCTCCAGCGTCCAAAGGTCCCAACCCACCTGCATCAACTCAGCCCCCGGAGGCCGCGGCCGCAGAGAGCACCACGGAGTCGCCGAGTAGCACCCCTGCCATGGCGGCGGCCACACAACGACCGGCATCCAGGTTGCCGTTCCGCGGAGCCGAGGACCACGACCAAGGGTTAAATCCCCACTGCCCCCTTCACCGGCGGCGTGGCCTTCGAACGGTGTCGCCTCTGGGCCGACGAGGAGGGGAGGAGGAGATGGGGTGGTTGGGACGATGGCGCTTTAGGGTTTCACCCCCTCAGTCGCCTGGAGGGAGCGACGTGAGGGGAGCGCGCGTTTCATGGGGATGTGCTCTGGCCTCTTAAATTTTTTATTTAATGTTTGCTCTCTGGCTACTAAGGAAAAGGCTTGGTTAGAAGAATTTTCGTAAAAAAATATATTCATAATTTAACATCAACTGTGGTACTAATCCATATATATACATGTTAGGTCAACCTGCCAATGAATTAAAGATGCCGAATCATTGGGCTCGTAACCCTCATCGTTTGAGAAAGAAAGATCATCTACTCGTGTCTTGACGTGCTATCAGTCCAAGGGGATACGCGCAAACACCCGATCGTTCGGACGCCATATAACCGTTTCGTTCCATTTGGTTCTCCACCCTTTTGTGCGGTCGCAGCAGCGATGGCGAGCGGCTCTCCACTCTTGTCTGTAGCCGCAGCGGCGATGCGAGCCTTAGGTGGGGCAACCCCCCGTGGAGAGCGGAGCAGTGGCGCGACGGGATGGAGCTGTGGATAGCGGCGGAGCAGCGAGAGAGCTGCTCGATGCGGGTGACGACCGGCGGGGGAGCTCGTCTGTGCTCCTTGAGGCCCCGCCTCCTCTGCTCCAGGTGGAGGCCCCGCCTTCTCTGTGTTGGAGATATGCCCAAGAGGCAATAATAAAAGTGTTTGTTGTTATATCTTAGTGTTCATGATAAATGTTTACATCCCATGCTATAATTGTATTAACCGGAAACATTAATACTTGTGTGTTTTATAAACATAAAAGAGTCCCTAGTAGGCCTCTTTTAAACTAGCTTGTTGATTAATAGATGATCATGGTTTGTGATCATGAACATTGGATGTTATTAATAACAAGATCATATCATTAGGTGAATCATGTGATGGACATACACCCATAGTACCGTAGCATATGATCAAGTCATTAATTTCATTTTGCTTCAAGCTTTAAGATACATAGTAACCTAATCCTTTGACCATGAGATCATGTCAATCACCTACACCGGATAGATGCTTTGATGACATCAAACACTACTTCGTAAATGGGTATTTATAAAGGTGTAATTAAGTGTTTGGAAAGTATAGGTTGATGCGCGTTGATCAATAGTGGGATTTGATTGGCCACCCAAATGACGGATAGATATACTCTTGGCCCTCTCGGTGGAGTGTCATCCAACTAGCTTGCAAGCATGTGACTGGATCACAAGGGATGTCATATCACGGTATGAGTAAAGAGTACTTATCGGTAACGAGGTTAAACAAGGTATAGAGATACCAACGATCAAACTTTGAATAAGTAAAATATCGCGAGACAAAGGGAATCGGCATCGTATGTAAATGGTTCTTTCGATCACGAAGTCATCGTTGAATATGTGGGAGCCATTATAGATCTCCAGGTCCCGCTATTGGTTATTTATCGAAGAAGTGTCTCAATCATGTCTGCATAGTTCACAAACCGTAGGGTGACACACTTAAGGTTCAATGTCGTTTTAAGTAGATATGGAATATGGAATGGAGTTCGAATATTGTTCAGAGTTTCGGATGGGATCTAGGAAATCACGAGGAGTTCCAGAATGGTCCGAGAATAAGATTCATATATAGGAAGTCACATTCCAAGTTTGGGAATGGTCCGATGAATTTATGGAAGGTTCCGAAAGGTTCTAGAATCATCTTGAATAATTCACTTTGGCAGGTGGAGCCCCGGAGGGACTCCACCAGCCCTAGCCGACCCACCAAGTCGGAAGGTGGAGTCCATGGTGGACTCCACCATCTTGGCCGGCCAAACAAGAAGGAAAGGGAGGAATCCCTCTTCCTCTAGGTTTCCAGTTTCAGTAAGTATTGGAGTTGGACTCCAAAGTAGTTTTTCGGGGAACACTAGGTTTTCCACCTATATATAGATGAGGAGAGGGGAGGGGACCGGTCACCACAAGCAGCCGCACCACCCAGGGAACGCAAGGCTGGCGCCCCAAGATCCCCTCTCTCCCAAACCCTAGCCCTTCCTCCTCATACCTCCCACACGGTTTTGGCGAAGCCCCGGCGGAGTTCTCCACCACCACCATCACCACGCCATCGGCTGCCGAGATTCCGAGGAGGATCTACTGCATCCGTTGCCCGCTGGAATGGGGGAGGACGTCTTCATCGACACCGTACGTGTGACCGAGGTGCGGAGGTGATGCCCGACTGTGGCACCGTCAGATCTTCTACGCGCTTTTGAAAGCGGCAAGTGATCGACTACATCAACCACAAGATTTATCTCGTTAACTCTTAGCGATATTCGACGGTATGTTGATCTTCACCTCGTTTCTACCATCCACTAGATTAGATCTTGGCTTGTTATTCGTTCTTGCGGTAGATTTTTTTTTGTTTTCTATGCTACGAATCCCAACAGTGGTATCAGAGCCGTGTCTATGCGTAGATTGGTTGCACGAGTAGAACACAATGGTTTTGTGGGCGTTAATGCTTTTGTTGTCTCTTGCTTATCGTGTACTTTGCATCTTGCGTCATGGTGGGATGAAGCGACTGATGAGAGAAGATTGCACACCGTTGGGGAACCCCAAGAGGAAGGTATGGTGACCACAGTAGCAAGTTTTCCCTCAGTAAGAAACCAAGGTTTAATCGACCAGTAGGAGAAAGGCTCGACTTTTGCCTTGGATTTAGATTATAGCCTAGGAGATCGATTGGCAGGACTTTTTCTATGAAAAGAGTATCCTTATGGTTTAGGAACCCCAACATCTATTGGAAAGTCTTTTGAACCCCTCGGTTTACCAACATTTCCGTTCACATTCACCGAGTCAATCAAGAATAAGAGGCTCGCAAGAAAGAATTCAAGATCAAGCTACCTTTCCTCTTGATATGAGGTGCGAAGAGAAACATCTTTTTTTTTGCTCATCGTATGATGTATTTGTTTGCTTATTTTCTCTTTTTCTCGGTTTGGTAGACATGTCCTTCACTTAGAAAACCTGGGCCACATCCTTGGCTACGACGAATGGTTCATCTCTATACCCAAGATTGTTGAGATCCACTGTTGTCATTCCATACAACTTGTCTACCTGAACCCCGCCTCCTGTTTTCTTGACCCATTTGCACCTAAACAAAGGGACCTTAAAAGAAGGTCCATAGTCAAGTTCCCATATCTCCTCTATGTAACCATAATATGTGTCCTTTTGGCCTTTGTTGTTTGTTGCATCAAAGCGGACACCACTGTTTTGGTTGGTGCTCTTTTTATCTTGGACGATCGTGTAAAATGTATTCTCATTTATCTGGTACCCTTGAAAAGTCAGTACAATCAAAGATGGTGTCTGGGCCAACAAGTACAGCTGATCTCCAACAGTGGTGTCATTCATGAGATGTTTTTGCAACCAACCGCCAAAAGTCGACATGTGTTCACGTATAATCCAGTCGTCCGACTGCCCTGGGTTCTGGGAGCGTACAAAATTCTTGTGTACATTGATATACGGAGCCACCAAGGTGGAACTTTGTAGAACTGTGTAGTGTGCTTGAGTGAAAATTTGTCCCTACACATCATTGATTTCCTTCCTAGCGTGCCTTTTCCACTTCAGTCTCCCCTCGTCCCGATTCAGGAACACCAATCGGCTTAAGGTCGGGGAATAAAGTCAACACAGAACTCAATGACCTCCTCTGTTCCATAGCCCTTGGAGATGCTTCCTTCTGGCCTAGCACGGTTATGAACATATTTCTTTAAGACTCCCATGAACCTCTCAAAGGGGAACATATTGTGTAGAAACACAGGACCGAGAATGGAAATCTCATCGACCAGGTGAACGAGGAGATGCATCATAATATTGAAGAAGGATGGTGGGAACACCAGCTCAAAACTAACAAGACATTGGACCACATCATTCTGCAACCTCTGTAGACTTTCTGGATTGATTACCTTCTGAGAAATTGCATTGAGGAATGCACATAGCTTCACAATGGGCACTCGAACATTTTCCGGTAGAAGCCCTGGTTTCACTCAATAGCATCAATAACAAGGAGTAATCAACACCGGAGAGTTGAACTTCAAGTTCAACCCTTCTTCCCTATTTAACGAGGTGCAGCGGTGGAGATGACGGTGACGGGTCGAGATGATGGTGATGATGATCCCAATGAAGTCCAGCTCGATGACGGTGACGATGGCGATGATTTTCCCCTCCGGGAGGGAATTTCCCCGACGGATTTCAGCCTGCCGGAGAGCTCTTTCTCTCCGGTGTTTTCCGTGCGCGACGGCTGTGTCTCCCGCGATTATTCCTACCTTAGGTTTCGGGTAGATGAAGTACGCGAAAGAGGCGGCCGAGGTGGGCCCCCTCCCACAGGCGGCGCGGCGGGTGGAGCCCGCGCCGGCCTATGGGGGGCCCATGGCGGCCCTCCTCGGCCCCTCCTTTTGGCTGGCTCCTTCTTCTGGAGAAATAAGACCTTCGGTGTAATTTCCGTCAGTTGTTGATCTTCAGAAATATTGCATTCTGACGGTGCTTTTTCCAGCAGAATCCTGACTCCGGTGATTGATTCTCCAATAATCATGAAACATGCAAAATAGGTGAAATAACATAAGTATCATCTCTAAATATGAAATATATCAATAAATAATAGTAAATTATGATATAAAATAGTGATGCAAAATGGACGTATCAACTCCCCTCAAGCTTAGACTTCGCTTGTCCCCAAGCGAAACTGAACTCGATAAACAAGACCACATGTTTATGGAGTGAAGAGTCGATAAATAAAATACGGACAAGAAGCATCACATTAATTCACACAAGACATTCTAGTGAACAACTTCCTCATATAATTCAACTTGAAACAAGTAGAAGGAAATCACAAATAAAGGTGCATAGGAAATCATAGTTGGTGATGGCAAACTTCGTTCTTGGTCAAAGAACAATTAACAGATTGTACTTATCTGTCGAGCAGCGCTCTTATATTAAAGCTTATACGGCAAAACTTGCATACTCAATCATAATAATCTCCTCATAATCATTGATAACTTTCAAAGCTATATTCATTCGGATAAAACTTGTACTAAACAAGGAAGAATAAAAGGCATGATTAAATAGATCACAATATAAATGGTTGGATCACAACAACTCAATTGCTTGCTTAGGATAGAGGGAAATAGGTTTACTGACTCAACATAAAGTAAAAGATAGGCCCTTCGCAGAGGGAAGCAGGGATTAAATCATGTGCTAGAGCTTTTTAAGTTTTGAAATCATATAGAGAGCATAAAAGTAAAGTTTGAGAGGTGTTTGTTGTTGTCAACGAATGGTAGTGGGTACTCACCCCCTTGCCAAACAGACTTCCAAGAGCGGCTCCCATGAAGGACGTTATCTCTACCATCAAGGTAGATCATCCCTCTTCTCTTTTGTTTACACATTTACTTTAGTTTATTTAAGGATGACACTCCTCCCAACCTTTGCTTTCACAAGCCATGGCTAACCAAATCTTCGGGTGCCTTCCAACATTTCACATACCACGGAGGAGTGTCTATTGCAAAATTAAGTTGCTTACTGATGAATCAGGGCAAAACATGTGAAGAGAATTATTAATGAAAGTTAATTAATTGGGGCTGGGAACCCCGTTGCCAGCTCTTTTTGCAAAATTATTGGATAAGTGGATGAAGCCACTAGTCCATTAGTGAAAGTCTGCCCAACAAGATTGAAAGGTAAAACACCACATACTTCCTCATGAGCTATAAAACATTGACACAAATAAGGAGGCCGTTGGCGCGATTAACGGCGTTAACAGCTGAAACCCGTGGATGGTATGCCCACACGAGGCCTGCCACGTCTTAAGCGGGCCGGCCCATTAAGTTGCGGGTCGGGCCAGCTGACTTAGTTTGACCGGTCAACTATATAGCTGGGCTGATCCATTAGTTACGTGGGCCGGGCCTAACCTCTAAGGTTGGCTGGTCAAAGTTTAATGGGCCGACCCACTCAAGCATGTGGGCGGGCCGAATGCACTCGTTTGACCGATCAACGAGGCAAAGGGCCCACAAGACATGCGGGGCCCACTTTCCCTGTTATCGAACCGGCCCATTTAAAAGTGGGGCCCACCTTAAAGCAAGTGGGCGGCCCAAGAAGATATTGGGCCGGCCCAATTAGCATGTGGGTCCCACTTTCCTGCTATCGGGCCGGCCCATTTAGCAAGTGGGGTCCACAATAGATCAAATGGGCTGGGCCAAAAATACAGATGGGTCCCACTTTCCTATTAAAGGGCCGGCCCATTTAGTATGTGGGGTCCACCATATAGCAAGTGGGCTGCCCAACAAGAAAGTGGGCGGCAAAAAACACAGTGGGTCCCACTTTCTGTTAAAGGGGCCCATTTAGTATGTGGGGTGCACCATATAGCAAGTGGGCCGGCCCAAAAAGTGGGTCGGGCCAAAAACACGGGTGGGTCCCACTTTCTGTTAAAGGGTCACCCATTTAGTATGTGGGTTCCACCATATAGCAAGTGGGTCGGCCCAACAAGATAGTGGGCCGGGCCAAAAACACAGGTGGGTCCCACTTTCCTATTAAAGGGCCGACCCATTTAGTGCGTGTGGTCCACCATATATCAAGTGGGCCGGCCCAACAAAATAGTGGGTCGGGCCAAAAACACAGGTGGGTCCCACTTTCCTGTTAAAGGGTCGGCCCATTTAGAATGTGGGGTCCACCACAAAAGCAATTGGGCTAGCCCAACAAGTTAGTGGGCCGGCCCAATAAGCTTGTGGGGCCCCTATCGTGCTAACGGGCCGGCCCAATAAGCTTGTGGGGCCCACTTTTCTGTTATAGGGCCGGCCCAGTAGTGGGTGGGGTCCACCTTAAAGCAAGTGGGCTGGCCCAATAAGTAGTGGGCCAGCCCGTTTAGTTGGTGTATATATGACGGCATAATAGGCGCTTTAGGATTTTGCGGGCCGGCACATATGTGATTTAGCTTAATTGGGCCATTTAAGGGATGGGAATTTGAGATTTAGATACTGAGAATATTTACGCAGCACATGATTTCTGTCGGATAGCCTCACTTACCACGAGCACCATAGAAAAAATGCACGATAGAACTATAAAAAATAACTAAATATTACATCAGCTGCAAGGCTTTGAAAAAATATTACAGAACCCAGAGAATTGTAATGGTAATTAAACCTAGCAATACAATGAAGACATTCGGCAATCTTTTAAGTTGTCCCTGCACCACCTATATCTGAAACAAAGATATTACAAGTTAAGACAACAACAATGGAAAGGCAAAGACACTACAATATTGTTTGCCAAAGAATTTGGAACTCATCATTTCGTCGTTATAGGAAGATCATTGTAATACCGCATACCAACAAAGAGTGCATACCGCATACCAACAGCCAATATAACAGAGCACGTTAAAATGAAACAGCAGACTTACTACTGTCGAGTCCCATGCAAACCAACATGTTCAGGGAGTACAAAATTGGCATGAACAACATAGTAGCAGGCTATAAATTTTGTAACAACAACTGAGTAAGATGAAGTTATGATGGCTACATCTACAGAGCAGGGAATGTAAACCAAAAATAGAAGTTACGATGGCAAAAGCTAAAGAGGAGGGAATGTGAACAAACATGTGCCAAGTGCAATTACTTCAAATTGGCCGTGAACTAAATAATACTCCTGAACTTATAGTGAAGGGGATGCAAATCAAGATGTTTCGGGATATAAACTTGTAATGAGCAACACATAGAGGATAGTTAATGCTGGAGCTTAGGATGGACCAGATACAGAATATAGTGGGATCACCTGTGAACTTGTATAAGAGGGAATGCAAACTAATATGTTCAGCATTCCATATGTGAGCGTCATGCCAAGTCAGAGAAACAAGTCAATAATGCAACTTTTGAAGAACAAGATGGCACACAAAATTATTATCTAGTAGTATGACAAGTTTATTTGTACTACAGGCTAGATAGCAGAGTGATAGCATGCCAAACTAAGTCCTTACTTTGTTAGCTTACAATGAACTAGATACAAAACAATGGCATCACCTGTAGTACAGGGAATGCAAGCCAACATGTTCATGGAGTAAAAAATTGGCACAAACAACATAGTAGCAGGCCATAATTTTTGTAACAACGACTGAGCAAGATAAAGTTATGATGGCTAGATCTACAGAGCAGGGAATGTAAACCAAATATAGAAGTTACAATGCCAAAAGCTATAGAGCAGGGAATGCGAACCAACATGTGCAATTACTTAAAATTGGCCATGAACTAAATAATAGCAGGATGTTACTATAATAGCTAGGAATAAAACAGATAGGAGTTATAATGGCATCACTCATAAACTTGTAGATAAGGGAAACAAATCAATTTGTTTCGGGATATAAAGTTGTAATGAGCAACACATAGAGGATAGTTAATGCTACGACTTAGGATGGACCAGAAACGGAATATAGTGGGATCACCTGTGAACTTGTAGAAGAGGGAATGCACACCAATATGTTCACCATTCTATATGTGAGCGCCATGCCAATTAAGAGAAACAAGTTAATATTGCAGCTTTTGAAGAATCAGATGGCAGACAAAATTATGATGGAAGTAGCTGCTGTGACGAGTTCAAATAAATTTGTACTGCAGGATGGCAGAGCGATAGCATGCAGGAACTAATAGCAGGCAGTTACTTTGTTAGCTTACGACGAAGTAGATAGAAATAACAATGGCATCACCTGTAGTACAGGGAATGCAAACCAACATGTTCAGGGAGAACAATATTGGCATGAACAATATTGAGCAAGATAGAAGTTATGATGGCTACATCTACAGAACAGGGAATGCATACCAAAATGTTCAATCGCTTAAAGTTAGCAATGAACTAGAAAATAGAAAGGTGTTACGGTCATAGCTAGGGATGAACTAAAAGAGCTTCAGACAAACAAGCATCTGAACCAAGAACATGGCGCTAAAACAAGGGACTTACATTAGGAGAAGCACTCTGTGGGAGTCACAGCAGATCTTCCTGGGGTTGATAGATCCGGTGATGAAGTATGCTACATGTGCTACTTGGGGTTGGAGTGTAACGTTCCAAAAATTTCAAAACAAAGAGAATGAATTTCCCTTTTTCCAAATTTTGGAATCAACAAAAACTTTTCTAAAATTAAGTGTGATACACAGTGAGCATGCTTAATTCTTGTGCTATTTCCATGATTGCTTGTTGAACTACTTTGAAATGATCTTAAACCCTAAACCTCACTCCTCTTTCACCATCCAAGTTAAAACAAAATAAAAAGGAAGTTAAATAAGAAAAAGGCATATGTGCCTATGGCTATTTTTGTAAAACTTTACCCTAGGCCTTTCTACTTTGTTTGGAGGTTTGGAAAACCTTCATAAACCTTACCTAGCACTTATCAAACCAAATCTAAGTTGAAGCCAAAGAAAATAAAAAAGAAACTAAAAATGCCATAGAGGCATATGTGAGTAAAAGGCAAATTTGTGAATATAAGCATCTTGACCCTAGGACTTGTTGTGAATGGTTGGATCACTCCTTTATACCATTTCAACACTCAACCACATCAATTGGGTCAAGCCAACTCAAATTAAAAATCAAATGCAACATATGCATAGAGGCATATGTGGCACATAGCCATTTTACCCAAACCTTGACCTATGCATTTATATCTTGACCAAATGGTGTGAAACCATCTCTAAACCTAATCTAACCCTAAATGGACCCTAACCCATGCCCAAGTAAAGCAAGATAAACAAAAGAGGAAAATAAGGAAAATGGACATATCACCTCTTATGTGTTTATGGCCATTTTTGCAAATCTTTGAGCTAGACCTTTTGGAATGGTTTCAATGGTTTGGAAATGTTTCTAAACTAATAAGAATCACTTTGGAGTCAAGAAAAATCAAATCAAATAGAGAGAAATGAAATAGTGAGAAAATTCCATTTTCACTCACATACACATTAGCCAATTTTGCAAAACTTCAACCAAGGCCACCATTGCTTGATCTATTGTTTGTAAAACACTTATATATCATAAACAAACACAAATGCATCAAAGAAACCAGAATCAAATCAAAGAAAAATGCAAAAACCACTTACATATGATAATGGTCAAATTGGACATTTATAAAATGTTGCCCTCTTTGCACCCCCTGTTTTGGAAGATTCCTAAACTAAACATCTCTACCTCTTTTCACCTCATCCAAGACCATGTCAAAGTGAACAACTTTGCTATTGACCATCACACTAGTAGGAAAAGCCTCATCAGTGGCACACGGAAATGGGATTCTGTGGCGCATGGGAGGTGCGCCACAGAAACGTCGCCACAAAAATAAGGTTTCTGTGGCGCACCCCGTGCGCCACAGAATTAAGTTTCTGTGGCGCCTTGGTCCGGTGCGCCACGAAATAAGTAGTTATGTGGCGCATGCGATATAGCTGCGCCACAGAAATAGGTGCGCCACAGAATTATGTTTTGGTGCGCCACAGAACAATCTACAGGTATACTCGATTTTGTGCTCCCTGGTGTATTATACAGGTTTTATACTGGTTTTATACACCGTATACAGGTTATATACTGATATAATATAGACAGATATAATATGGACATATATAATCATCACATCATCATCACATTACTTAGAGCCCGATCGAGTTATACATATAGCTCCATACAACTCATAATCCATGCAAATTAATTAAGTTCTCATCATCTCTAGATACAAATGAAGTGACACCGGCCGCCGCCTACACTAGGATGAAATAGAGTACCGCCGCGACGATGGTGAGCAAGAGCGAGAGCACAAGGAAGGTCTTCATCTTCATCTTGCTCTTGTTCGACTGGTGCTTCCTCCACTTGGCAACCGCCTCGTGTCTAGTCGGGTACCCTTTGTAGCAGTTGCCGCTGAACTTGTGCACCTGTTTCTTGCACTCCTCCCACTCCTCGTACACTCCTGGAACCCGCCCCTCGAACACGACGTAGTACGTCATCTCTATGGACACAAGGCATATTAGTATATAACGCAATGGAAAGAGTTAGAGGGTTCACATGCATACATATTCACAAGAATTAAAGCAAGGAAATAATAATAAACCTAAAACACATATAGCATCGGTATCACATAAGTAATATGGTTCAACGATAACGACTACAATAGTAATTGAAGTCCAACAACGACGACCACCGTTTCGAGCAAATTAAGCAAGTTTAGTTTACAACACGGTACAAATTGTCCATCGATTCAAAGTAATGCTAGGCACACCGGCCTCGGTCAACGAGACGTCTTCTTGAGCGGCTCCGGGAACGGCTTGTACAAGTCCTTCGTCGTCCATGTCCTTCCATCACCCTGCCTATGTAGGCGTTCTTCGATATCCCTCTTAGACAACGCTCTGGCTGCGTGTAAGAGCCCCGATGCGTTGGATACATCTTGTAAGATAATTTCCGAGAGCTTTACTTGGATGCGATGGAAGTCTTCTCTAAGATCATCATCATTGATTTCCCTCGACATTTTAATGGGGTCTCGCTTACTAGGTGGCAGAGACATCATCTCTGCATCCTCGACAAACCCTTTAAGGTGATGGAGGACATAGAAGGCCTCCTTAATGCTGCCAGCTGGCTGCTTGATACAAGGGAAGTTGATCACGTGCTTGAACCCGATCTTTTTAGTGTCCGGCCTGATATATTGCCCATTCTTGTCGAAGGTGCCTCCATTTTTGGAGTAGCCAAGGATAGCCTCATCGAGAACACCCCTTATTCTGTTGTAGTCTTTCTTCGTCGTCGTACTCGACGAGTCGAAATACTGGGCTAGTGACCACTTCGGATCTAGGATGATGAGTGTGCAGTATTTGTCCCTGCTCAACACATGCAATTGAAATGGAATGTTGGAAATGATCGGCAATGGAAGAAATATATAAGAAAGCATAAGTTACGACGGCCGTGAGCGGATGTGTACTTACTCGGGAAAGACAGGCAGAAGAATGGTGTTGCTCTCTTTGTACATGAGCATGAAGTTCTGGAGGTACCGCACCGCCTTGGTCCGTGTCCTTGAGCCGTCCTGGAGCTGGCTATCGCGCATGTAGTAGGGATCCGCTACCGCGATGTGGCGGGGTCTCTCTCTGTTGATCTTCATCTGAAGATTGATCGCGTATAGGCGGACCAAGTTATAGTCGAGCCGTTTCGAGTGAAATAGATTGAAGACGTCCTCGAACGCTATGAAGAAGATATCCGCGGGGTCTTCATTGACGAAGTTCTGGTCGGACGGCACCTTGACCGAGAACACCGGGTAATTTGGATCCTTTTCTTTAAGAAGGACGCTCTCTAGATAATTAATAGAGTGCTGCAAAGGGAGCATTGGTCCACTTGCGAGGTGTTCCATGTCCGGAGGCAGTATAGGTTTACCAGCTTCATGACACCGGGGCAAGCCATCCGGTGTAGGTGGTACCATGTCGTCGGCCCGGATCCTCTTAGGAGCAGGCTGGCTCGAAGATGCGCCCTTCTTGGCTCCTCTCTTCCTTGCCTTCTTCACCTGACCTACTGGGGGTGCTGGTGGTGCTGATGGTGGTGCTTCGGGTGCTGGTGGTGCTTCTGAGGTTGCTGGGGTTGATTTGGGTGGCTCCCCGATGATCGTCTTACGCAGCGTGTTAGGGCTGAAAACGGTAGCAGGCTTGACTTGAGCTGGATTGCCAGCCTCCGGAGGAGTGTCTTGAGAAAGACCCGTGAAGACCAGGCGCTGCTTCGTGACTGTAGGGGGACGACCAAGTTGATCGCCGTGTGTGCGGAAGGCTTGTTCATCCATAGGAGGCATGTACATATCTTGGCTGCAGGCGCCAGTGTTGATGTAGGCATCGATGTCATCATCATCATCTACATCGTTGCCATCAAGTGGCGCCATGTCCTGGACCTTAGGTGGTGGCGGTTGCGATGCCGCCGCTTGGCGTACCGTGCGTCTAGTTGACGGTCGTTGCGGTAGCGCTCCCAACAACTGTTTGTGGCGTGTGGTGGTGGCGGCGATCGTCGGTTCCTTCCGGGTGGCGGCGGCGACCGCCGGTTCCTTCAGGGTAGTGGGGGCGGCGACCGCCGTTTCCTTAAGGGTGTCGTCGGCGCTGGCGATCTTGGGCCGGATGATAGGGGAGGTGGCGCCGGTGCTTTTCTTAGCACTCGGAAGACCCCCCCCAGACGAATCTGGTTCTTCGGCCATTTCATAAGCCATGAGGTGCAATCCCCAAGGGGCAAAACGTCGCCTTCGTCTGTGCCCGGAGGTTGAAAGGGGGGATGGCGTAGCGGTACTCCGGCACTACCATTACCAACTTGACCTTCGCCACGTCTTCCGCCAATCTAGCGCCGTGCATAACGCGGGAAGCCATGACAAGGCCGCTAGCAACTTCCACCAACTTGCCGCCGGGCTCCACCGTTTGCAGAAGTATGCATTGTTCATCCTGAGTCAGGGGCGCCATGTTGGGCATCGTGAGATGGCAGTCACGAAAGGCATATATAGTTAAAGAAGATGACGCGAAGGAGTAACTAATGAGTTTACCTCCTTGATGGCGTCGATCTCGGCTACTGTCGATACAAGGGCGGCGGTTGGGGGCGTCGATGCGACCAGTTGGAGCTGCGGCGGCGGTTGGAGCGGCGGCGTCTGGTGGAGCCCCGACGCCGGCGTCGGGTGGAGCGGCACCGTCGGCGACACGTGGAAGCTTGAGTTGCTGCCGCTGATGCTGGGCACATGTATCGGCCCCACTTGACCTCCCGCATTCCAAGCAGCTAACCCCTCCATCAACCCAGGGGGATGATCTGCCGGATCTTCTCGTCCAATAACTTGTTCATCATCTCCGTGTTCTCCACAGGCTTTTCGGCCACCAGCTTCTCTAGTGACTCCACCTTCTTCTTCAGCTCCTGAACCTCGGATTTATCCTTAGCCGACGACCTCCTCTCCAGCTTTCTCGTCTTGGCATCCGATCCGTAGTACTCGGATAGCTTCATACTTGTGCCAAAGCCGGACACACGGCCACCCGACGTCGGTGGCTTGTCCAGCTCCCTCTCCTTGTATTTGTTCGTCGCCCTGTTGAAAGGCGTGTCCCACGGTTCCGTCGACCCCTGGGACGACGGGCCAGCCGTACAACTAGCCTTCGTCAACTCTTCATCCTTCAGACAAAGGAACTTAAGGTTAGCCCATTTGGCTTCATTGCCTAATAAGATGAGCGAAATAATATAGAACTATCCTTACCAGGTACTTCTCGAAATCCCTCACGTCTTTGTGATCCGTAATAAATTCCCCCGTCTTCCAGTCTAAGTAGTAGCGGGACCGGACAAAGTTCCTAGCCTGTACATCCTGGATTTTGTGCCAGGGGTTTTCTTTCCCCAGACGTACCATCTCGGCATCCTCCTTGTCCCAAGTGGGCTGTTTTCCTCGGTAACCGCCGCTTCCGCAATGGAGAAGGAGATGGACGCATATATCACAGAATGCAGGCTGGAAGTAAATCTCGAGCTCACATAGTATCACCACGATCTCATCCTGTAGCATCTTGAGCTGCCTCACGCCGATCGACTTCCTGGTGATAACGTCAAAAAAGTTGCAAACGCCAAATAGCGTATGATACGTCTCCAACGTATCGATAATTTCTTATGTTCCATGCTACTTTATTGATGATACCTACATGTTTTATACACATTATATGTCATTATTATGCGTTTTCCGGAACTAACCTATTGACGAGATGCCGAAAGGCCTGTTTTCTGCTGTTTTTGGTTTCAGAAATCCTAGTAAAGAAATATTTTCGGAATCGGACGAAATAAAGACCGAGGACCTTATAATTCCCGGAAGCTTCCAGAGCACCGGAGAAGGACGAGAGGGGAGCCAGGGGGCCCCACACCACACCCCGGCGCGGCCCAGGGGGGGCGCCCCCTGTGGTGTGGGCACCCCGTGGCCCCTCCGACTCCATCTCTTCGCCTATTTAATCGTCCCTGACCTAAAAACACCGACGGAGAAGACGAGACCCGAGAAAACCTTCCAGAGCCGCCGCCATCGCGAAATCAAGATTCGGGGGACAGAAGTCTCTGTTCCGGCACCCTGCCGGACGGGGAATTGCCCCGGAGTCATCTCCACCGCCGTCTCCACCGCCATCTTCACCGCCATCGCTGTCTCCATGATGAGGAGGGAGTAATTCACCCCGGGGCTGAGGGCTCCGCTGTAGCTATGTGGTTCATCTCTCTCTTTATGTGATCTAGTTGAATATTATCTATGTGCTACTCTAGTGATGTTATTAAAGTACTCTATTCCTCCTTCACGGTGTAATGGTGACAGTGTGTGCATCCGTGTTAGTACTTGGCGTAGATTATGATCATAATCTCTTGTAGGTTATGGAGTTAATTATTACTATGATAGTGTTGATGTGATTTATGCCCCCTTCATGGCGTGATGGTGACAGTGTGCATGCTATGTTAGTTCTTGGTGTAATTATGTTGATCTATCTTGCACTCTAAGGTTACTTAAACATGAATATCGAATACTGTGGAGCTTGTTAACTCCGGCATTGAGGGTTCGTGTAATCCTACACAGTTAGTGGTGTTCATCATCCAACAAAAGAGTGTAGAGTGGTTCTATTATGTGATCATTGTTGAGAGTGTCCACTAGTGAAAGCAGGATCCCTAGGCCTTGCTTCTAAGCATCGAATCTCCGTTTGTTTACTGTTTTGTTGCATGTTTACTCGCTGCCATATTTTATTCAGATTGCTATTACCACTCATATACATCCATATTACTTGTATTTCACTATCTCTTCGCCGAACTAGTGCACCTATACACCTGACAAGTGTATTTGGTGTGTTGGGGACACAAGAGACTTCTTGCTTTGTGATTACAGGGTTGCTTGAGAGGGATATCTTTGACCTCTTCCTCCCTGTTCGATAAACCTTGGGTAATCCACTTAAGGGAAACTTGCTGCTGTTCTACAAACCTCTGCTCTTGGAGGCCCAACACTGTCTACAAGAATAGAAGCTCCCGTAGACATCAAGCACTTTTCTGGCGCCGTTGCCGGGGAGGAAAGGTAAAAGGCACTCATACTCCGGTTCCAGGTAACAGTACTTTTCTGGCGCCATTGTGTGTGTGCTCGAAGCTATTTCCTTTAGACTCTGCAATTACATCTTTTTGTTTCTTGTTTTTATTTTCACTAGTTAGGCATAATGGAAAACAACAAAAAAATTGGTGAGCTTTTTAATCTTTTTCCTAATTTAGAATTGTTTGATGCGAAAATTAAAAAACCTATGGAACCTTATTTGCATGATAATAGCAATGTTATTGGTATGAATGCAATTACTGCTAATGCTATGAAGAAGTCTAAGCTTGGGGAAGCTAGTTTACATAAAAATAATCTTTTTTGCTCCTCCGCTTTAGAAGAAATATTTTGCTCTGATGATGCTTTATCTCCCATATGCGATAACTCTAATGATGCTTCTGATATTTTAAATCCACCTGCTGAAAGTATTCCGTATAAAATACCTATGGAAATTATTGAACGTGTTATGGATAACCGCTATGAAGGGGATGGAACTGTCCATCCTAGGAATCATTTACTGTTTTTGCATGAATTATGCGGGTTATTCAAGTGTGCAGGTATTTCAATGGATGAAGTTAGAAAGAAATTATTTGTTATGTCGCTATCTGGTGAAGCGGCGCATTGGTATAAACTATTGAAGGACGGCGCTCTCTTGATTGGAAGGATATTGTGCCTCTATTTTATTCCAAGTTCTATCCTCCAAGTGAAATTCACAAAGATCGAAACCATATATATAATTTTTGGCCTCATGATGGAGAGAGTATTGCCCAAGCATGGGAGAGATTGAAGACTTTAATGCTCAAATGCCCCAATCATGAGCTTCTAGGTAATATCATCATTGATAATTTCTATGCAAGACTTTCTTTTCAAGATAAGACCTTGCTGGATACTACTTGTTCTGGATCATTCACGAGCAATAAAGAAGAGTTTAAAAGGGACCTTCTTGATCGGATTAAGGAGAACGCTGAAGATTGGGAGAACGACAAAGGTAAAGAGTCAGGTATAAATTATGATTATGAATGCATTGAAACTTTCATGGATAGTGGTAAATTTCGAAATATGAGTGCTACTTATGGTCTTGACTCTCAAGTTGCTGCAAATATTTATAAAGCTTTTGCTTCTCACATTGAATTGCCTAGGAAGAATTTTGATAAGTATCATGAACCTTTTAAAGACGCTTGCATGAAGAATGAAATTGTTGTTAATGATTGCAATAAGCGTGCTCAAACTCCTAAGAATGCTATTTCCTATAAGCATGTTAATTTTTGTGGAATACATAGACCTTGTGGAATTAATCAAATAGAAGATGAATATTGTATCCATCACAGGAATGAAAAAACTAGAAAGTGGTCTAGAGCTCTAGATGATCTTGGAGAAAAAGTGTGTGCCCTCTATCCTTTTATTTGTGAACTTTGCCATAGAGTTGGTCATTTTAATTTTCAATGTTCCTCCAATGATAATTCGAACCCCATGAGTGCTGCAAATTTGTATTGTGATGATGAAATTATTCCTAATCAGCATGATGAACTTACCTTATTTTTGAAGTGTGAAGAGTTATCAAGAAAAATTTCTTTGTTAAATATTAACGATCTTGATATTGATGATGTCCTGCATGGTTGTCTTTCTTACTGCATTAATAATTGCCATACAAATACTTACATACAGAATATTTTAGAAGATGACACCTTGCCAAAATATGATAGGACCGCTGTGTGTTTTCAATTAATTAATGAAAAGGAGGGATCCTCCCAAGTTTCTTCTATTGTTTCTAAAAGTAAATCAGGTTATGCGGACAAGCCACCCTTCAAGCCTCTTCCTCCTAAAGAAGGAAGCGAGGAGAGGGAAGAAGAGAAGAAGAAGAAGAAGGGAACGAAGAAGAAGAAGAAGGAGAATAAAAAGAAAGAGGTAACGGCGTATCCCCGCGTGAATGAGATAACGCTAGGTAACCGTAAGTATGTTGCTCCTAATGATTATTGTGATAATGAATCTGAATACGATGATCTTCCTATGCCCTTTACATACATTAGCGATCATGATTTGAATGAGCATACTACTTTTGATATTACAAATCTCTGGGAAACTAATTCTGAAAATGATAATAATTTCCATAGTGTCAGTGCTATCCATGCTTCCTCCCATAATGATATAGAAAGCTCTAAGCTTGGGGAGGAGGTGTTTGAAAATCCTTTTGCTACTGGTCATTATGTTCTTGATACATCTCCTTCTAATAACAATGATGGTATGGTCATAGATAAACCGACTGTGAAAGATAACTATTCTATTTCTTATGATGACACTGTGCCTCCGATCTTTGATGATTATTATAAAGAATGCTATGATATAGGTTATAACTATCCTTATGAAACTTGTCATAGTCATGATTGGATTACCAAAAACAATTCTTTTAATATGCAACTTGTTTACCATGTTCAAATTCTTGATAATAATCTTGCTCCAATTACTATTAATGAGAATAACTCTTCTTATGCCAAAATTAATGATACTTCTATGCATATGAACCATGATAAGAATGTTTTAAGTGACGGGTATATTGTGGATTTCATCAATGATGCTACTGAAAGTTATTATGAGAGAGGGAAATGTGGTTATATGCATCTTAATAATATTAAGTTTCCCCTCTTTATGTTGAGAATCTTTAAGTTACTCGTGTTTTATCCTCTTATGCTTGTTACTTTGCTCTTCATGAATTCATTTGTGTATAAGATTCTTCTGCATAGGAAGCATGTTAGGCTTAAATGTGTTTTGAATTGCCTCTTGAAGCTCTCTTTTGCTTCAAATACTATTTCTTGCGAGTGCATCATTAAAACTGCTGAGCCCATCTTAATGGCTATAAAGAAAGAACTTCTTGGGAGATAACCCATGTGTTATTTTGCTACAGTACTTTGTTTTATATTTGTGTCTTGGAAGTTGTTTACTACTGTAGCAACTTCTCCTTATCATGTTTTTGTGCCAAGTAAAGTTTCTATGTTAAAGTTGATGTTATATTTGGGATCGCTGCGCAGAAACAGCATTGCTGTCTGTCACGAATCTGGGCACAAGTCTCTGTAGAAAATTCGAAAAATCTGCCAATTTACGAGCGTGATCCTCAGATATGTACGCAACTTTCATTAGTTTTGAGTTTTTCCATTTGAGCAAGTCTGGTGCCATCTTAAAATTCGTCTTTACGGACTGTTCTGTTTTTGACAGATTCTGCCTTTTATTTCGCATTGCCTCTTTTGCTATGTTGGATGAATTTCTTTGATCCATTAATGTCCAGTAGCTTTATGCAATGTCCAGAAGTGAAAAGAATGTTTGTGTCACCTCTGAACATGTGAATTTTTGATTATGCACTAACCCTCTAATGAGTTTGCTTGAAGTTTGGTGTGAAGGAAGTTTTCAAGGGTCAAGAGAGGAGGATGATATACTACGATCAAGAAGAATGAAAGGTCTAAGCTTGGGGATGCCCCGGTGGTTCATCCCTGCATATTTTAAGAAGACTCAAGCATCTAAGCTTGGGGATGCCCAAGGCATCCCCTTCTTCATCGACAAAGTATCAGGTTCCTTCTCTTGAAACTATATTTTTATTCGGTCACATCTTATGTACTTTACTTGGAGCGTCTGTATGTTTTTGTTTTTGTTTTTGTTTGAATAAATGATTGTGTGGGAGAGAGACATGCTCCGCTGGTTCGTATGAACACATGTGTTCTTAGCTTTTAATGTTCAATGGCGAAGGTTAAAACTGCTTCGTTAATTGTTATATGGTTGGAAACGGGAAATGCTACATGTAGAAATTGGTGTAATGTCTTGAATAATGTGATACTTGGCAATTGTTGTGCTCATATAGATCTTGTTTAATCTCTTGCATCATGTACCTTGTACCCATTAATGAATAATTACATAGAGCTTGTTAAAATTTGGTTTGCATGATTGGTCTCTCTAAGTCTAGATATTTTCTGGTTGAGGTGTTTGAACAACAAGGAGACGATGTAAAGTCTTATAATGCTTACAATATGTTTATATGTGAGTCTTGCTGCACCATTTTATACTTGAGTTTGCTTCAAATAACCTTGCTAGCCTAAACCTTGTATAGAGAGGGAATACTTCTCATGCATCCAAATACTTGAGCCAATATTCATGCCATTTGTGTCCACCATACCTACCTACTACATGGTATTTCTCCGCCATTCCAAAGTAAATTGCTTGAGTGTTACCTTTAAACAAATTCAAAAGTTATTACCTCTTATTTGTGTCAATGTTTTATAGCTCATGAGGAAGTATGTGGTGTTTATCTTTCAATCTTGTTGGGCAACTTTCACCAATGGACTAGTGGCTTCATCCGCTTATCCAATAATTTTGCAAAAAGAGCTGGCAATGGGATTCCCAGTCCCAAATTAATTAACAAAAATAGACACTCCTCCATGGTATGTGATTGTTGGACGGCACCCGAAGGATTCGGTTAGCCATGGCTTGAGAAAGCAAAGGTGGGGAGGAGTGTCATCATAATAAAACTAAAATTAAAAGGCACTCCTTCGTGGTATGAGATTGTTGGCAGGCACCCGAGGATTCGGTTAGCCATGGTTTGTGAAAGAAAGGTTGGAAGGAGTGCCACCCAAAAATAAAATAAAATGGGAGCCGCTCTTTGAAGGTTTGTTTGGCAAGGGGGTTAGAGTGCCCGCTACCATTCGTTGACAACAACAAACACCTCTCAAAACTTTACTTTTATGCTCTCTATATGTTTTCAAAATCAAAGCTCTAGCACAAATATAGCAATCGATGCTTTCCTCTTTGAAGGACCATTCTTTTACTTTATTGTTGAGTCAGTTTACCTATTCTTTCTATCTTAGAAGCAAACACTTGTGTGAACTGTGTGCATTGATTCTTACATGTTTACCTATTGCACTTGTTATATTACTTTGTGTTGACAATTATCCACGAGATATACATGTTAAAGTTGAAAGCAACCGCTGAAACTTATATCTTCCTTTGTGTTGTTTCAAAGCTTTCTACTAAGAATTTATTGCTTATGAGTTAACTCTTATGCAAGACTTATTGATGCTTGTCTTGAAAGTATTATTCATGAAAAGTCTTTGTTATATGATTCATTTGTTTACTCATTATCTTCATCATTGCTTCGAATCTCTGCATTTATCTCATATGCTTACAATAGTATGATCAAGGTTATGATGGCATGTCACTTAAGAAATTATCTTTGTTATCGTTTTACCTGCTCGGGACGAGCAGAACTAAGCTTGGGGATGCTGATACGTCTCCAACGTATCGATAATTTCTTATGTTCCATGCTACTTTATTGATGATACCTACATGTTTTATACACATTATATGTCATTATTATGCGTTTTCCGGAACTAACCTATTGACGAGATGCCGAAGGCCATTTTCTGCTGTTTTTGGTTTCAGAAATCCTAGTAAAGAAATATTTTCGGAATCGGACGAAATAAAGACCGAGGACCTTATAATTCCCGGAAGCTTCCAGAGCACCGGAGAAGGACGAGAGGGGAGCCAGGGGGCCCCACACCACACCCCGGCGCGGCCCAGGGGGGGCGCCCCCCTGTGGTGTGGGCACCCCGTGGCCCCTCCGACTCCATCTCTTCGCCTATTTAATCGTCCCTGACCTAAAAACACCGACAGAGAAGACGAGACCCGAGAAAACCTTCCAGAGCCGCCGCCATCGCGAAATCAAGATTCGGGGGACAGAAGTCTCTGTTCCGGCACCCTGCCGGACGGGGAATTGCCCCCGGAGTCATCTCCACCGCCGTCTCCACCGCCATCTTCACCGCCATCGCTGTCTCCATGATGAGGAGGGAGTAATTCACCCCCGGGGCTGAGGGCTCCGCTGTAGCTATGTGGTTCATCTCTCTCTTTATGTGATCTAGTTGAATATTATCTATGTGCTACTCTAGTGATGTTATTAAAGTACTCTATTCCTCCTTCACGGTGTAATGGTGACAGTGTGTGCATCCGTGTTAGTACTTGGCGTAGATTATGATCATAATCTCTTGTAGGTTATGGAGTTAATTATTACTATGATAGTGTTGATGTGATTTATGCCCCCTTCATGGCGTGATGGTGACAGTGTGCATGCTATGTTAGTTCTTGGTGTAATTATGTTGATCTATCTTGCACTCTAAGGTTACTTAAACATGAATATCGAATACTGTGGAGCTTGTTAACTCCGGCATTGAGGGTTCGTGTAATCCTACACAGTTAGTGGTGTTCATCATCCAACAAAAGAGTGTAGAGTGGTTCTATTATGTGATCATTGTTGAGAGTGTCCACTAGTGAAAGCAGGATCCCTAGGCCTTGCTTCTAAGCATCGAATCTCCGTTTGTTTACTGTTTTGTTGCATGTTTACTCGCTGCCATATTTTATTCAGATTGCTATTACCACTCATATACATCCATATTACTTGTATTTCACTATCTCTTCGCCGAACTAGTGCACCTATACACCTGACAAGTGTATTTGGTGTGTTGGGGACACAAGAGACTTCTTGCTTTGTGATTACAGGGTTGCTTGAGAGGGATATCTTTGACCTCTTCCTCCCTGAGTTCGATAAACCTTGGGTAATCCACTTAAGGGAAACTTGCTGCTGCCTACAAACCGCCGATCGACTTCCTGGTGATAACGTCAAAAAAGTTGCATAGGCCAAACAGCGTATCACGGACGTGCTCGTCCATTATGCCTCGGATCGCAACGGGAAGTATCTGCGTCATGAGCACGTGGCAATCGTGAGACTTCATCCCGGTGAACCTCTTCTTCGCTACGTCCAGATATCTGCTTATATTCCCCGAGTAACCGTGAGGAACTTTCACTCCTAGGAGGCACCTGAAAAACTGCTCGAGCTCCTCCGGACTCGTTGTGAAGCAGGCAGCGGGAAGCTGCACCGCGTTCTTCTTAGCCCTTTTGCGGAGACGTTGAGTCCCTTCCGTCTGATCATCATCATCATCGTCGTCGTCAGTATCGGGGGCTTGAAGATCTTTCCTGATGCCAAAATGTTTAAGATCGTATCTTGCTTTCGGTCCATCCTTGGACTTTTCTGAGTTGCAAAGAGTGCCAAGCAGACTCTCGGTAACGTTCTTCGTAATGTGCATGACATCGAGGCTGTGGGGCGTGTGGAGGACCTTCCAGTACTCCAAGTCGTGGAAAACAGACCTCGCTTTCCATACACCGAGCAGCGGCTCTGGCTTCGGTCGCTTCTTTCCCGGCGCTGGGCACTCCTTCCAATTTTTCAGAAGATCATCGATTTCTGCGCCGCTCCTCGGGCGTGGGGGTCCATCGGGCTCATCTTTACCATTGAACAGATCACCGCGTTTTCTCCACGGGTGATCCAAGCGAAGCCACCTTCGAGCACCTGGGTACACGGTTTTCGAGGACCCGGGATCCCTTGGTAGCTGTAGATGCGGGGTCTCGTCCATGCACTTCACACAGCCGTTGAATCCGTGGCCGACCTGGGCAGATACATATGCGTAACCAGGATAGTCCGTGACCGTCGTGATCAACGCGGCTCTCATATCGAAATAAGTTCTAGTGTAGGCGTCCCACGTACGGGGTGGCGTCTTCCACAACGTGTCTAACTCCTCTTTCAGCAGCCCGAGATACAAATGCATGTCGACACCTGGTTGTTTCGGCCCCTGAATGAGAATACTCAGGTGTATGTACCTTTGCTTGGTGCACAGCCACGGGGGTAGGTTGTAAGGCCATACAAACACAGGCCAGGTGCTATGCGTGCTACTCTGGTTGCCGAACGGATTGAGTCCATCGGTGCTCATACCCAGCCTGATGTTCCTTGCGTCGCCCCCGAACCTAGGGAAGGCGATGTCCAATGCTTGCCACTGTCCAGCGTCTGAAGGGTGTGTCAGCATATAGCCCATCTCCGGATCTTCTTCGGGCTTCTGCCTTTCCGCGTGCCATTGCATGAGCTTTGCTTCCTTAGGGTCCACGAAATACCGCTGCAGACGGGGAGTGATAGGAAAGTACCATACCACTTTTCGAGGTACCTTCTTGTTCCCAACCTTGTACCGTCCGTGGCCGCACACCGGACATGTGGTTCTGTCCTTGTACTCGCACCTATAAATCACACAATCATTAATGCAGGCGTGGTATTTTTCGTGCGGTAGGTCAAGGGGACACACGACTTTCTTGGCCTCCTCGATACTACTTGGCAATGTGTTCCCCTCCGGGAGACGATCGTGCCAGAATTTTAAGTTCTTGCTGAAGCTGGAATCGGTCCACTTGTTCTGCGTCTTCATCTGCAGGTAATCAAGCGTTACATGCAAGCGCGTATCCTGCGGACGGCACCCAGGAAAGATCGGAGTCATCCCGTCTTTCTCCATTTGCGACAGCTTGGCTCTCTCTCTAGCTGCAACTCTATCGTTGCTCGTCTCCTGGAGGAGAAGATCTTGAACATGAGAGTCCCGCAAGGCCGAAATTAGCGGGGTCGCGCCGGAATCTTCTTCTTCATCATGATGATCTTCTCCGCCGGCATCTTCTTCTTCATGATGATCTTCTCCGCCGACTTCTTCTTCATGATGATAGTCCCCGTCGGCATGATGATAGTCTTCTTCATGATGATAGTCATCTCGCTCGACATGGTCTTCATGCGCACCATTTGATGGGGCCGGCCGCGCCTGGTTGTCTTGCATGAAACCGCGCCTCAGCAGGTGCTCCTCCAGTTGTCCGGAATCAGGGTTGATCCAGCGCTCGAGTTTGCATGATCGACACGGACATCTTATCTGGCGCCTATTGTTCCGAATCATGTCCTCCTTCGCGTCTATCTTGTATCTAGAGATTCGAGCGGAACTCATCGAGAGGACCATGCTTGCCTGCAAATGGTATACATAGAACAGGAAATTAGAACCGCAACAAATGCACACACATGCATGGGCCGTACCTCTCCTCAAGGTATTACATGGAGCGGAAAAATTCGGCATGACCTCTCCTCAAGGTAGGACATATGGGTAGTGCAAAATTTGCCGAAACGGAAATGAATCAACATTTCGGCAAACATCCATGCACCACACCGGCACACACACAAGCGCTTCACCTGCAACAAGCATCCATACACACGACGGCCACACAAGATCTACAAGCATATGCATGTCTCCTCCAAGCATATGTATGTCTCCTCCAACTACTCACCTTGTAGATTCGATACCGAGACGAGACCGCGATCGATGAGTTCGAGAGGAGGAGAGAGTATGGAGAGCCTTCTCCTCAACTCCAATTATGTATCAACCAAAGTAAGTGCAATAAATACCCAAGCAAGTGAAAAGTAGAGCCAAAATGGTATGAGAGAGAAGGGGGGACGAGCTAGATGGAGGAAGAAGAATGGCTTGTGTAGTGTGGTAGGTGGGAGGTTGGCTCACTTTTGTATATCTAGTTCGCTAATTCTGTGGCGCACCTGAACATATGCGCCACAGAATACCTTATTTCTGTGGCGCACGAGCCAAGCTGCGCCACATAATAGCTTATTTTTGTGGCGCACTGTGGCGTGCGCCACAGAATAAAATCGTGGCGCACTCGGGTAAGTGCGCCATAGAAATAGTAAAACCAATGATTGGGGGTGACAGGTTGTGGGGCCCACTAAGTTTTTGTGGCGCACGGTCTCGTGGTGCGCCACAAAATTAAGCTATTTCTGTGGCGCACCTTGCCTGGTGCGCCACAAAATAAATTTCTGTGGCGCATTTTTAATGGTGCGCCACAGAACTAAGCTCCGCCTATAAGGGTTTTCCTACTAGTGTCAGTACTGACCTTGACCAGGTTGACCAGAACAGAGTTGACAAGAGGTGACATTGAAACAAAGTGAAGATGACCACATTTTTGAAACTTTGCAAATCAACCCCAAAATGAATACCACCACCACCATTCTATCACAATAATTATATAAATGAGTTGCACCAAAAAGATTTTCAAAATTCAAATCAAACTCTCATGCGGCCATTTCGTCGAGCTTGGCAGGCAGCTTTCCAGATTTGTGTTACACTCAATTACACACTGGATTTTTGCCTAAACCATCTTTATCTTGTGATGATGAGCATCTACTGCAACCCCTGCATCAAGCCCCGTCCTTGCTCTCTTCGTTTAAAGTGGAGAAATGGCAGAAAAGCTCCATGCCGTGCACCATGCCGGCATCAAAGCACTTGATCAATCTGAGCCTCCCTTCTCTCTCACTTTGTCTTGGAGCATCTCTGGATCACAAGGACCCGACCATGCATGGCCCTGGCTTGCGCGCGCACGGCATTGGCCGGGCGAGACGTGCCAAAACCTTGCCTGCACGCCCGGTGCGCGCTCACCGCCTTTGGACGCGCCCGCGCGCGCTCGATCGCCCTAGTCCTCTTCTGCAAAGGCTACCGCTGCATCACACATCTCCTCGCCACCCTCTAGCAGCTAGACATCCTCCAGAGCACGCACCTGCATCGTCGCCGTCTGACATAGGCATCCCAAATGGGCCTGCCGAAGATGGTACCCGGGGTTTACTGAAGGCCCATAACCCGAAGAGCAAGAAGATTCGGAAGCCCAAGATACTATTAAGGAAAGCTAGAGTTGTAATAGGAAGCATTACCTGTAATCTTGCGGGACGGGTTAGAAACCCTCCCGGACTCTGTAAACTTATGTATTACGAAACCCTCGGCTCCACCTCTTATATAAGGGGGAGTCGAGGGGCAAAGAGAGGATCGAATCTATTGTCAACACAACCCTACTTTCATAATCGTCGAGTACTTTTCGGCTGAAACCTTCGAGATCTACTTGCCCTCTACATCCAATGAAACCCTAGTCTACAATCTGTAGGCATTGACAAGTTAATACCTTGTCAATTGGCACCGTCTATGGGATTTAGAGGCGACAAGGAGCTGATCTCGATGGCACGTTCAAGATCGTCGACTTCGTCAGTAGCAAGCAACGCGATGGATCGAGGTAAACAGATCGAAACTGGTCTAGTCGATTTTGTACCTCACCCGCCCTCCCGTTTGGATGCATGTGCGTATCTGAGGAGCCTAGGGAGATGACGCTGGGAAAATTCCGATTCTGCATCGGGAAAGAAGGGTCATATCGTCTCGAAGTTCCGATGTCGTCGGGATCATCTGCGATCGACTCCGATTTCTCATCAGGCGAAGAAGAGATTTCGTCGCCACGCTTCATCAGCGCCATGGCAAGTGAAAAGCTCGCCAAGATCTTCGGCGACATGTCCTTCGAGTCGTCTGCGGACTCTGATATAAGTAGCGACTCAGACAACATCGACAGCTTCAACTTCATCGACAGATCTGTCGCTCTCGAAAAGGTCTTCACCAATCTATACGATGGTGTCACCAATCCTGACAAAAATCAAAATTCAAAATATCATCAGATCTACGCAATCGAAGAAACAAACCGAGCAGAGCCGGAGACATCAGAGGATTTCGACAATGCGGGAAACCCATATGTTGATCCTGCTGATCTTAGGCGAGGTTTAGGCACTAAATACGTTGGGCCCACACCACGTGTGAGGGTTCAACTCTCACAAGCAGCATGGGATGGAGCCGCAAGAGCCATGGATGGTACTGAACCAATGACTACAACTGCGACATCGGAAGAATTGCAAGCCTATCAATATAGACTCTCTCGTGTTAGCAGAGTTAGAAAAACAGACAGCCGAATTAAATAGAAGAAAGGAGGCAGCTTCCGCGTCAAGCAGACGAAGAGCAGAACTAAGTCGACAATCAGGAAATTCAGGAGATAGTCACAGAGAAGCTCGAAGGAGAGCAAGATCCCGACTACAAAATATACCAGCGAGAGGGAGCATTTGGTTCAAAACCTCGACATGTCTTTTATGACAATCGTCACAAGGGGAAATATTATCCCTAAAACACCAGAAGCTGGGTATATGGCAACACAAGCTTACATCCTCGCATCCAGACCACCTCCTGGGGATCCGAGGGAAGCGTTGTATAATATGGCAATGGCAGGAGTTGGAGTCATGGGAACAGCGTTCGCAGCTACACCTCCCGAAGGAACTGCAAGGCAAAATAGTCCGCGACCCACCGCAGCAGTGCAAGATCCACCAAGAGCAAGTGGAGCAAGGGATTCAGCGGCTCAGCAAGGGTGGATAGAGCGCGACAAGAAAGAAGGGAACATCGGCAGTCACCAGAAGTTGCCGAGGAAGATATGTGTGGGCTCCCGTGCTTTACGAGACGAGTTCGAAAAACTCGAGTCCCGTCAGGGTTTAAACTACCCGAGAATTTCAAGAAATTCGACGGCCTACAGGATCCCGAAGATTGGCTCGTTGATTATCTCGAGATGGTGAAATTAATAGGTGGAACCAGGGCAACAGCCATGCAGAGCATCCAAGTACATTTAAGTGGAGCCGCGCGATCTTGGATAAAGAAACTTCCCCCAGGTTCCATCGATAGCTGGGATAGTTTTGAAGATATCTTCGTGAGGAATTTCCGGTCCACCTGCAAAAAACCCGCATCATTAGAAGAGTTGAGGGCGTGTAGACAGAAACATGATGAGTCAATGAGGAAATATATACAGAGATGGAACATTATCAAAAACTCGGCAGAGGACATATCTGACGAGAGGGCAATAGACGCGTTCGTGGCAGGAATTCGACGAGGAGATTTCGTCGAAGACCTAGGGAGAACCAACCCAAAAACAATATCAGCACTGATGGAAATAGCAAACAAGTGGGCAGATGGAGAAGATGCTATACACAACAAGCGACATAGGTCGCCAGAGGAGGACCGCAGTCGAAATTTTCAAAATAGAAGGCGATTCTCTCGACAGTTCTATAGTAATGATGCTCCTGGCCACATATCAGCTGGTTTCCGAGGAAACACTGGAGGGAACAGTCGAGACGACTATCAAAGGAGTAACGAGCAACAAGGCGACAATAGGGGTGATTCTAGTAATTACAGGCAAAATAATGGGCCAAGGTTTCAAAGACCATATGTGTCTCCCGAGGATATGATGAACGGGCCATGTCAGATGCATTTAAGAGCCACTCACACTGGCTGTGTTGCTGGGCCGTGGTTCTCCGTTTAAATTCGTTTGGGCCCGTAGGCTTTTCCCGTGCGGCCCAAAATTTTAAAATTCATTTAATTCGTTTCAGCTCAAATTCAATACTGGTGCCCACTTCAAATTTGAATAACTTTCAAACTACTGCACCAAATTTAGCAAACTTCATATCTCTGGAAAGCCCATGAAATTATCTAACCAATGCCACTGGTCCCACCTCCAATTTCGTAGTAGAATTAAAATTCTAAAAATGACATGGCAGGGACTTTTACAAATTGAAACTTTTTTTAAAATTCAACCATAATTGATTTTGAGTTGTTTCCAACTCTCATAAATCACAAATGATGTCCTCTAATTGATTATGCAATAATATAGCCAGTTGTTTGTATGATCATGGACTAGATCCAAATAATGGCTATGGAGCCATTTCTAGTGCATTTAAACACCCCAAATTAATTAGTTAAATAGTATGAGAGCTACTCTCTCATTTAAATCTTGATCCTAAGTAATACAATAAGAGGTAATGACTTAGGCTAATGAACCTCATGATTATTACTTAGAGATTTTAAATCATTTACATATTACTCTTAAATTGTATGAGGTGTAGCACCTCATTTAAATTCTACTCTCAAATATTAGATATGAAGTGTTGACCTTGGTCAACCAATATTCATACCTTATTATTATTTGAAGAGATTAAATCTTAATAAGATTCAATGAGAGGAAATTATTTCCTCCAAAGCATTAAAGAGCTATACCAATAAATAATTATAATGAGAGGAAATTATTTTTCTTTAAAATAAAACAAAGTAAATCACCATGTTAATAAGATGTGATGCTAGCATAGGCTTGTGTGAATCTTTGGTGTGTTTAGTCTAGCATGCAAGTTTTGTGTGGTGATTGTATCCTCGTATTCGTTTATAGACGCTAGTACCGAAGGCTACGAAGGGGACGACGAGAACATCTACGGAGAAGAAGGAGGAACATTTTGATCAATACACCAACCAAGGCAAGCTAACACTCTTGCAAAGTCCCAAGTGCAAAGCTCTACAAGAGCAAGGCACCATCACCATTTATTTTTATGTCCAATAAACCTATCCCATGTTTTTACCTTGCAATTATTTTGCTTATTGTATTTCAAAGCTTATTTTTGATTTATGATTCACTTGGGCTAGAATAGAACAAGAGCATCAAATTTAGCCTAAAGCAAACAAAACTAGATAGCACCCCTCATGACTAGTTGCTATTGCTAAATAAATAAAATTGACTACTCTAGATGGGAACACGTGAAATGAAATGACTTTGAAAGATTTTGAAGGTAAATGTGACATGAATGACTTGGTGAAATTTTGATGAAAACTGATGGTTGGGTTCGGATGCGATACCATTCCAATTTACAAGTACCCCCACAATACCTGATTATGGGTAGGGCTTAGCTGGAAGTTTGTGTGTCTTAGTATGGGTTCCCTCTAAACAAGCGTCATCGGGGTTATGCCGAAAGCTGCCTCCACCACAAAAGAAACGACGTTAAAGATGAGGTGAATGTCCGGCCCAAGCCCTGTGCAGTTCCCAGGCTGACCGTCTGTCTTCACTGGGAGGCCAAGCTCATGGGGAGAGGTGCCTATACTAGGATATGTAAGTGAAAGGTTATGGTTGATGATCCGCGTACTGAGTTACGATGATTCAGGGTTATCCCTGACGGATGTAATCAGAAGTTGTGGCACAAGTGTACAACCTTTGCAGAGTGTAAACCTATTCGAATAGCCGCGTCCACGGTTAAGGACGGTTGGAAAGGCCATACTGTTCCGTCATCAGACCATTTTCAAAAATGTGACATATGACTTGTGATTTTGCATTTGAAAGGTGAATGTTGAATTTGGCTTGAATCACAACAGAGTTGTGGGAATGACACTAATGTTCCCACTTGAATTAATTAGCAAATGAGGAGGCTTTACTAAATGTTTGTCAACTAAAATTGGCTTTATGCAAATAAACTTAGAGCTTAGCACCCCTTACTAAAATTGATAAGTACTTACCTTAGTATTAGTTTGCGAGTACTTTAAAAGTACTCATGGCTTTGTCCCTGGCTATTCAAATGGCCAGACTTTGAAGGAGAACAGCAGTACGAGGAAGATGGACAGCAGGACGTCTACGACAACTAGGACCACTCCTGACGTCAAGCGTTGGCCTGTGGATTAGATAGCCACTACTACTTCGCTTCCGCTATTTGTGATGTTCGTTGATCAATAGATCAACTACTATTGTAATATTGGATCATGTGATCTACCTTTGTAAGATGATTATGTGTTGTAATAAATGATGACTCTATGATATTCAACTATTATGTCTCGCAACAACAATATTCCTGGGATTGCGATGTATGGCATAATAGGCATCTGGACTTAAAAATCCGGGTGTTGGAGTTGGAGAGACGCCATTACACTTCATGGTTACTCATCTCATCTGCAAAAACGTAACGGCGCGTCGTTAGCACAAACAGGTTCCCCCAAGATTAAACAAGAACTTGTAGGCAAGCAATAGAAAAGCGACAGTAGAAGAGTTTAGATCATGCACAGCGCCGGTGAAGCAGATCCGGTTCATGCACAGCGGTGTCGGTGAGCAAGATCCGATGCGGTGGACGATGGATCCGGCGAAGCGGCTCCGGTGGGGTGGACGATACCGCAGCTGAAGCGACTGCGGTAGACTGCTGGATGAGCATATGGTTTCGAGGTTTGGCGGGGATGATCCGGTCCGGTTGATGACGGCGTCGATGAAGCGGCTCCGGCAGGCAGCCGGATGACGAGGATCGCGAGGCCTCGGGTAGGCCAGGGAAGTCCGGCGGGGATGTTCCGGTGCGGTGGTCGTGGAGGTGGGAGAGAGGGACTTGGGAAGTTCTGGTGGGTGGTCTGAGGGAAATGAATTTTTTTGGGAGGGTTTCCGGGCTAGGGAGGTGGTGATCCAAAAAATGACGGGCGGACCCCCCCACCAACCGACTTTGCTGTCATCTCCACAGGGGTAGAATGGTAATTTGGAAGCGTGTGAAATTTTTGTATTTTGTGGGCGGGAAGTTTTGCCGCTATGAGATTTTGAATTTGGCTACGGTCCAAGTATAATGATAAAAAATTGTGATACCGTACTAGTACCTCTGTTCAAGGCCGAGTGCAAAATCAAATCATCATCACGTTGAATATAGGTCACTACCATGATCATGATCTATCTTCTGGACAGAGATCCAGTGCCCCCACGTTCACAGGGCACAACGTGACCTGAGGCTTCCCATCCACCATTCGTTTCAATCCAACGGCAAGGAAAGCAACAACGTGACCCGATTAATTTCTGCTGAGCTGAAGAGCTGCTGTGTTCTCTCGAACCTGAAGAAATAGAGAAGGGAACAGAAGATGATTTCGGTTCCGAGCGCATCTGTCCGGGCCAAAAATGCGTCTGGTACAAACTCCAGCGGGACGACGCATAGTGACTGGGCCGTTCGCAGCGACGCAAACATGCCCAAATATGCGTCTCGGATCCGTCGCGCGGACGCTGCGTGGACGCGTAAAGTGTCCGCTCGCGTCTGGCGAACGTTTCGTCGGGCCCGCTTGGCAGTGACCCAGCGTCGATGCGTCTTCTCAGCGGCGCCGCTTCGGCGTCTGCGGTCGCGTAATGGCGATGCCTCGCGTGGCGTGCGCCATCACCTACCTCTGCGGGCGATGCCACGCGTGCAGCGGCCGTCGCTGCCTCCGACATATATATACAGGGGTGCGCGCATATCGTCTCCTCCCACACTAAACCCTAGCCGATGTCGCTCAACCTCCTACTCACCGCTGTTTAGTGTGGGAGGAGATGATATGCGTACGCTCCAGTTTATATATGTCGGAGGCAGGTGACGGCCGCTGCACGCATGGCATCGCCATTCGCAGAGGTAGGTGACGACGCGTGCCACGCGAGGCATCGCCATTTTACGCGACCGCAGACTGCCAAGCGGCGCCGCTGAGAAGACGCATCGACGCTAGGTCACTGCCAGGCGGGCCCAACGAAACGTCCGCCAGACGCGAGCGGACACTTTACGCGTCCACGCAGCGTCCGCGCGACGGATCCGAAGCGCATATTTGGGCATGTTTGCGTCGCTGCGAACGACACAGTCACTATGCGTCGTCCCGCTGGAGCGTGTACCAGACTTCAGGTTCGAGAGAACACAGCAGCTCTTCAGTTCAGCAGAAATTAATCGGGTCACGTTGTTGCTTTCCTTGCCGTTGGATTGAAACGAATGGTGGATGGGAAGCCTCAGGTCACGTTGTGCCCTGTGAACGTGGGGGCACTGGATCTCTGTCCCTATCTTCTTAATCCCATTCAAAAATGCGTTTGAAATATTTCAGGATTGGTGGGAGATTTTGCCGCCCGACAGAGATTAAATTAAACCACACGTTCGACAATTCAAACTTGAGACCTTGGCTATGATACCATTTAAGTTCGAACTGATTGAAAAAGGCTATGCAATTAATTTATATAACATCCACAGGAACAACTACCAAGTTGATCCCAACCGCAGATAAATGCATCCACCAACAAAAGTAGGAACGGTGCCATAATCTAAGGAAACATTTCACAAGACCAATGTACTCACTATGTAGTGTTCATCTCCAATTATCTATGGCATTTTCTTAGTCTTTGGGAGATTATAACGAACTTGATTGGCCTCGTGCAGTAGGGCATCACATGCTTCTAATCTCGATCTCAACATGTCAACTTTTGTTCTTAGCATAGCTGTTGCAACTCGTTCTACTTGGAGTTGTTCCTCCAAAACTTGAGCAGAGAAAGACTTGGACTTGGGCTTCAAAACCCAGCATTTCGCAGGAAAGAGTTTTTGGTGATATCTTTATCTTTCCCATGTTTTGCCATCTCGAATTTCATATTAGCATGACAAGTTTTGAGTTGTGTAAAAAGAAAAGTTATTACAGAGAAAAATGCAGATGGTAGATTTAATGTGTACGAACTACTTTTAATCATACAAGTTGGCATGCCTGACTATAATAAGGACCATCTATCTTGCTAGCAGGCATAATTATTAAGGTATTATTAATGGGCTACCATGTTCGTAGTCTTCGAAGACACGTGCGCTCAGATTCAAATTTTCAGCATGCAGTCGATTTATGGTTTAATTGAAGTACACATCAGGATATTATTTCACACAAAATACAGCAGCCACATGGAACATATCTAATTTTAGTACAACAACAAAATTTGCAATTATTACAGACCACGAAATTTTGAACGAAATTTTGAGCAGTAATTAATTACAGCATTGGCATCAGCAGTCCACTTGACTGAACAACAGAATCAAAGTTTATTTAGACACCTTCAATTCCCAGACACATCACAACTGGCTTACCATGACAAGTGCATAGGAGATTCTTTAGAACATTTTCTGTCAAAGTTTGCCTATTTTTCAATTCATGTATCTCTTGGCGTGTGTTGGCAATTATTTCATCAGCATCTTTGTTTTCCCGCCCAAATATATCAACTGCCTCTTGGAGTGCATCCCCGAAATCTCTTTGTGCCGGATTAAGTTGAGCAATAGATACCATGGGCCTATGCGAGCAATATGCACTCTCACTGCTGCTTTGTGAAACATCAATACTTGAGGCATTGGCCCTTGCTTCTGGCTTTGTAGCTTTATTTGAAGCCTGAAATTTAGATAAAACAAGTTACAACATCATATGATGCAATAAAAGACCTCCAATTTCAAGAGCATCATTGAGCTGATATAACATAGCAAGCAATCAAAAATAGAGCCTCGTACATCTATTTCTTCTGGAATGGTTGGTGTACTGGACTCAGTGGACCAATGAGAGCACGTGCCACTGTCACTGTTGCTCTGTGAAATGACCGCAACACTTGATAAATGGGTTGTCCCTACTGACATTACAGCTTTGTTTGCAGGCTGAAACTAAGACAAAACAAGTTAAAATGCAATACAATACACGGCAAACAAACAGCACTGTTGACATAATTTTGAAAGAACCATGGGCAGATATAACAAAGAAACCAGTTAAGCCACATGCCTCTTAGAACAAACCAAACTAGATCATGGCGATGATGTATACAATGAACCAAGCAACTAGACATCATGTGCCCAATAACGAAGCCAGGTCACTGCACAGAAGAAATCTAGCAAATAGCCAAATACAGTCAAAACATGTGCATGTTGGATTGGATACAATTAGGAAAATAATGTATGATTGATTTAAGCATGACTCAGATAGTGCCTTCGACAACGTAGAAGGTCAATGCAACAATTAATTGTATGGCTTGTATGAAGTGCCATAACATTTAAATTAAGCATAACGAGGCATTGCTTAATCTGAGAACTGAGTGCTAGCTCAGTGGCAAGGCTTGCGAGTGCGCAGCCAGCCCACCCGGGTTCGAGTACCAACGGGACCGAATTAAACACGAATGAAGCGAGATGTCAGTACAAGTAGTGGCAATAGAAATGCAAAATCCATAACAGGGCCAATGACAACATTCACTTGCCAACAAAATCTAAGGCTTTAGCTTTCATATACCCTCAAAATTTAAAATAGTGTAATCCCCCGAAAGGGTATCATGGTATCATTTAATCTCAGCCATCTCACCCCTAATACCAAACATGTATCATTTAATCTCAGCCGTTCTTTTGTTTTACTCAAGAAAACATTTTTGTTTTGGGAGTTTATAGAAGCACAAGCCATCGTCTACATTGGCACTGTGTTATGAAAAATATCATCTTCATCGTACATGGTTATGTGAAGATATTGATATATAATTCTGTGCTAGGAAAACAAATAGCAATTACTATGTTACAAGAACCATCTTCAAGCTCGAAGATACGAAGTTCATTGGTCCACCAACCAAGGCTGATAAAATATTATATATTAATTTAGTACTAATATTTCGTATTTACTCATATTAAGGTCTAACTTTTTTCCCCATGACAAACCAGTTTTGATATAAAATCTAACGGTGGCCATGTGTGGGTCACATAAAAAGTATTGAGGTAGTAAATTTATACATAGATATTGGATAATGTATTTTAAATTTCAAAAAATATGGTAGAAATATATAAATTAGATAGTCTTGCCGTGCAATATGCATGCCGCAAAAGGTAAGATAGATCCTTAAAAATTCTCGACTCTAATCACAAAAATATACATAATCCTAATGGGGTGTCCATGAAAAAGTTTTGTCACTTTCGTATTAGGGTATACTTCTATTTCATACTGACTAAAAAACTTAATTGTAGTGAACTCACATATTACTCCTTCCATTACTTCTTTTAGGGTGTATTAGTTTTTCAAAAGCCAAACTTTAGGCTTTGTGACTAATTTTAGCAAAAAATAATAATTATCAACATCAAATAAAATATGGAAATATATTTTAAAATTATATATGTCGTGACGTGCAAAGCACGTGCTACTTACTAGTAGATTACTAGAAAATGAATGAAGCAATTGAACATGGAGCGTATTATATAAACAGCCAGATCATTTGAATATGGATATACCACATCATGTCAATGGGACTCAGAAAAACAAAGCTAGACATTTAAACAAGTAATATAACTATTTTTTTCACAATGTTTCAAGTAGAATAGGAAGCTAGGTTAGGAATAAAGCAATCATGTTTCAAGTAGAATAGGAAGCTAGGTTAGGAATAAAGCAATCATGTTTCAAGTAGAATAGGAAGCTAGGTTAGGAATAAAGCAATAAAAAAACACGAAGTGCATCATTTCAGCTAGGATCATTTCTATCAAACTTCATGCACTAGCCATGGAACAACAGGCAAACTCAATGAAGCAACAGGCAAAAAATTAACATAATAGAATTTCAGGACTTGTTTAACATAGCCAAATCATGTAACTTATACCCAGGCATGCCGGATGCCAGATGGGTCAAAGGCAGTGTGCAATGTTCCATATGGTCATTGTTTATATTTTATTAGATTCCATTAGGCAACTTAGGTAGTGCAACATACAGAAAATGATGCAATTGAACTATGCACAGGAGGTAAATTAACATTCCAAAAAAAACAGGGAACTTACGTGAGCTTTTTTTTGAGTCACACGGACCTCATCGGGTACTTGGACAGAAGAACCTGGTGCCTCACTGTTTCTCCTCTGCATGAAGGAGAGGCCAATTGTAAACAGAAACAGGATCCAAGATATAGAAGTTTGCATTAAGCAATATACAAAAAACAGCAGGTACTTACATGATTATAGGCGAGCTTTACTCTACGTTTCTGAGTGTAAGATGTGCCTGCTGCACGTGTAATAACAACAAACAGTTACGAGTCAAGGATTTGCTATAATTAAATTGACACCAAACAGTAGTAGAAGCATTATGACGTGCATAAACATGTAATACATGATCGCAGAAAGATATCAAACATGATGTAACTAGAGCAGTAGCCTACGGCCAAATAGTGAGAAATTGTAATCGTGTCAATGGTGGACTTGTATGGCCTACCCCAACTTGTTTGGTAATAAAGGTTTTGTTGTTGTTGTTGTTGTTGTTGTTGTTGTTGTTGTTGTTGTTGTTGTTGTTGTTGTTGTTGTTGTTGTTGTTGTTGTTGTTGTTGTTGTTGTTGTTGTTGTTGTCAATCGTGGACATGTAGAGCATTCAACGGCTCATGATTGGTGGCTCATATTTTGTAGAGTTTCAGCGAATGGGTGGGTTAGGTCACTCAGACCACCACACTCTGTATTTATATCATCTGAGTTAGGGTTACAATACCACTGGACATGGGCCTCTATGGGCCTCACACTGGATACAATATTACTACAGCGCTACTACTAAACTCACTCATGGTCCAACACACCCCCTCAAGATGATCATGGGTAAACAACCATGGCCATCTTGCAACAACATGACACATATGACAACTACGAGTAATGAACTTTCAGCATAACTCCTAGGATACATGACAACATTGCACTTTCCATCATCTTGTCATCTCGATTCATCTCTTCATCAGCAGCGAAGACATCCAGCTTCAACCATCTGGGATACGCACAACTCCTAACCATACACGTCCTCAACAACCCCGGCTGCCTCACCACACAAGTTCCGCAGAACCATCCACACTCGCCTCAATGTCCTCAGCCTCTCTTCTCCACTCTGCCCGGCCACTGACCTCTTCCGTCTCTCCCACAAACCCCCAGCCAACTCCTGCCTCAACCATCCACTCCTCAAGCACCCATGCCTATCCCCCGGTCAGGCCTCAACCAGTCTCACCTCAGGCACGCATGCCTTTCCCCTGGACATATCCACAACCATCACCATCACCACTAAACCGCAGCCTCATCAACTCCATCACGACTCAACCGCAGCCTCATCAACTCCATCACAACATATCCTCACAGCCTCACATCTCCATTTTCTCCTCACTTCCACTCGGATGGCGCCTCGTCTGCGCGCCCTGGCCAACCTCCGGCTCCGCCCTGCGCTCAAAGGCTCGGCCCACTCCGCACGCCTCCAACATCTCCCCCTCGCACGGATCCAGATCTCTCTGCCACGGATTCACTTCCTCTTCTCTCCTTTCTAAACCAAAACGATCTTCACCCTCTTCTTTCTCCCCGCGCGAGCAGCCGCCGATCTCACACAACTCACATCGCTGTGTGTGATAGCCGCAACCCACGCAGAGCACCTGATGCGGCCTCCCGCCGCCTGGATTTCTACATCTCAACGGTGGTTTTTGTGATCAAAGGAAGAACTTGTATGGTACTGTTTGGGGCGGCTAGCACTAGCAGGAAGGAAACCTAGGCTCTGATACCATGTAGAGTTTCAGCAAATGGGTGGGTTAGGTCACGGAAAAAAATACTTATGCGTCGTGTTTAAATCTAAAGGATGAGGTGGTTACCAACGAAAGCACTTGTAAGTTAAAAATATAGCACGAATTCAGAAATACAGTCAGCTGCAATACTCCTAACAGAACAAAACGCGCAGGGATGTCTGGTTACCTATTTCTGGGCGGCGTTTAGACGTGTTCCGCGTTCTTACGGGTGACGTGGAGGTCGGCGAGGGGACTGCTGTTGCGGTGGGTGCCGGGGAAGCAGATCTTGGGGGGTCGGAGAAGGACATGCTGGGCGGTCGATGAAGTGTTCAGCGCGCCGGCCGAACTAGAAGGTCGGTGAAGCAGATGATGTGCAGTGCACGGGGACGTCGGTGTCGGCGAAGCTGGTCAGGTGCGGTGGTCGATAGAGTCGGCGAACGAGATACGGTGCGGTGGACGCCGGAGTAGGTGCAGATCAAGCGGATAGGGCAGCCTCGAGGTTTGAAGCCGTGGCAGCTTGAACGGCGAAGTGCGGCGGTGATTTTCCGGTGCGGCGGCCGTGAAGGTCTGGAGGTAGGTAAGAGGGGCGGTTTCTCTGAGGGCTTGCGGGCGAAACTAGGGCGAAGCTGGGCGATAGAGGAGAAAAAGGGAATTTCGCGGTCCTTCTTACGGCGCGAGATATTTGGGCGTTGGCGGGGAATTTTACCGCTCGATGAGATTAAATTTTGGCTGCAGTAGGTAATAATAATAAAAAATAGTAGGCCCTACTAGTAGTACTGTAAGTCTGTTCAGGAATCCAAGGGGGTCGAGGTAGAGGAATCCATTATGTGAATCCACATTTCAAAGTGTCAAAAAATTCTAAACTAAAATTTTACATGTATATCTAGACATTTTATGTTGGTACACAAGTTTTCTCAAAAAAATTTTTTTTTATGTGGCTCCTGTAAAAAAGACAAATTTTGATGTTGTAACACGACTACGTACAGTACATTTTTTGCCTTTTTTGTACACACCACACAAAATGTTGTTTTTCCACGAAAACTTATGAACGAACATAGGATGTCACAATGTATACCAAAAAAATTATGTCAGATTTTTTTAACATTTATATAATTGTTTTTTTATTATTTTCAATAATGGGTGCATATGCACGCGTGTGCCAAAACGCCACCTCCGGGGGCTAGGAGTTTCTAAACTTCTTATGGCACATCAAATAAAATGTTGTTCAATCAATAATAATAATGTGCTTATGATTGTTACTCCCTTCCACCATTAATAAAGTCCACATCGGTTTCGTGTCAAACTTTGACTCGAGATTTAGGTACCCACATGATAGTGCTAGTATCATAGCTAGTATCATACACATTGGTCCCACAAAAATGCTGATGTGGCAGCTAATTAAGTAGGAGAGAGGAGATTAGTGTAACATAGGTAGATATTGTATCATAGCGCAAACAACGAGATACATGCTTAGGGTTAGGGGTAGATACATGATTTTTCTTGTTTGAATATTTGCAGCGAGAGCGAGAAAGGCCGAGAATGAGAGAGATGTTTTTTTAGAGGGACAACCGAACGATCCTGAAGGACCCAGATTTCCAATACGCATCAGAGCGCAGTTTACAGCAGGACACAAAATAAACAGGAAATTACGTCTAAATCCCTAAGATTTACATGGTAGACCCCATGCTGAAAGCAAGAAATGCGATCGGGTCCTTAACAGCCACCGTCCGGATTGATCCTCGTCGCAGCCGGGGACGAACCACTTGGCGCGACCAAATCGCCATGGCTACAGAGCCTGCACACCATGGCCTACGAGCTGAGCTAGAAACGACCTGCCAAAACCGGCAGCCAACGGAGGTGGATAATTGGAGAGATGGAGAGAGAGAGAGAGTGTGTGTGTGTGTGTTGATGCCTCTCTCTTGACAAAGAAGATGGTTGGGAGTTTGCCTACCTAGCGTACGTGACTTGTGCTCACTGAAGTGTGGGACCTCACGCATGGGAACCACACGTAAGTGACAGACTTGTTGCTCTAATAACTCGGGTGATTATTATACTGTATTAGTACATAGTTTCCTATGGATCCTTCTTATTCACTCCAAAATGAAGCTCTTGAGAGGGTTTTTGAAATTTCCATGTTTGAAACCAAAAACAACTTCTCTTCATGCTTGACTTCACAAGACAGAGTTTAGAGTTATGGGGTAGATACATGATTTTTCTGGTTTGAGTATGTCTAGACCTTGTTTATGAACTTGAATGTTTACTATATGACATACGAAGACTATGTGCTTTGGTTTTTCATTTTTTGATTTTTTTGAATTTTTATACCCATTTGAATCTTGGTCAAATCATAGGTTTGACCAAGATTTAAACAAGTTAAAAACATGAGTATGAAAAACTAAGCCTCTATCCATTTTAGTCACTCCAAAATGAAGCTCTTGGGAGGGTTTTTGAAATTTCCATGTTTGAAACCAAAAACCACTTCTCTTCATGCTTGACTTCATAAGACAGAGTTTAGGGTTAGGGGTAGATACATGATTTTTTGGTTTGAATATGTCTATACCTTGTTTATCAACTTAATTGAATGCTTACTATATGACATAATATGACTATGTGCCTTGGTTTTTCATTTATTTTGATTTATTTTGAATTTTTATGCCCATTTGACTCTTGGTCAAATCCTAGGTTTGACCATGATTTAAACAAATTTAAATCATGAATATGAAAAAATGAAGCATCTGTCCTTCTTAGTCACTCCAAAATGTAGCTCTTGGGAGGGTTTTGAAATTTCCATGTTTGAAACCAAAAACCACTTCTCTTCATGCATGCTTGACTTCATAAGACAGAGTTTAGGGTTAGGGCTAGATACATGATTTTCCTGGTTTGAATATGTCTAGACCTTGTTTATCAACTTAATTGAATGCTTACTATATGACATAAGAAGACTATGTGCATTGGTTTTTCATTTTATTGTTTTTTTTTGAATTTTATTCCCATTTGAATCTTGGTCAAATCCTAGGTTTGACCATGATTTAAACAAATTTAAATCATGAATATGAAAAATTAAGCATATATCCTTCTTAGTCACTCCAAAATGTAGCTCTTGGGAGGGTTTTTGAAATTTCCATGTTTGAAACCAAAAACCACTTTTCTTCATGCATGCTTGACTTCATAAGACAGAGTTTAGGGTTAGGGGTAGCTAGATACATGATTTTCCTGGTTTGAATATGTCTAGACCTTGTTTATCAACTTAATTGAATGCTTACTATATGACATAAGAAGACTATGTGCCTTGGTTTTTCATTTTTTGATTTTTTTAAATTTTTTATGCCCATTTGAATCTTGGTCAAATCCTAGGTTTGACCATGATTTAAACTAATTTAAATCATGAATATGAAAAATTAAGCATCTATCCTTCTTAGTCACTCCAAAATGTAGCTCTTGGGAGGGTTTTTGAAATTTCCATGTTTGAAACCAAAAACCACTTCTCTTCATGCATGCTTGACTTCATAAGACAGAGTTTAGGGTTAGGGGTAGATACATGATTTTCCTGGTTTGAATATGTCTAGACCTTGTTTATCAACTTAATTGAATGCTTACTATATAACATAAGAAGACCTTGTTTTTTTTGAATTTTTATACCCATTTGAATCTTGGTCAAATCCTTGGTTCCACCAAGATTTGAATAAGTTTAAAACATGAATATGAAAAAGTAAGCATGTATGCTTCTTAGTCACTTCAAAATGAAGCTCTTGGGAGGGTTTTTGAATTTCCATGTTCGAAACCAAAAACCACATATCTTCATGCTTGACTTCATGAAACAGAGTTTAGGGTTAGGGGGTAGATACATGATTTTTCTTGTTTGAATATGTCTAGACCTTGTTTATCATCTTAATTGAATGCTTACTATATGACATAAGAAGACCTTGGTTTTTCATTTTTTTGATATTTTTTGAATTTTTAGGCCCATTTGAATCTTGGTCAAATCCTAGGTTTGACCAAGATTTGAACAAGTTTAAATCATGAATATGAAAAATTAAGCATCTATCCTTCTTAGTCACTCCAAAATGTAGCTTTTGGGAGGGTTTTTGAAATATCCATGTTTGAAACCAAAAACCAATTCTCTTTATGCATGCTTGACTTCATAAGACAGAGTTTAGGGTTAGGGGTAGATATATACATGATTTTTTCTGGTTTGAATATGTCTAGACCTTGTTTATCAACTTTAATGCTTACTATATGACACAAGAATGCTATGTGGTTTGGTTTTTTATTTTTCTATTTTTTTTGAATTCTATACCCTTATATTTGAATCTTTGTGAAATCCTAGGTTTGACCAGGATTTAAACAAGTTTAGAAGATGAAAATGAAAAGGTAAGCCTGGATCCTTCTTGTCACACTCTAAAATGAAGCTTTTGGGAGGTTCTTGAAATTTCCATGTTTGAAACCTAAAACCACTTCTCTTCATGATTGACTTTATAAGACATAGTTTAGGGTTAGGGGTAGATATATACATGATTTTTCTGGTTTGAATATGTCTAGACCTTGTTTATCAACTTAATTGAATGCTTACTATATATATGACATAAGAATGCTATGTCCTTTTTTTCATTCTTTTGATTTTTTCCGAAATTTTATGCCCATTTGAATCTTTTGGTCAAATCCTAGGTTTGACCAAGATTTAAACAAGTTTAAAACATGAAAATGAAATAGGAAGCCTGCATCCTTCTTAGTCACTCTAAAATCAACTTAATTGAATGCTTACTATATGACATAAGAAGACTATGTGCCTTGGTTTTTGATTTATTTTACTTTTAATGCCTATTCGTATCTTGGTCAAATCCTAGGTTTGACCATGATTTAAACAAGTTTAAAACATGAATATGAAAAATTAAGCATATATCCTTCTTAAGTCACTCCAAAATGTAGCTCTTGGGAGGGTTTTTGAAATTTCCATGTTTGAAAATAAAAACCACTTCTCTGCATGCATGCTTGACTTCATAAGACAGAGTTTAGGGTTAGGGGTAGATACATGATTTTCTTGGTTTGAATATGTCTAGACCTTGTTTATCAACTTAATTGAATGCTTACTATATCACATAAGAAGACCTTGGTTTTTCAATTTTTTTAAATTTGTATGCCCATTTGATTCTTGGTCAAATCCTATGTTTGACCAAGATTTGAACATGTTTAAATCATGAATATAAAAAATTAAGCATATATCCTTCTTAGTCACTCCAAAATGTAGCTCTTGGGAGGGTTTTTGAAATTTCCATGTTTGAAACCCAAAACAACTTCTCTTCATGCTTGACTTCATAAGACAGAGTTTAGGGTTAGGGGTAGATACATGATTTGTCTGGTTTGAATACGTCTAGACCTTGTTATCAACTTTAGTGCTTACTATATGACATAAGAAGACTATGTGCTTTGGTTTTTCATTTTTATGATTTTTTTATTTTTGATGCCCATTTGAATCTTGGTCAAATCCTAGGTTTGACCAAGATTTAAACAAGTTTAAAACATGAAAATGAAAAGGGAAGCATGTGTCCTTCTTAGTCACTCTAAATGAAGTTTTTCGGAGGTTTTTGAAATTTCCATGTTTGAAACCCAAAATCACTTCTCTTCATAAGACATAGTTTAGGGTTAGGGGTAGATACATGATTTGTATGGTTTGAATATGTCTAGACCTTGTTTATCAACTTGAATGCTTACTATATGACATAAGAAAACTACGTATGTGCTTTGATTTTTCATTTTTCTGTTTTTTTTTAATTTTCCGCCCATTTGAATCTCTGTCAAATCCTAGGTTTGACCAAGATTTAAACAAGTTTAACACGTGAAAACGAAAAGGTAAGCATGGATCCTTCTTAGTCACTCAAAAATGTACCAATTGATAGATGTGTTAACTTTGCTTCATGGAAATAATAATGTCATGTAAATGAGTTAACTTGGATTTCATACCCTTGAATCCATAGGAAACTTTGTTCTAATGCACTACAATAATCAACCGAGTTTTTACACCAACAGGTCTGTCACTTACGTGTGGTGCCCATGCGTGAGGTCATGCATGCAATTAACACACGTCCGTTGGGAACCCCTAGAGGAAGGTGTGATGCGTACAGTAGCAAGTTTTCCATCAGAAAGAAACCAAGGTTTATCGAACCAGAAGGAGCCAAGAAGCACGTTGAAGGTTGATGGCGGCGAAGTGTAGTGCGGCGCAACACCAGGGATTCCGGCGCCAACGTGGAACCTGCACAACACAATCAAAGTACTTTGCCCCAACGTAACAGTGAGGTTGTCAATCTCACCGGCTTGCTGTAAACAAAGGATTAAACATATTGTGTGGAAGATGATGATTGTTTGCGAAGAACAGTAAAGAAAAATTGCAGTAGATTGTATTTCAGATGTAAAGAATAGGACCGGGGTCCACAGTTCACTAGTGGTGTCTCTCCCATAAGATAAATAGCATGTTGGGTGAACAAATTACAGTTGGGCAATTGACAAATAAAGAAGGCATAACAATGCACATACATATATCATGATGAGTACTATGAGATTTAATCAGGGCATTACGACAAAGTACATAGACCGCCATCCAGCATGCATCTATGCCTAAAAAGTCCACTTTCAGGTTATCATCCGAACCCCTTCCAGTATTAAGTTGCAAGCAACAGACAATTGCATTAAGTATGGTGCGTAATGTAATCAACACAAATATCCTTAGACATAGCATCGATGTTTTATCCCTAGTGGCAACAGCACATCCACAACCTTAAAACTTTCTGTCACTGTCCCAGATTTAATGGAGGCATGAACCCACTATCGAGCATAAATACTCCCTCTTGGAGTTACAAGTATCAACTTGGCCAGAGCCTCTACTAGCAACGGAGAGCATGCAAGAACATAAACAACTCATATATGATAGATTGATAATCAACTTGACATAGTATTCAATATCCATCGGATCCCAACAAACACAACATGTAGGATTACAAATAGACGATCTTGATCATGATAGGCAGCTCACAATATCTAACATGATAGCACAATTAGGAGAAGACGACCATCTAGCTACTGCTATGGACCCATAGTCCAGGGGTGAACTACTCACACATCAATCCGGAGGCGATCATGGCGATGAAGAGTCCTCCGGGAGATGATTCCCCTCTCCGGCAGGGTGCCGGAGGCGATCTCCTGAATCCCCGAGATGGGATTGGCGGCGGCTGCGTCTCTGGAAGGTTTTCCGTATCGTGGCTCGGTACTGGGGGTTTCGCGACGAAGACTTTAAGTAGGCGGAAGGGCAAGTCAGAGGGCGTCACGAGGGGCCCACACAACAGGCCGGCGCGGCCAGGGCTTGGGCCGCGCCGCCCTAGTGTGGCGTCGCCTCGTGGCCCCAGTTCGTATCTCCCTCAGTCTTCTGGAAGCTTCGTGGAAAAATAAGCCCCTAGGCGTTGATTTCGTCCAATTCCAAGAATATTTCCTTACTAGGATTTCTGAAACCAAAAACAGCAGAAAACAACAACTGGCTCTTCGGCATCTCGTCAATAGGTTAGTGCCGGAAAATGCATAATAATGACATATAATGTGTATAAAACATGTGAGTATCATCATAAAAGTAGCATGGAACATAAGAAATTATAGATACGTTTGAGACGTATCAAGCATCCCCAAGCTTAGTTCCTACTCGCCCTCGAGTAGGTAAACGATAACAATGATAATTTCTGAAGTGACATGCTATCATAATCTTGATCAATACTATTGTAAAGCATATGAGGTGAATGAAGTGATTCAAAGCAATGGTAAAGACAATGATTAAACAACTGAATCATATAGCAAAGACTTTTCATGAATAGTACTTTCAAGACAAGCATCGATAAGACTTGCATAGGAGTTAACTCATAACGCAATAAATTCTTAGTAGAAAGCTTTGAAACAACACAAAGGAAGATATAAGTTTCAGCAGTTGCTTTCAACTTCAACATGTATATCTCATGGATAATTGTCAACACAAAGTAATATGATGAATGCAAATAAGCAAATATGTAGGAATCAATGCACACAGTTAACACAAGTGTTTGCTTCTAAGGTGGAAGGAAATAGGTAAACTGACTCAACATAAAGTAAAAGAATGGCCCTTCGCAGAGGGAAGCAGGGATTAAATCATGTGCTAGAGCTTTTCAAGTTTTGAAATCATATAGAGAGCATAAAAGTAAAGTTTTGAGAGGTGTTTGTTGTTGTCAACGAATGGTAATGGGTACTCTAACTACCTTATCAACCAGACTTTCAAGAGCGGCTCCCATGAAGGACGTTATTTCTACCACCATGGTAGATCATCCCTCTTCTCTTTTGTTTACACATGCATTTATTATTTATGGATGACACTCCTCCCCACCTTTCCTTTCTCAAGCCATGGCTAACCGAATCCTCGGGTGCCTTCCAACAATCTCATACCATGGAGGAGTGTCTATATTTTTTTCTTTTCTTTTTCTTTTTGCAAAATTAAGTTGCTCACTGATTGATCAGGGCAAAGCATGTGAAGAGAATTATTAATGCAAGTTAATTAATCGGGGCTGGGAACCCCATTGCCAGCTCTTTTTGCAAAATTATTGGATAAGCGGATGAGCCACTAGTCCATTGGTGAAAGTCTGTCCGAAGTAAATGACAAGATCGAAAGATAAAACACCACATACTTCCTCATGAGCTATAAAACATTGACACAAATAAGAGGTAATAAATTTTGAATTGTTTAAATGTAGCACATGAAGTATTTACTTGGAATGGCAGAAAATACCATGTAGTAGGTAGGTATGGTGGACACAAATGGCATAGGTGTTGGCTCAAGGGTTTGGATGCACGAGAAGTATTTCCTCTCAGTACAAGGCTTTGGCTAGCAAGGTTGTTTGAAGCAAACACAAGTATGAACCGGTACAGCAAAACTTACATAAGAACATATTGCAAGCATTATAAGACTCTACACTGTCTTCCTTGTTGTTCAAACACCTTAACCAGAAAATATCTAGACCTTAGAGAGAGCAATCATGCAAACCAAATTTCAACAAGCTCTATGTAGTTCTTCATTAATAGGTGCAAAGTACATGATGCAAGAGCTTAAACATGATCTATATGAGCATAAAAATTGCCAAGTATCAAATTATTCAAGACATTATACCAATTACCACATGCGGCATTTTCCGTTTCCAACCATATATCAATGAATGAAGTAGTTCAACATTCGCAATGAACATTAAGAATAAAGCTAAGAACATATGTGTTCATACGAAACAGCGGAGCGTAATATCTCCAATATAAAGAATGCTAGGATCCGATTTTATTCAAACAAAAACAAAAATAAAAGCAAACAGACGCTCCAAGCAAAGCACATAAGATGTGACGGAATAAAAATATAGTTTCACTAGAAGAACCTGATAATGTTGTCGATGAAGAAGGGGATGTCTTGGGCATCCCCAAGCTTAGATGCTTGAGTCTTCTTAAAATATGCAGGGATGAACCACGGGGGCATCCCCAAGCTTAGACTTTTCACTCTTCTTGATCATATTGTATCATCGTCCTCTCTTGACCCTTGAAAACTTCCTCCACACCAAACTCGAAACAAACTCATTAGAGGGTTAGTGCATAATTGAAAATTCATACATTCAGAGGTGACATAATCATTCTTAACACTTCTGGACATTGCACAAAGCTACTGAAAGTTAATGGAACAAAGAAATCCATCAAACATAGCAAAACAGGCAATGCGAAATAAAAGGCAGAATCTGTCAAAACAGAACAGTCCGTAAAGACGAATTTTCCAGGGGCACTTAACTTGCTCAGATGAAAATGCTCAAATTTAATGAAAGTTGCGTACATATCTGAGGATCACGCACGTAAATTTGCAGATTTTTCTGAGTTACCTACAGAGAACCCTGCCCAAATTCGTGACAGCAGAAATCTGTTTCTGCGCAGTAATCCAAATCTAGTATTGACTTTACTATCAAAGACTTTACTTGGCACAACAATGCAATAAAATAAAGATAAGGAGAGGTTTCTACAGTAGTAACAACTTCCAAAACTCAAATATAAAACAAAAGTGCTGTAGTAAAATCATGGGTTGTCTCCCATAAGCGCTTTTCTTTAACGCCTTTCAGCTAGGCGCAGAAAGTGTGAATCAAGTGTTATCAAGAGATGAAGCATCAACATCATAATTTGTTCTAATGATAGAATCATAAGGTAACTTCATTCTCTTTCTAGGGAAGTGTTCCATACCTTTCTTGAGAGGAAATTGATATTTAATATTACCTTCCTTCATATCAATAATAGCACCAACAGTTCGAAGAAAAGGTCTTCCCAAAATAATGGGACAAGATGCATTGCATTCAATATCCAAGACAACAAAATCAACGGGGACAAGGTTATTGTTAACCATAATACGAACATTATCAATCCTCCCCAAAGGTTTCTTCGTAGCATTATCAGCAAGATTAACATCCAAATAACAATTTTTCAATGGTGGCAAGTCAAGCATATCATAGAGTTTCTTAGGCATAACAGAAATACTTGCACCAAGATCACATAAAGCATTACAATCAAATTCATTGACCCTCATCTTAATGATGGGCTCCCAACCATCTTCTAACTTCCTAGGAATAGAGGTTTCAAGTTTTAGTTTCTCTTCTCTAGCTTTTATGAGAGCATTTGTAATATGTTTTGTAAAGGCCAAATTTATAGCACTAGCATTGGGACTTTTAGCAAGTTTTTGTAAGAACTTTATAACTTCAGAGATGTGAAAATCATCAAAATCTAAACCATTATGAGCTACAGCAATGGGATCATTGTCCCCAATGTTGGAAAAAAATTCAGCAGTTTTATCACAAGCAGTTTCAGCAGTTTTAGCAGTTTCAGGCAGTTTTGTACGCTTTGTACTAGGAGTAGAAACATTGCCAACACCAATTATTTTACCATTGATAGTAGGAGGTTTAGCAACATGTGAATCATTATCATTACTAGTGGTGGTAATAGTCCAAACTTTAGCTACATTCTTTTCTTTAGCAAGTTTTTCATTTTCTTCTCTTTCCCACCTAGCATGCAATTCAGCCATCAATCTAATATTTTCATTAATTCGAACTTGGATGGCATTTGCTGTAGTAACAATCTTATTATCAATATCCTTATTAGGCATAACTTTCAATTTTAAAAGATCAACATCAGAGGCAAGACTATCAACCTTAGAAGCAAGAATATCAATTTTATCAAGCTTTTCCTCAACAGATTTGTTAAAAGCAGTTTGTGTACTAATAAATTCTTTAAGCATGGCTTCAAGACCAGGGGTACACTCCTATTATTGTTGTAAGAATTACCATAAGAATTATGATGTCTACGGGTGCTTCTATTCTTGTAGACAGTGTTGGGCCTCCAAGAGCAGAGGTTTGTAGAACAGCAGCAAGTTTCCCTTAAGTGGATCACCCAAGGTTTATCGAACTCAGGGAGGAAGAGGTCAAATATATCCCTCTCAAGCAACCCTGCGATCACAAAGCAAGAAGTCTCTTGTGTCCCCAACACACCAAATACACTTGTCAGATGTATAGGTGCACTAGTTCGGCGAAGAGATAGTGAAATACAAGTAGTATGGATGTATATGAGTGGTAATAGCAATCTGAATAAAATATGGCAGCGAGTAAACATGCAACAAAACAGTAAACAAACGGAGATTCGATGCTTGGAAGCAAGGCCTAGGGATCCTGCTTTCACTAGTGGACACTCTCAACAATGATCACATAATAGAACCACTCTACACTCTTTTGTTGGATGATGAACACCACTAACTGTGTAGGATTACACGAACCCTCAATGCCGGAGTTAACAAGCTCCACAATATTCGATATTCATGTTTAAGTAACCTTAGAGTGCAAGATAGATCAACACAATTACACCGAGAACTAACATAGCATGCACACTGTCACCATCACACTATGAAGGAGGCATAGATCACATCAATACTATCATAGCAATAGTTAACTTCATAATCTACAAGAGATTACAATCATAGCCTACGCCAAGTACTACACGATGCACACACTGTCACCATTACACCATGCAGGAGGAATAGAGTACTTTAATAACATCACTAGAGTAGCACATAGATGATATTCAACTAGATCACATAAAGAGAGAGATGAACCACATAGCTACAGCGGAGCCCTCAGCCCCGGGGGTGAATTACTCCCTCCTCATCATGGAGACAGCGATGGCGGTGAAGATGGCGGTGGAGACGGCGGTGGAGATGACTCCGGGGGCAATTCCCCGTCCCGGCGCCGTGCCGGAACAGAGACTTCTGTCCCCCGAATCTTGATTTCGCGATGGCGGCGGCTCTGGAAGGTTTTCGGGTTTCGTCCAACGTATCGGTGTTTTTAGGTCAGGAAGGCCTTTATAGGCGAAGAGGCGGAGTCGGAGGGGCCACGGGGCTCCCTCCCCATAGGGCCCCCCCTTGGCCGCGCCGCCCTGTGGGGTGGGGCCCTCCTGGCTCCCCTCTGGCCCTTCTTCGGTGCTCTGGAAGCTTCCGGGAAAATTAGGATGTTGGGCGTTGATTTCGTCCGATTCCGAGAATATTTCCTTTCTAGGATTTCTGAAACCAAAACAGCAACTGGCCCTTTGGCATCTCGTCAATAGGTTAGTTCCGAAAACGCATAATAATGACATATAATGTGTATAAAACATGTAGGTATCATCAATAAAGTAGCATGGAACATAAGAAATTATGGATACGTTTGGGACGTATCAAGCATCCCCAAGCTTAGTTCCTACTCGTCCTCGACACTACAAGAAAAGTTGCCATGGCCGACGAAGTTGAAGTCGCGCCGTGGTTGCTGGTGTACCATGGCCGACGATTTTGGTCCCTCCGTGGTGCATGTCAAAACTTTTTTTTTCTCGTTTTTGAGGCCACCTAGCCCGACGAAAGCGGCCAAAACGTGGCGTATGGTGGCCCGGGACGTGGTGCATCTCGAAATCTCGGGTTCGCCGGCCGAGTCAACGCAAATCCGCACCGCCGAGGGATGTAGGGCCCAGATGGCAGCCTCTCTGGCATTGTTTTTTTCTAGATCGCGCCATCTCGTTCAACGTTCTCCGATCGAGCCGTTTACGATGCAGGATCATGGGTCCCGCATGTCATCCTCTATGAACCAAAATTCTTTCTATTCTTGGATTTTTTTGACCCCCTGATTTCTGGCTACTTCCTTTTTCTTTTGATCCCTTGCCGCCTTGGAAACGTTGAGACCGCTGCTGCTAAATGGGACCCGCATGTCATCCTCTATGTGCAATCAACTTTCTTTTCTTGGAGTTTTTTTGGCACCTCAAATTTGGTCACTTGCCTTTTTCTTTCGATCCCCTGCCGCCTCTCAAACGGTGATACCGCTGCTGCTTCTGGGACCCGCATGTCATCCTCTATGTACTATAAAACTTTCTTTTCTTGAATTATTTTTGGCACCTCATATTTGGTCACGTACCTTTTTCTTTCGATCCCCTGCCGCCTCTCAAACGGTGATACCGCTGCTGCTAAATGGGACCCGCATGTCATCCTCTATGTACTATAAAACTTTCTTTTCTTGGATTTTTTTGGCACCTCATATTTGGTCACTTGACTTTTTCTTTCGATCACCTGCCGCCTCTCAAACGTGATACCGCTGCTGCTAAATGGGACCCGCATGTCATCCTCTATGTACTATAAAACTTTCTTTTCTAGGATTTTTTTGGCACCTCATATTTGGTCACTTGACTTTTTCTTTCGATCACCTGCTGCCTCTCAAACACCGCTGCTGCTAAATGGGACCCGCATGTCATCCTCTATGTACTATAAAACTTTCTTTTCTTGGATTTTTTTTGGCACCTCATATTTGGTCACTTGACTTTTTCTTTCGATCCCCTGCTGCCTCTCAAACAGTGATACCGCTGCTAAATGGGACCCGCATGTCATCCACTATGTACTTAAAACTTTCTTTTCTTGGATTTTTTGGGCACCTCATATTTGGTAACTTGACTTTTTCTTTCGATCCTGCTGCCTCTCAAACAGTGATACCGCTGCTGCTAAATGGGACCCGCATGTCATCCTCTATGTACTATAAAACTTTCATTTTTTGGATTATTTTTGGCACCTCATATTTGGTCACTTGACTTTTTCTTTCGATCCCCTGCCGCCTCTCAAACGGTGAGACCGCTGCAGCTAAATGGGACCCGCATGTCATCCTCTATGAGCAATCAACTTTCTTTTCTTGGAGTTTTTTTGGCACCTCATATTTGGTAACTTGACTTTTTCTTTCGATCTCATGCCACGTTTGAAACGTTGAGGTACCTGCTGGCTCATGGACCCGCATGTCATCCTCTGTGTGCTATAAAAGTTTCCTTTGTTGGATTTTTTCACCCTCTGATTTTTGCCTTGCCTTTTTCTTTTGATCCCCTGCCCCCTTTGAAACGTTGAGTAAGCTGTTGGTTCAAGGGACCCGCATGTCATCCTCTATGTCCATCAACTTTCTTTTCTTGGATTTTTTTCACCCCCTAATTACTAGCTACTTTCTTTTTCTTTTGATCTCAAGCCGCATTACAAACATTGAGACCGCTGCTGCAAAATGGGACCCACATGTCATCCTCTATGTACAATAAATCTTGGATTATTTTTGGCTCCTGATATTTGGTCACTTGCCTTTTTCTTTCGATCTCATGCCGCCTTTGAAACGTTGAGTAAGCTGCTGGCTCATGGGTCCCGCATGTCATCCTCTACGAACAATAAAAGTTTCCTTTCTTGGAGTTATTTTTTACCCCTAATTTCTGGCTATTTGCCTTTTTCTTTTGATCCCCTGAAACGATGAGGACGCTGTTGGCAGGTCGGTCCCACATGTCATCATCTATGAACAATAAAAGTTTCCTTTGGTGGATTTATTTTTGACCCCTAATTAATTTCTGGCTATTTCCTTTATTTTTCTTTTGATCCCCTGCCGCCTTGGAATTGTTGAGAATGCTGCTGCCTCATTTTTCTTTTGGTCCCGTGCCGCCTTGGAAACGTTGAGACCGCTGCTACAAAATGGGACCCGCATGTCATCCTCTATGTACAATAAAGTTTCTTTTCTTGGATTATTTTTGGCTCCTGATATTTGTCACTTCCTTTTTCTTTCGATCTCATGCCGACTTTGAAACGTTGATGATGCTGCTGCCTCATGGGTCCCGCATGTCATCCTCTCAGAACGATAAATGTTTTCTTTTCTTGTATTTTTTTACCAACTGATTTTTGGCTTTTTTTATTTTCGATCCCCTGCCGCCTTTGAAACGTTGACTCCGCTGCTGGCTCATGGGTCCCCGATGTCAGCCTCCCCGTACAAGAAACATGTGATATTTTATTTTGCAGACAATAAACGTTGTATTTCGCTCTGAGCTATTGCAAACGGATAAATTAAATCTTTATATCTACATAAACAAACTTATATGTTGAATCTCCTTGTTTTTTGTTTTTGCGAAGCATAGGACTCCTGTTTTTTTTTTGAGAAAAATCCGACCTTTCCTGTTTTGGAGTGGGCTGAAATTGTACGAGTCAAAAGGCCCAGCAGGTAGTTCGAAGGCCCAGATGTCCAGATACAGCCCAATTAAAATCTTTCTTTTCTTGGATTTTTTTCACACCCTGATTTCTGGCTACTTCATTTTTCTTTCGGTCCTGTGCCGCCTTGGAAGCGTTGAGACCGCTGCTACAAAATGGGACCCGCATGTCATCCTCTATGTACAATAAAGTTTCTTTTCTTGGATTATTTTTGGCTCCTGATATTATGTCACTTGACTTTTTCTTTCAATCTCATGCCGACTTTGAAACGTTGAGGAAGCTGCTGGCTCATGGGTCCCGCATGTCATCCTCTATGAACAATAAAAGTTTTCTTTGTTGGATTTATTTTTTTCCCCTAATTTCTGGCTATTTGTCTTTTTCTTTTGATCCCCTGCCCCCTTTGAAACGATGACGACGCAGCTGGCAAGTCGGTCCCACATGTCATCCTCTATGAACAATAAAAGTTTCCTTTGATGGATTTATTTTTTACCCTAATTAATTTCTGGCTATTTCCTTTTTTATTTTGATCCCCTGCCGCCTTGAAATAGTTGAGGATGTTGCTGCCTCATGGGTCCCGCATGTCATCCTCTCAGAAAGGTAAATGTTTCTTTTCTTGAATTTGTTTACCAACTGATTTTTGGCTTATTTTTTCTTTCGATCTCCTGCCACCTTTAAAACGTTGACGACGCTGCTGGCTCATGGGTCCCCAATGTCAGCCTCCCCATACTGCAAATCCTCTTTCTGCAAAGGTTGTATTTCTAGATAGATAAGGTGGATTCGAATCTGCCATGGTTCAGGCAGCTCAGGTAAGCCTTCTTGCACTAATTAATGGAAGTAGTGTATCGCAAGGTCAAGACATGTGGCTCGGTGTAATGAATCTATATGAATCATGTTGTGGGTTCAATCTGATAGTTCTCTAACAGGTCAGCCAAAATAGAAATTAAGTTTTTTTCTAAAAGGGAAATGCAAATTAAGATGAACACAAACATTAGTTATCATAATAGCTGATCATACATACATACTTGCTAAGAGCAAAAGCTTGCCAGAGTTTTACCACCCATACAATTAATTAGCAGTTCAGATAAGATAACCTTATATAAGTATAACTACAAATGCATTTGCTAAGGGCTCATGGGACAACAGAACTAGACAACCGCGAACTTTATGACCAGCATGTCACAGCGGCATCGAAAGATCTTGACCTTCAACTTTGATCCAATGCGAAGTTTGGCACCGTCAATGAACTTTTTCCACCTGGAAGTAACAGCCAAGCGGCCATCTGTGGGACTGACAGAGTACCGTCCCTCCACGGTGAGACCTTCACTCTCCATGACGAGGGATATCTTGCCCCTTCGGCCAGCATTGAGATCCTTGGAGATACTTTTAGGCAATTTCTGATTCAAAGCAAGAGATACCACCAAAAATTAGTCAATGGCACCAATGCACTGAACCATGTGAGACTTTGAGCAGAGAAGACATCAAGATAAGAGCAGTTATGCTGTCATATACTCACGAACATAGCCTTCAGATGCGTCCTGGTCACCACACGGGTGGCCACAGCAATGAGCTGAGACCTCGGTGATCTGGCTGGGGCAGGTGCATGAGCCTGGGCTGGTACACGAGCTGGTGCTGATGCAGGAGACTGCTGGGCAGGTGCAGTAAACGGTGCCTCTAGAGGAACCGGTGCTGATGCAGGAGACTGTTGGGCAGGTGCAGTAAACGGTGCAGCTAGAGGAACCAGTGCTGATGCAGGAGCCTGCTGGGCATGTGTAGTATATGGGGCCTCTACAGGAACCAATGCTGATGTAGGGGACTGCTGGGTAGATGCAGTAAACGGAGCTGGTACAGGAACCGGTGCTGATGCAGGAGAGTGGGAAGCCGGTGCCGGTGCTGGTGTGGTTGCCCTTTGTGACATCCGCTCCTGTTCCGTCAGGGGATCTGCAGCTTTGATCATGTTAAACCCAGCAAGCTAGAACAGAGGGAATGGTTTAGAACAACTGCTCAGAATGCAGTTATCAAAAGATATGAGTAGAAAAAAGTTACATATTATATATTTGGAAGTGTCTCCAACTCTGTAAGCAGTTACGTATATCTGCCCGTTTGAGTTTCTGATCCTCAGCTCGTCGCCCTTCTTCAGACCGTAGTCAAAAGCAAACTTTCTCCAATCATGTCCATACAAATATGTGATGGCCTGCGTCTTGTAGACATACACCTCATAGACCGTGTAGGTGTTCATCAATTTGCCATTGCCATGCATAGTGAAAGATCCTTCATGCGGACACATCTGGTTAATCATTGGACGAAGTTCACAAGGTACAGTCTGCATGTGAAAATTGATACAAATGTAAGAAGCAGGAAGACTAAAAACAAGACTTTACTATATGCCAATTCATGCTAAACCACTGAGAATACATACCTGTAACTCTGTGAAGGAGCTACTAGAAAGGTAGATAGAGCCATAGGAGGTGTTATATGCGGGGTATGTACATGGGCCCGCCATATTCCCGCAAGCTCGGCATCGGGATGGTGAAGGAAACATGGGAGGTACTACTGGTGCGTAGCGCTGAACGTAAGTGGAAGAATTAGGTTGTGTAAAGTGCATAGTTCAGAGCAATGCAAATGTTGACAAGCAAGTGCATAACACTATGTTACAAACTGAACAGTGAAAAATTAGTGTATGATGAATATAAGCATGCTAATTTGGTGTTTCCGAATTCCAAAAAGCATTAGACAGAGCCAGTGATAATATCAGACATAAATCATGGCATGTATATGTGGCTTAAGAAAATATACCCGAACCCTTGGATGGTTACGGCCCGGCTGATCCTTGGACTTGAGCTTATATAAGCATCCAGAAGGTGGGGCTGACAGTAACTTGGTGGCAGCCTCTGCAGATGCCTCATCAGCAGCAGTTGCAATCCTTTTGACCAATGAAGGCTTAGCAGTTTCAGTCTGCATATAAAAATTGAAGAGCAACAGACATCAGCAGTGATATATAAAATGAATCTATGAGACACTGATGCATATAGTGCTGGATGTAAGTGGAAGAATAGGTGTGTGTGTTTCTGAACTATTGGTAAGCATTAGACAAAGCCGGCAATAAACAGACAAAAATCAAATCATGTATGAGGATTAAGAAAATATACCTGCTTACTGAAAAGGGTACCACCCAGCTGGCCCGTGGCCTTGTGCTTGAGGAGGTTTTCAGAAGATGGTGGCAGCACCATCGTCTTCACAGCAGCCTCATCAGGATCATTTTTTATCCATTTGAGTAGAGGAACAGAAGTTTCATCCTGCATATGAATAGCAACAGAACTCATCATTGATATTTAATAAATCTATGAGATAGACTGATGCAAATAGTGCGGGTGTAAGTGGAAGAATAGGGTTGTGCATAGAGAACAGTTGACAACAATGCAAATGATTACAAAAGAAGCCAATGGAAATCAACAGTTTATATACTGGATGAGACAGACTGAAAAGTGAAAAATTAGTGTATGATGATTGTAAGCAAACGCAGTGTTTCTGAACTTTTGGTAAGCATTAGACAAAGCCAACAGTAATTAAACAGATAATAATGAAATCATGTATGTGGATTAAGAAAATATACCAGATTCATTAAAAGGTCACCACCCAGCTGGCCCATGGCCTCGTGCTTGTAGAGGTTTTCGGAAGATGGTGCCGGCACCATCGTCCTCACAGCAGCCTCATTAGCCCCATTTTGCATCCACTTGAGTAAAGGCGCAGCAGTTTCAGCCTGCATAAGAATGGGAACAGATCTCAGCAGTGATATTGAATGACTCTGAGACAGACTGATGCATATAGTGCTAGATGTAAGTGGAAGGGTATGGCCGTGTATGGACAACAGTTCACAACAATGCAAGGGTGTGTTCGGTTCTGAAACAGCGTGGAATGGAATGGAATGGTTCCATTTCAGAGGAATGGAATGGTTACATTTTTGTTCGGTTGGGAAAAATGGAGAGCAGAAGAGATCGAGGTTAAACTAACCAATTGTCTCAAAATTGTAATTAACAATTGCAAATGACATTTTAATCTCAAAGTCGTAATTAACAGCGCCTAATGGTGCTCTTTTAATCTAAAAATCGAAATTAACATCATTTTATGTTGGGTTAGGGGAACTGGAGTAGATGAACATTACTGTATGATGATTGTAAGCAAACAAATTTGGTGTTTCTAAACTTTTGGCTTCGAGATCTTATGGGTTTCAACTCTAGCCTACCCCAACTTGTTTGGGACTGAAAGGCTTGGTTGTTGTTGTTGTTGTTGTAAACTTTTGGCAAGCATAGAAAAAACCGACAATAAACAGAGAAAAATCAAGGCATGTTTTGTGGATTAAGAAAATATACCATATTCATTAAAAGATCACCACCCAGCTGGTGCGTGGCCTTGTGCTTGTAGAGGCATTTAGAAGATGGGGGCGGCATCAACATACTGGCAGCCTGATCAGCCGCAGTTTTGATCTTCCTTTTGAGTAAAGGCCCTAAAGTTTCAGTCTGCATATGAATAGCAAAACAAAAGGCAGACCTCAGCAGTGATATTGAATTACTGTATGAGATAGACTGATGCATATAGTGGATGCTCTTAGCCTTTTGCAGCGTGAACACTAGCTATGGACAGACAAAAAAACTAGTTAACTCAGCTTTGTCTAGATATGAATGTACTACCACCATCCAAAAGCTTAAGCCTTATTTATTTTTGAGAAATCAAAACAAGCAAAGTTTGACCAAAATTTTAGAACATTCTATCAACAAATATAATACTGTGTAGATACCGTAGGAAAATATATTTTATTATCTATTTAATGATATTAATTTTGTATTTTGCATGTTACTGATTTTTGGTAAAAGCTTAGTCAAACATGGTATAGTTTGACTTTCTAAAAATAATATAAGCCCAAAGCTTTGGGATGGAGGCAGTAGTATCTAGAGCTAAAACACATCTAGATACATCCGTATCTACAGATAGTTGAGTCAATTAATTTGGATCTGAGGGAGTATCAGATTCAGACTACATCATGGTAAGTTGGTTAAAAAAAATTACCCCTGGGCGGTCCCTGCCCAGCTCGGCAGTGGCATTTCGCTTCTTGTGCTGCAGATCGGGCCATGCTCCTGCAGCAGGTGGGGCGCTATTCTCGTTCCCCATAGCCTCAGCACGGAACCTGGAGGTACCAACCTGATACAGAGAATATAGAGCATGGTGTCACAGAGGCTTTACGCACAAACAGCTGAAGACATGTGCTACTTTAAGCATATTCCAGAACAGGAACAGATTGAGGATGCAGAGACCAGAGAGACACTTAAAAGGTAAAGAGTGGATAAGCAAACGGAGTACCTGCTTCGCGGGGCTGGGGACGCAGCTCAGGCTCAGCCAACTGCCCACATGCGTGGTGGCCTTACGCTCCATTGCCCCCACCGCCGAGGTCTTACCTTTCCTGTACAAGCTGACAAAAGATACAGTGAGGATCAGCAGAAACTACAAAGGTTGCAAATGTCGACAAATAAAGGAAGAACACCCCAATCCAAGCAAAGGTAGCCCCCGCCCCCACCCCCATCAATCACTCCCAGCTCGAGGGTGACCAGAAAGACACCCCTTTGCCCAGAATAGGAAAGAGATGCGCAAGATATCGAGGAGAGGAAAAAAGAACCGATCTCGAGAAAGGAGAGAACATTACTAGTCCTACCTAATCCGCTTGGGCTAGATGCAGCTTGCCCCTCCAAGCTGGATGCCTGGACGGTGGAGGCGAAAGGAGGGGATCGAGCTAGCGGCTTGCATCCGTCGGCAATCGGCACTCGATCGGGAGAGAAGGGGTGCTACATAAAGGGGAGGGGTAACATATTTTATTACACAGTGAACTTACTGATGTGACTAGTCATTACATGTCTCACTGAAACTAGGGCCCATAGTGTGGCACCCCAAATTTACTTGAAGCTGCCCGGCGGGACGCATTGGCGCGTCAAGAAACCCCCGAATTGTAGCGGGGAAATGAAACATTTCACAAAAATTCGAAATTCAAGCACACCGCCACGCGCCAAGCACGCGGCTGTTCCTTCCTCTTCCTCGGTTCCTCCTCCCCTATCCGAAAAAACCCCAAATCCCAAGCTCAAACCAAAAAAAAACAAAAAACAAATCCCCTGGCCGCCATGCATGTCCTCGTTAACCCGCTGGAGATCGTTCCCGGACGATGCGGACCACCCGCCCTGAGATCCAGAATTCCGTCCACCTCGAGGCACTGCGTGCTGTCTCGCAGCAGCGGCTTGAGGGCGCTGAAGAGGAAGTTCCGCCGGAAAGTGCTCATGGCAACCGTGCAAGCTCACCGGCGTGCTGTATCCCGAGAGGAACTGGTCAAAGCTTTGCTATTCGCCACACAAAAAAATTGCGGGCCAAGATCTGGTCAAAGCTTCGTCGATGGCTTGCCGCGAGAGGCTTGGAGTCCAGAGTCAATAAACTAGCTGCTCGAGGACTTGGGCGGTTTACACGGATTCATATTAACTGACTCAAGTTTGTTAGTCTAGTTAACAAATGCATCTAGATACATCCATATCTAGACAGAATTGAGTCAATTAATATGAATCAGAGGGGAGTACCTGAAAGTGTTTCATGCTACCAACTAATGCGCTGGCAGGAATCGCTGTAGAAGTAATTGTGCTACTACTTGTACGATGAACTGATTGTGTGGGTGTCGAATTTTGCAACGCGATCATCCACTGAATGCTTAATCTAGCGCCAAAGGCGTACAAATCATAACATACTACAGCACCAGAACATAAGAGTACGAATCATAAAGTAGCTCAACATTTTGCATCAGGGCTGGGTGGTCCTGAGACTACCGGGACGCCCCTGATGATCTCCGGGTGTGCATCCTCTTCAACGCAAAGCTGTGTACTCGGTCCACGGCCTCCTTCTGTAGGCTGGATAATCTCAGGTGCAGGACCTTCGTCTATGAGAGGCTCGTCATCAGTACCATCCACAGGTGCATCAGGGCTGGGTGGTCTTGAGACTACCCGGACGCCCGTGATGATCTCCGGGCGTGCATCCACTTCAACGCAAAGCTGTGTACTCGGTCCACGGCCTCCTTCTGTAGGCTGGATAATCTCAGGTGCAGGACCTTCGTCTATGAAAGGCTCGTCATCAGTACCATCCACAGGTGCATCAAACTGAGATTCATCTTCAAATCTCCCATCAAACTGAGAGACCTCTTTAACTCTATGCTTCTGCAATTAGTACATCAACCGATTAGACAAACATCTAAGGGATGCAACCTGAACAAATGCCGTTTTACATATTTACCTTCTCATCTGGCACAGCACATGTCCCAGAGCTGAAACCCGTTTCCTGAAGCAAGCGCTTTTTCTCTCCTTCCCGTCCATCCATCTGCAACAAGTTAAATTTGAGTACAGAACCTTGCACAGCAATGCAAACTATTGATTGAAACAGCGGCAGCATCAATATAAATAATTAACTACATATGCCAGCACACATACAGTGTGAGCAAGATCTGCTTCTCCTGCTAAAGGATCATTATATGGTTCACCATGCTAAACCCGCCTAACATATGTGCGGTCCATCCCAAAAATGTGTAAATGATCTGCCACTACAGGGTGAGGCCTCTTCTCACCATTCATACATGTGCAGCGCGGGCAATACACGTCCAGGTTGTGACCATCATGAGCTCTAATAAACCCCATAAAGGGTTGAACACCATTTATATATGAAGGGGAACATAAGTGTCCATGCAGTTTCCAAGTTCTGTCCATCTGTTTAATTATGAGATACAGTGGTTGGTGATTAATTTAAGGCGAAGTAGGAAATGTATATCCATCGAGTACAAAACTATACTACATGATTATGCATTTCAGCAATCATGTCGAGTACAAAACAAAAAATGCCCATCGACATTTTAGCAAACAGATCGTGTACAAAACTCTGCCATGGCATTTCAGCAAATTAACGGATCGAGTGCAGAACTGACTCTATATGCCCACGCAAATGAACAAATTGATCGATGACAAATCGAGCGGAAAACTATAAAGTGCCAATTAGTTCGAGCATACTGACGATTTTTTTAGCAGCATCAAGAAAATATAAATCGTTAGGCTGTCTTGCCCGATACATGATTGAGCTAGAGATAGCAGCCCTACCATGGATCAACTTGACCGCCGGTGCGTCTCGAGAAGAACGACGGGGAGGGGAAGCTTCTTCTTCGCACGGACGGGACGGGGAGGGGAAGCTCTTCGCACGGACGGGGATAAGTTGTGTACGGGTGGGTGGGGGGTCATGCGGCCGGGCCGCCGGGGTGATAATTAAGGTCGGTAGGTGGCGTTTAATGGAGTTGCGTGTGTAATTTGCCGTGCACAAGGTTGAGGAATAGGCGGTTCCCTTTGCCGCGCGCACAATTCAAACTATCCCGCCCATGTAGTTTAAATTCGCCATATTTTCGTTAAATCGACATAAAGTCATGTGAGTGGGGGAAAATTAGCAAAGTTGCTTGAAAAATAGTAAAACTCTGGAATTATCCTTTAAATATGCTCTACTTCGTGTGAAAATCGGGGTGTGGAAGCATGTTGAGCTGTTTTATTTGTACTTTCTTCATTAAAACTCCCATTTTATGCACTTTGGATGGAAAGAAATCATTTGTACATAAATTTTGACAACGCCATTTGCAAACACTAATTGTTTACATGCCAAGATGCACCCATCCACCAAATATATATGTGGCAAAAGTTTATCACAATCTAGCAGATATGCATAATTAGTGAGGGACCCCTTTTGATTTTGTGCAATTTCCACTAATTAGGTAGAGATCGAGAAGGGTTAATTAATTAGGCCATGTTAGGGGTTATGTGTTTTAGATTAGGTTGTGTGGATTCAAATACAACTTCTTTATTTGTGTGCTATGATTAATCAAAACTAGATCGATCGACTGCGCACACATTATTAGAGGCGCATGCCTTTGCGCACAAAGTGCATGTGTGTGTTGTTGGCCACCAACGAGAGAGAGAGAGAGAGAGAGAGAGAGAGAGATAGAGGTAGAGAGAGCTACATACGAGAGAGCGATTGAAATCCCCAAATTAAACACATATATATATATGCATGGCACATTTAATTTAATTAGAGGACCGCGAGGCACCCCTGGCCTGCTTGATGCACAATTAAGTGTCATTGGCCTATATATATAGGGTTTAATTAGGGTTTAGGGTTTAGGGTTAGGAGGTTAGGGTTTAGGGTTTAATGTTTATGGTGTTTAGGGTTTAGGGATTAGGGATTAGGGTTTATTTAGGGTTTAAGGTTTAGGGATCATCGATCGAGTGCGCACACACACATTATTAGAGGCACACGCGCCTTTGCGCATAAAGTGCATGCGTATATGTGTGTGTTTTTTGGCCACCAACGACATATAGATGATCGAGAGAGAGAGATTGAAATCCCCCAAGAATATGTTCAAATATATATTAAAATATATGCACGAATTAATGCATGCATGGTAGGCCATGCATGCACACTAATTATATATATATTATGAGGAAACTTAATCAAATGTGTTTTCATTCGAGAGAACTTGTCAAAATTCAAGTTAATTAATTTATCATCGATAATTATATAATTAATTAATGAATCTCAGGGAGATGTTATACAACATATGATCGATATATAGGCCATGTATATATTAATTGGTTTTAATCTACCGTTTTTGCTAGCTAGCTGCATGCTATATATAGAGCATGTTTTTATTAGATCGGGTTATAGCTAGTATAGTTTAGGGTTATGTGTTTTAATTAACTAGGGTTTGATTAGCTAGGGGTTAGTTATATATATATGGTTTAGGGTTAATGCATGTCACATTTAATTTAACTAGAGGACCGCGAGGCACCCCTGGCCTGCTTGATGCACAATTAAGTGTCGTTGGCCTATATATATAGGGTTTAATTAGGGTTTAGGGTTAGCTAGCTGGGTTTAGGGTTTAGTGTTTTGGGTGTTTAGCTAGGGTCTAGGGTTTAGGGTTTAGTGTTTACTGTGTTTAGAGGGTCTAGGGTTTAGTGTTTAGGGTGTTTAGGGTCTAGGGTTTAGGGTCTAGTGTTTAGGGTCTATGGTTTAGGGTTTAATTAGTGTTTAGGGTGTTTAGGGTTTAGGGTTTAGTGTTTACGGTGTTTAGGGTCTAGGGTTTAGGGTTTAGTGTTTAGGGTCTAGGGTTTAGGGTTTAGGGTTTAATTAGTGTTTAGGGTGTTTATAGGGTTTAGGGTTTAGGGTTTAGGGTTTAGGGTTTTAGGGTTTAGGGTTTAGGGTTTAGGGTTTAGGGTTTATGGTTTAGGGTTTACGGTGTTTAGGGTCTAGGGTTTAGGGTTTAGTGTTTAGGGTGTTTAGGGTCTAGGGTTTAGTGTGTTTAGGGTGTTTAGGGTTTAGGGGATTAGGGATTAGGGTTTTAGGGTTGTTTAAGGTTTAGGGATCATCGATCGAGTGCGCACACACATTATTAGAGGCACCCGCGCCTTTACGCATCAAGTGCATGCGTATATATGTGTGTTTTTGGGCCACCAACGATATATAGATGATCGAGAGAGAGAGAGAGATTGAAATCCCCAAGAATATGTTCAAATATACATTAAAATATATGCACGAATGCATTGTAGGCCATGCATATGCACACTAATTATATATATATTATGAGGCAACTTAATCAAATGTGTTTTCATTCGAGAGAACTTGTCAAAGTTCAAGTTAATTAATTTATCACGATAATTATATAATTAATTAATGATTCTCAGGGATATGTTATACAACATGATCGATATAGGCCATGTATATTTTAATTGGTGTTAATCTACGGTTTGCTAGCTAGCTGCTATATATAGAGCATGTTTTTATTAGATCGGGTTATATCTAGTATAGTTTAGGGTTATGTGTTTTAATTAAGTAGGGTTGATTAGCTAGGGTTAGTTACATATATATGGTTTAGGGTTAATGCATGGCACATTTAATTTTATTAGAGGATCGCGAGGCACCCATGACCCGCTCGATCGATGCACAATTAAGTGTCGTTGGCCTATACATAGGGTTTAATTGGGGTTTAGGATTAGCTAGGGTTTAGGGTTAGGGTTAGGGTTAGGGTACGTTTAGGGTTAATGCATGTCACATTTAATTTAACTAGAGGACCGCGAGGCACCCCTGGCCTGCTTGATGCACAATTAAGTGTCGTTGGCCTATATATATAGGGTTTAATTAGGGTTTAGGGTTAGCTAGCTGGGTTTAGGGTTTAGTGTTTTGGGTGTTTAGCTAGGGTCTAGGGTTTAGGGTTTAGTGTTTATGGTGTTTAGAGGGTCTAGGGTTTAGTGTTTAGGGTGTTTAGGGTCTAGGGTTTAGGGTCTAGTGTTTAGGGTCTATGGTTTAGGGTTTAATTAGTGTTTAGGGTGTTTAGGGTTTAGGGTTTAGTGTTTACGGTGTTTAGGGTCTAGGGTTTAGGGTTTAGTGTTTAGCTAGGGTCTAGGGTTTAGGGTTTAATTAGTGTTTAGGGTGTTTATAGGGTTTAGGGTTTAGGGTTTAGGGTTTAGGGTTTTAGGGTTTAGGGTTTAGGGTTTAGGGTTTAGGGTTTAGGGTTTAGGGTTTAGGTGTTTAGGGTCTAGGGTTTAGGGTTTAGTGTTTAGGGTGTTTAGGGTCTAGGGTTTAGTGTGTTTAGGGTGTTTAGGGTTTAGGGGATTAGGGATTAGGGTTTTAGGGTTGTTTAAGGTTTAGGGATCATCGATCGAGTGCGCACACACATTATTAGAGGCACCCGCGCCTTTACGCATCAAGTGCATGCGTATATATGTGTGTTTTTTGGGCCACCAACGATATATAGATGATCGAGAGAGAGAGAGAGATTGAAATCCCCAAGAATATGTTCAAATATACATTAAAATATATGCACGAATGCATTGTAGGCCATGCATGCACACTAATTATATATATATTATGAGGCAACTTAATCAAATGTGTTTTCATTCGAGAGAACTTGTCAAAGTTCAAGTTAATTAATTTATCACGATAATTATATAATTAATTAATGATTCTCAGGGATATGTTATACAACATGATCGATATAGGCCATGTATATTTTAATTGGTGTTAATCTACGGTTTGCTAGCTAGCTGCTATATATAGAGCATGTTTTTATTAGATCGGGTTATAGCTAGCTAGTATAGTTTAGGGTTATGTGTTTTAATTAAGTAGGGTTGATTAGCTAGGGTTAGTTACATATATATGGTTTAGGGTTAATGCATGGCACATTTAATTTTATTAGAGGATCACGAGGCACCCATGACCCGCTCGATCGATGCACAATTAAGTGTCGTTGGCCTATACATAGGGTTTAATTGGGGTTTAGGATTAGCTAGGGTTTAGGGTTAGGGTTAGGGTACGTTTAGGGTCTAGGGTTTAGGGTTTAGTGTTTAGGGTGTTTAGGGTTTAGGGATTAGGGATTTGAGGTTTTAGGGTTGTTTAATGTTTAGGGATCATCGATCGAGTGCGCACACACATTATTAGAGGCACCCGCGCCGTTACGCATAAATTGCATGCATATATATATGTGTTTTTGGGCCACCAACGATATATAGATGATCGAGAGAGAGAGATTGAAATCCCCAAGAATATGTTCAAATATACATTAAAATATATGCATGAATGCATTGTAGGCCATGCATGCACACTAATTATATATATATTATGAGGCAACTTAATCAAATGTGTTTTCATTCGAGAGAACTTGTCAAAGTTCAAGTTAATTAATTTATCACGATAATTATATAATTAATTAATGAATCTCAGGGATATGTTATGCAACATGATCGATATAGGCCATGTATATTTTAATTGGTGTTAATCTACGGTTTGCTAGCTAGCTGCTATATATAGAGCATGTTTTTATTAGATCGGGTTATAGCTAGCTAGTATAGTTTAGGGTTATGTGTTTTAATTAAGTAGGGTTGATTAGCTAGGGTTAGTTACATATATATGGTTTAGGGTTAATGCACGGCACATTTAATTTTATTAGAGGATCACGAGGCACCCATGACCCGCTCGATCGATGCACAATTAAGTGTCGTTGGCCTATACAGAGGGTTTAATTGGGGTTTAGGATTAGCTAGGGTTTAGGGTTAGGGTTAGGGTTAGGGTTAGGGTATGTTTAGGGTCTAGGGTTTAGGGTTTAGTGTTTAGGGTGTTTAGGGTTTAGGGATTAGGGATTTAAGGTTTTAGGGTTGTTTAAGGTTTAGGGATCATCGATCGAGTGCGCACACACATTATTAGAGGCACCCGCGCCTTTACGCATAAATTGCATGCATATATATGTGTGTTTTTTGGGCCACCAACGATATATAGATGATCGAGAGAGAGAGAGAGATTGAAATCCCCAAGAATATGTTCAAATATACATTAAAATATATGCACGAATGCATTGTAGGCCATGCATGCACACTAATTATATATATATATTATGAGGCAACTTAATCAAATGTGTTTTCATTCGAGAGAACTTGTCAAAGTTCAAGTTAATTAATTTATCACGATAATTATATAATTAATTAATGAATCTCAGGGATATGTTATACAACATGATCGATATAGGCCATGTATATTTTAATTGGTGTTAATCTACGGTTTGCTAGCTAGCTGCTATATATAGAGCATGTTTTTATTAGATCGGGTTATATCTAGTATAGTTTAGGGTTATGTGTTTTAATTAAGTAGGGTTGATTAGCTAGGGTTAGTTACATATATATGGTTTATGGTTAATGCATGGCACATTTAATTTTATTAGAGGATCGCGAGGCACCCATGACCCGCTCGATCGATGCACAATTAAGTGTCGTTGGCCTATACATAGGGTTTAATTGGGGTTTAGGATTAGCTAGGGTTTAGGGTTAGGGTTAGGGTTAGGGTACGTTTAGGGTCTAGGGTTTAGGGTTTAGTGTTTAGGGTGTTTAGGGTTTAGGGATTAGGGATTTAGGGGTTTTAGGGTTGTTTAAGGTTTAGGGATCATCGATCGAGTGCGCACACACATTATTAGAGGCACCCGCGCCTTTACGCATAAATTGCATGCATATATATATGTGTGTTTTTTGGCCACCAACGATATATAGATGATCGAGAGAGAGAGATTGAAATCCCCAAGAATATGTTCAAATATACATTAAAATATATGCACGAATGCATGGTAGGCCATGCATGCACACTAATTATATATATATATATTATGAGGCAACTTAATCAAATGTGTTTTCATTCGAGAGAACTTGTCAAAATTAAAGTTAATTAATTTATCACGATAATTATATAATTAATTAATGAATCTCAGGGATATGTTATACAACATGATCGATATAGGCCATGTATATATTAATTGGTGTTAATCTACGGTTTGCTAGCTAGCTGCTATATATAGAGCATGTTTTTATTAGATCGGGTTATAGCTAGTATAGTTTAGGGTTATGTGTTTTCATTAAGTAGGGTTGATTAGCTATGGTTAGTTACATATATATGGTTTAGGGTTAATGCATGGCACATTTAATTTAATTAGAGGACCGCGAGGCACCCCTGGCCTGCTTGATGCACAATTAAGTGTCGTTGGCCTATATATAGGGTTTAATTAGGGTTTAGGGTTAGGGTTAGGGTTTAGGGTCTAGGGTTTAGTGTTTAGGGTGTTTAGGGTTTAGGGATTAGGGATTAGGGTTTCAGGGTTGTATAAGGTTTAGGGATCATCGATCGAGTGCGCACACACATTATTAGAGGCACCCGCGCCTTTGCGCATAAAGTGCATGCGTATAGTTTAGGGTTATTTGTTTTAATTAAGTAGGGTTTGATCAGCTAGGGTTAGTTACATATATATGGTTTAGGGTTAATGCATGGCACATTACATATAGTTTAAATCTCAAGAATGTTTATACATGATAGGCCATATGTGCAAAGGAATTTTTTTCCTCGTGAACTTGTCAAAATTCAAGTTTATCAGTGCCAATGGAAACTAGTCCAAAAAATTACATAGAGGACCAAAAGTACTAGACAATAACTAATAGAACCTGCAACTTTACAAAAAGGACCCCAAAACATATAGAAGAAAATCAATCGAGTCCTTCTCGACCGCACATCAGATCTCTGCTCCGCATCCTTTCCAGCAACTCCGTCGCCGGGGACGCACCACTTGGGACGGTGTCGCCGGTAGTCGCCAGGACGAAGGAGAAGAAGGGCCTCAGCAACGGCATATTGGCTCTGAGAAGGGTCGCTGAAAGTCCAAGATGTGCACGGGCAAGACGGATGACGCCGTCGTATGCCCCGAGCTTGTGAACTTTAGCAGCTTGACTTCCCCATTGGCCAGATCTGAAGCACTGACCAAAGCAAGCCTCACCGTTAGCGCCATCACATTGATGGCACCAGATCGGGGTTTGGCCGGCAAGATCCGCCAGATTCACCATAGGCCAGATCTGAAGCCGATGACGAGATCCCCGACTCCATTGCGCCATTCTGCTCATGGGAAACACTGGATCTAAGCTTACAACAACACTAACTCCCTCGGATCCAAATTAGCTGACTCAACTTTGCTTATCTAAATATGGATGTATCCACACATGTTTTTACTCTAGATACATACACGTCTAAGGAAAGTTGAATCAATTAATTTAGTTCGGAGGGTGTACAATATACAGAGAGAAGTCGGCCTCGTCTCCGGCCGGCGAGGCCGCCGGAGAGAAGGGGGAGAGGAGCCGGGGGAGTGGGAGAGACTCGAGAGAGAAAGAGAAGAGGAAGAAATGAGAGCTCCCTGGGGAAGAACATTATTTTTGTCGTTCTGCTCGTACTGTAGCTTGAAACTGAAAATTTCGGCCACGCGCCAAATCATCCCGCCGCATCCATTCGAAAATCCCGTGACCAGTTTTACCCTTTTAACCCTGGTCCGGAAGCTACAACCCACCGACCATGGAGGGCTCATTCGGTAACAATGAAATATCTTGCCTAGATCCCGAACCCTCCCCACAGGCCCACACCCACCCACCAACCATTCGCCCCATTAGCTCAAAAATACTCTCACACGCCAAAGCTCTGACTCTCTACAGTACTAGATCTGCTTCGCCGCCGGCATACTCCTCCACAGCGTAGCCTTGATCGTGTTGGCTGTCCACCCACCTGATCCGCTCCCCCGCCGCCCTCGTCACCGACGGATCTGCTTCACCGCCGACCTCGCCACCGACGGATCTGCTTCACCGCCGACCTCGCCACCGACGGATCTGCTTCACCGCCGACCTCGCCACCGACTACCTCGCCGCAGCGGCTGTATCAACTTCACCGAATACCTTGCCAGCCAACCAGATCTGCTTCACTAACGCCCGCTTCTACTGAAACAGGGTCGATTCATCGTCTCCCGCGTTCGCCGCCGCTGGAATGCAAGTTGCCGCCCCCGTCCACCCCGCCGCAGCTTGGTTAGTACGCTGGCCCGTTAGATCGCGGTGTTTCTTTAGCCATGTTTTGTGTAGTTATTTGCAGATCTCATATGCCGTTAACTTTCTTGATGTGTTGCTTCGCATGAAGTTTGTTTAAATGTTGTACAGTACAAAAGCATTATCCGGTCGCTACCATCCTGTTCATTCTACTGACACCTGTGTGCATCCACATATTTATAGCCTTGTACCCATTCATTTGCTGCCAACTGTTTTTGTACTGCATGCTATTGTCGCACTGCTTTTATAGTCGTGCTATGGGCATTTCCAATCTGCTTGTTCTTATACCACGTCATTAGCTCACCGCTAGCTGTTTTCTCGTGTCTGCTATTCTCACACTGCTTTTATAATCATGCTATGTGCATTTCCAATCTGCTTGCTCTTATACCTCGTCTTTAGCTTATATAGTTATTGCTGCGTGCATGTCTGGTCTTTGTATTATCGTAGACTGACTTGTCAATGTTATTTTTCCTTGGGATTGATCATGCGAACCACTTATTAGAACATCCAACATTAACAGCGGGGACGCTAGGTAAGGTTGGAATCTGAGTTCGTGGTTGGTAATTTTGGCAGTTTACTTCCGTTATTATCTATAACCTATATGCATTGTTCCTTATGCAAGAGATTAACACTTGGAACCCTGCCATAGCAATGCCATTCATGCTTTACTATGTTTCTGCCTATTTGATATGCTTGTCTTGGAGAAACTTCGAGGGTGATTTGAACCTGACATTTGGTCATTCTTAATGCCAGTTTACTTTATGTGTAAAACCTTGGCATTACCCTACTCTAAATCTGAATGTCTGAAATTCGTATCTCATGCAAAGCAACATCTAGTTGGTTTTAATCTGATATCTGGTAACTATTGGCTTATTCATTTGGCAGCTCAAGTTTTTTGTTATTTGAAACCAGCTGACTTGGTCTTAAATGTGATATCTAAACACAGATTAAGGACAATGGAGCAGGAGGATTAGCATTTCACTTGATGGCTGAACCTAAAATGATAGGCATGTTGACCACGACTAGTGCACGCAAGAGAAGGACCTGCAGTGAGCCAGTATGTGCTTAGTACATGCATCTTATCTTATCTTGTGCTTATTTCTGCTACATGCTGTTATCTGATCTCTACATTGCGTAATACATGTTTGAATAGTTAATTGTTGTAACTATGTTTACAATGTTACCAGAATGCTGTTTTAATGAAGCAGTCATCATTAGAAGATAGTCGCCAAAAAAGGATCTGTAGCGACCCTGTGCAACATTATGATGTAAGTTTGTGCTTAGTACAAGTTCCATACATGTCTTATTTATGCAACTTGTTATTATCTTATATCTACATTGCATAATAAATGTTTGCATAGTTCATCGTTTAACTCTTTTTGCATTATTATCAGAATGCAGTTGTGATGAAGCAATCTTCATTACCAGTGAGGCCCACAAAAAGTTCTGATCTTTCTTCTGATGCATCTTCTCATAGCCGTCAACCTAGACCATTTCTTTCATCAGACAGTAAATATCTCAAGGCTGTACTTTATAAAAGACATGGTATTGCTGCTTTAAGATCTGTAGCTGATATGTTGACAAAGAGTACACAAGATTCAATCAAGGCGATTGCCAAATGTCAACGTGTTATTGATGATGCTAATAGAAGTCCTCAATGATTCTATGTAATTTTTTTATTTGGGCACATTAATTGCCTTGTAATTTTCCTATTTGTTTTATTTGTGTATGTAATTGTGTGTATCATTGAAATCAGATTTTAGGCTCATGAAATTTAATGCAAGTTGACTAGTCAAACAAGTAGGGCCCTACAACAGATTGGGCCGGCCCACTTACAGTAGTGTGGGACCCACTTTCATTTTGGGCCGGCCCACTTCTTTAGTAGGCCGGCCCGGTTACACGATAATGGGCTCCACATGCTTATTGGGCCGGCCCACTTGCTCTATGGTGGTCCCACATGGTAAATGGGCCGGCCCTTTAATAGGAAGGTGGGACCCACTGTTTTTGGCCCGGCCCACTATCTTGTTGGGCCGGCCCACTTTCTATATGGTGGACCCCACACTCCAAATGGGCCGGCCCTTTAATAGGAAGGTGGGACCCACCTGTGTTTTGGCCCGGCCCACTATCTTGTTGGGCCGGCCCACTTTCTATATGGTGGACCCCGCATACCAAATGGGCGGCCCATTAACAGGAATGTGGGACCCACGTGTTTTTGGCCCGGCCCACTATCTTGGTGGGCCAGCCACTTGCTATATGGTGGGCCCCACACTAAATGGGCCGGCCCTTTAACGGAAAGTGGGACCCACCTGTGTTTTTGGCCCGGCCCACTATTTTGTTGGGCGCCCACTTGCTATACGGTGGACCCCACACACTAAATGGGCCGCCTTTTAACAGAAAGTGGGACCCACTGTGTTTTTGGCCCCCCACTAGCTTGTTGGGCCGGCCACTTGCTATACGGTGGACCCCACACACTAAATGGGCCGGCCTTTTAACGGAAAGTGGGACCCACCTGTGTTTTTGGCCCGGCCCACTTGCTTCTTGGGCCGGCCCATTGCTGTAAGGTGGACCCCACATGTTAAATGGGCCGGCCCATTTAAGTTTTGACCAGTCAACCTTAGAGGTTAGGCCCGGCCCACTTAACTAATGGACCAGCCTAGCTATATAGTTGACCGGTCAAACTATGTCATCTGGCCCGGCCCGCTTAAGACGTGGCAGGCCTCGTGTGGGCCTACCATCTACCACGGGGTTTCAGCCGGTTAACGCCGTTAACTAGCAGTTAACGGCGTCTGCCACGTGTCAGTTTGCATGACGTCAGCAGTCAACGGGCTCCCGAAAACACTTCCGCAACGGTCCGATTTTCCGTGGCGGAAGGGCGCCCAAGCGCGACGGACCGAAAAAATCGTCGTTGGACTTTGCCTGACGCAGTTTCGACAACGGAACCCATATCGTCGGGTTAGGCCCATAGGCGACGAAAAATGCCCCTTAGTTGACGATTTTGGGACGTTGTCTATCAGAACTTTTCTTGTAGTGCGAGTAGGTAAACGATAACAATGATAATTTCTTAAGTGACATGCCATCATAACCTTGATCATACTATTGTAAGCATATGTAATGAATGCAGCGATCAAAAACAATGGTAATGACATGAGTAAACAAATGAATTATAAAGCAAAGACTTTTCATGAATAGTACTTTCAAGACAAGCATCAATAAGTCTTGCATAAGAGTTATCTCGTAAAGCAATAATTCAAAGTAGAGGTACTGAAGCAACACAAAGGAAGATTAAGTTTCAGCGGTTGCTTTCAACTTATAACATGTATATCTCATGGATAGTGTCAATGTAAAGTAATATAACAAATGCAATATGCAAGTATGTAGGAATCAATGCACAGTTCACACAAGTGTTTGCTTCTTGAGGTGGAGAGAAATAGGTGAACTGACTCAACATAAAAGTAAAAGAATGGCCCTTCAAAGAGGAAAGCATCGATTGCTATATTTGTGCTAGAGCTTTTATTTTGAAAACATGAAGAGAGTATAAAAGTAAAGTTTTGAGAGGTGTTTGTTGTTGTCAACGAATGGTAGTGGGCACTCTAACCCCTTGCCAGACAAACCTTCAAAGAGCGGCTCCCATTTTATTTTTATTTTTGGGTGGCACTCCTTCCAACCTTTGCTTTCTCAAGCCATGGCTAACCGAATCCTTCGGGTGCCGTCCAACAATCACATACCATGGAGGAGTGTCTATTTTTGTTAATTAATTTGGGACTGGGAATCCCATTGCCAGCTCTTTTTGCAAAATTATTGGATAAGCAGATGAAGCCACTAGTCCATTGGTGAAAGTTGCCCAACAAGATTGAAAGATAAACACCACATACTTCCTCATGAGCTATAAAGCATTGACACAAATAAGATGTAATAACTTTTGAATTGTTTAAAGGTAGCACTCAAGCAATTTACTTTGGAACGGCGGAGAAATACCATGTAGTAGGTAGGTATGGTGGACACAAATGGCATAGTGGTTGGCTAAAGGATTTGGATGCATGAGAAGTATTCCCTCTCGATACAAGGCTTAGGCTAGCAAGGTTATTCGAAACAAACACAAGGATGAACCGGTGCAGCAAAACTCACATAAAAGACATATTGTAAACATTATAAGACTTTACACCGTCTTCCTTGTTGTTCAACCCAATACTAGAAATTATCTAGACCTTAGAGAGACCAATTATGCAAACCAAATTTTAGCAAGCTCTATGTATTTCTTCATTAATAGGTGCAAAGTATATGATGCAAGAGCTTAAACATGAGCACAACAATTGCCAAGTATCACATTATCCAGGACATTTTACCAATTACCACATGTAGCATTTCCCGTTTCCAACCATATAACAATTAACGAAGCAGTTTCAACCTTCGCCATGAAAATTAAAAGCTAAGAACACATGTGTTCATATGAACCAGCGGAGCGTGTCTCTCTCCCAAACAATCATTTATTCAAACCAAAACAAAAACAAAAACATACAGACGCTCCAAGTAAAGTATATAAGATGTGACCGAATAAAAATATAGTTTCAAGAGAAGAAACCTGATAAATTGTCGATGAAGAAGGGGATGCCTTGGGCATCCCCAAGCTTAGACGCTTGAGTCTTCTTGAAATATGCAGGGATGAACCACCGGGGCATCCCCAAGCTTAGACTTTTCACTCTTCTTGATCGTAGTATATCATCCTCCTCTCTTGACCCTTGAAAACTTCCTCCACACCAAACTCAAAACAACTCATTAGAGGGTTAGTGCATAATCAAAAACTCACATGTTCAGAGGTGACACAATCATTCTTAACACTTCTTGACATTGCACAAAGCTTCTGAAAGTTAATGGAACAAAGAAATCCATCCAACACAGAAAAAGAGGCAATGCGAAATAAAAGGCAGAATCTGTCAAAACAGAACAGTCCGTAAGGACGAATTTTAAAATGGCACCAGACTTGCTCAGATGAAAATGCTCAAATTGAATGAAAGTTGAGTACATATCTGAGGATCACTCACGTAAATTGGCATAATTTTCTGAGTTACCTACAGAGAATTAGGCCCAGATTCGTGACAGCAAGAAATCTGTTTCTGCGCAGTAATCTAAATCTAGTATCAACCTTTCTATCAAAGACTTTACTTGGCACAACAATGCAATAAAAATAAGATAAGGAGAGGTTGCTACAGTAGTAACAACTTCCAAGACATAAATACAAAATAAAAGTACTGTAGCAAAATAAACACATGGGTTATCTCCCAAGAAGTTCTTTCTTTATAGCCGTTAAGATGGGCTCAGCAGTTTTAATGATGCACTCGCAAGAAATAAGAGTTGAGGCAAAAGAGAGCATTTAAGTCTAACACACTTCCTATGCAAAGGAATCTTGTACACAAATGAATTCATGAAGAACAAAGTGACAAGCATAAGAGGATAAAACACGAGTAACTTCAAGATTCTCAACATAAAGAGGGGAAACTTAATATTATTAAGATGCCTATAACCATGTTTCCCTCTCTCATAATAACTTTCAGTAGCATCATTGATGAAATCTACAATATAACCATCACTTAAAACATTCTTATCATGGTTCATATGCATAAGGGTATCATTATTTTTGACATAAGAAAAACTCTTCTCATTAATAGTAATTGGAGCAGGATCATTGTTGAGAATTTGAACATGGTAAACAAGTTGCATACTAAGGGAATGGTTTTTGGCAAGCCCATCATAACTATGACAAGTTTCATAAGGATAATTGTAACATGTGTCATATACATCTCTATAGCAATCTTATATTTACTAATTGGAGACTCCCATCAAGCCTCCATATTAACCCTCTGGTGAAAAGAAGACTAACCATCCGATTGTCTATTTCTAAAATCTAAACCGTTTGATTGCAATCAACGTTGAAACGTTCCTATGTACTTCTCAGAAAAAAAAAACTAGATATATCGTTTAGTCCGCGGCGCCGTGGCCGCCGCTGCTTCTGTGGTCTTCCTCGATCTGCCGGCCGCCTCTCCTACTGGATCCCTGCCCAGCCCTGGCCGGTGCAACTCCTCATGTCCTTCCTATTGATGCTTCGCCGCTTTGGCCGGGTGTAAGCCGGGTGCCATCTTCTCAGCTCTAGCAACAGTTTCGATGTGCAAGCAAATCCAACATATGCCATCAATTCCCACCTCTGCTTTGATACTGCTGTACGCTGAGGACATGCACAATCAGACGGAGACGGAGCATGGTAACTATCCACAACTATCTAATAAATTAGTATCTATGATTGATGATGATTTCACTCTGATGCCACGTAGATCTGTAAAGTCATGGTGATGCATGTACTCACGTCTGGATAATTGCCTGATGAAGTCCCTCTCCTGGTACGTACAAACGCAGATGTGATCACCCATTAGTAATTCTGCTACTAGCTCAGGAGAAAATTTACTTATACGGCCTTCCAGTGAAAAAAACGCATTTGCACAGGATAATATATACCCGGTATGTACAATTGGTTACTTTGGTTTTGATGAAAGTTCAGACTGAAAAATTTCTAGGAACGAATTATGTGAAAGAAATAAACTAGAATCTCTTGCAAAGAATTAAATGTACTCCTATATCTTACTTTCATATTTTGGAGTTTTTGCAGTTGATCTCGGAACGAAGGAAAAACTGAAACCAATGTCTTAGTTAATATTGCTTGAATGGTTCACATACTCAAACAGAGGAGTGCATATCATATCGCCAATCTGTGTTAGCTTTTGTTGCATTGCTTACAAAAGGAAACTTTTTCCCGATTAAATACTCAATATTCAATTGAAAAGCTTTGGATAAAATCAGCACGCAGTTCCCAGGATCAATACTTCAAGATAATCGAAGATGCTCAAGAACTATGGATAATATACTGCTCTGAGAATGTTAAAAAAAATCTAGGGATGATGTAGTAGGTAAATGACTCTTTCATTTGTCCAATTAATTTTTTGTGAAAACCACTGACCCAACATACAGAAATTGAGCTCATGTTGAAATCAAATAATTTTATCAGACATATTCTACTTGCCTTGCATTTGGAATTGATGAAATGAATCTCATGTACATAGAAAATATGTAGGAATTCAAGATAAGCTGGAATAATATCACTTGGTAACCTCATTTCAGGTAACACAATAGTTCTCATAGGATTGTATTTTGCTTCTGAATATTTTCTGTTCTCGAGCACATATCCGTAACTCAGTTTTGCCTGAGTTCTAAACGATTTTCTGCAAGATTAAATTCTAAGGACCATGCTGAACTTTTTTTAATTTTATCCACCAAAATGTTATCTTTTGTTTCCTAATATGTCAATAACAACAACATGTAGAACCATTGCAACGATGCATGGGTAGGTAATTAAGATAATTAAATATAACAATAAGTGAATTGAGTTAAAGAGGTCAGGATAACGATGGTTGATAGTTAAGTTTTTCTTCATGGGCATATATCTAGATAGTCCCGAATCAACAATAATTGCGGATCAAATATTTAGTATGCAGTTTTTTAAATCTTTGATGCTTCCAAAGATATTGAATTCGAGCATCTAAGTTCATATTTAAAAAGTATAAAAGTAAGCTCATATTAGACATGCAACACATGCGTGCTGCCATAAGTGACAATCATATTTATTTTAAAATATGAAAGTAGGTAACCAGTATGCACGCAAATGGAAACTTATGATTGGTATGGACCTACGATTCCATCCATGTTATGAAAACTAGAAACAGGAGCGCCTGGTACAATGGCTAGGGACTGAGGATCGTTTCTCTGATGCAGCTAGAAGGTGAAGCGATCGGGTCTGAAAGAAAGTAGTCAACGCGAACTGGCCAGCTGCATTTGGTTGCATGCATGGGATGACGTGGAGGTGAGAGCTGTCTAATATGGTGGGCCTACTGAATAGCTGTATGTTTAGAGAAACAGTTTAGTGAGGAATGAACTATTTAGTTATATAGGATACAAATAATAACGAAGATTGTCAAAGAAAAATGAAGATGATTGTTAATCATATATATGAATATACTTTTGTGGCATGCCTATTGTTTTGGCATTGTTGAATCCTATGCGTCCAATATCTATAACCGATACATTTCAATTGTTTCTTTACTTTTTGCAGAGATAGCATGTTGTAGCCTAATATTTAAACACTATTTACTATCTACTAATCTTTAAGAAGGGTATGCCGCAAAGTTACAGTTGGAGCTATTCAAGTTTTGGTTTTACCCGTTGGAAGAATGAATCGATATCTACTTCATGTTGTGGCATAAATAAAATAATATGCAATCATGTAAACAAAACAGTAGTTGTTTCCTCCGGTATATACATGTATTAGACTATCATGTAAGTATTTATTAGGATTTAGCAGTAAGTCGTGCTTTAGTTAATGAAATTTTGATTCATATTATTATAATTCTTTGCTATAAACAAGACAAACTAATGTTTAAGCTTTACAAGTGAAGCTAATGTCACTTTAAAATTTTCCATTAAACCAACAACAAATGTTATCAAAGTTTTCCAAATTCTAGCCCGTGCAAAGTGCAGTTGCACGGGTCAATGACTAGTTATCTAAACCAGAATATGTAATATCATCATTTTCACTAAAAGTAGAGGTCTCAAATATAGGATCTTCAAGCACAACATCCCCAAGCTTAGAGCTTTCAATATCATCGTTTAAGGGGACATGAATAATGCTATCATCATTACTTTCATAATCAGTACCAAAGAGATTTTCAATATCAAAGGTAGTGTGCTCATCCAAATCATGATCACTAACATGGGTACAGGGCATAGGAAGATCATCGTACTCAGATTTATTATCATAATAATCATTAGGCGCAACATACTTACGGTTACCTATTGTTACCTCATACACGCGGGGATATGCCATTGCCTCTTTCTCTTTATTCTCCTTCTTCTTCTTCTTCTTCTTCTTCTTCTTCTTCTTCTTCTTCTTCTTCTTCTTCTTCTTCTTCTTCTTCTTCTTCTTCTTCGTTCCCTTCTTCTTCTTCTTTTCCTTCTCCTCGTTCCCTTCTTTAGGAGGAAGAGGCTTGAAGGGTAGCTTGTCCGCATAACCTGATTTACTTTCAGAAACAATAGAAGAAACTTGGGAGGATCCCTCCTTTTCATTAATTAATTGAAAACACACAGCGGTCCTATCATATTTTGGCAAGGTGTCATCTTCTAAAATATTTTGTATGTAAGTGTTTGTATGGCTATTATCAATGCAATAAGAAAAACACCCATGCAGGACATCATCAATATCAAGATCACTCATATGTAACAAAGAGATTTTTCTTGAGAGCTCTTCACACCACAAAAATAAAGTAAGTTCATCATGCTGATTAGGAGAAATTTCATCATCACAATACAAATTTGCAGCACTCATTGGGTTCAAATTATCATTGGAGGAGCATTGAAAATTAAAATGACCCACTTCATGGCAAACTTCACAAATAAAAGGATAGAGGGCACAAACTTTTTTACCAAGATCATCTAGAGTCCTAGCCCACTTTCTAGTTTTTTCATTAATATGGTGGATACAATATTCATCTTCGATTTGATTAATTCCACAAGGTCTATGCATTCCACAAAAATTAACATGCTTATAGGAAATAGCATTCTTAGGAGTTTGAGCATGCTTATTGCAATTATTAACAACAATTTCATTTTTCATGCAAGCCTCTTTAAAAGGTTCATGATACTTATCAAAATTCTTCTTAGGCAATTCAAAATGAGAAGCAAAGGCTTTATAAAGATTTGCAATAACTTGAGAGTCAAGACCATAGGTAGCACTCATATTTCGAAATTCATCAGTATCCATAAAAGTTTCAATGCATTCATAATCATAATTTATACCTGACTCTTCACCTTTGTTGTTCTCCCATCCTTCAGCGTTCTCCTCAATCCGATCAAGAAGATCCCACCTAGCTTCAACCTCCTTGCTTGTGAAAGATCCCTCCGAACAGGCATCCAGATAGTCCTTGTGTTGTCCTGAAATCCTCGCATAAAAATTGTTAACAATAACATTACGGGGGAACTCAGGGAGGAAGAGGTCAAAGATATCCCTCTCAAGCAACCCTGCGATCACAAAGCAAGAAGTCTCTTGTGTCCCCAACACACCAAATACACTTGTCAGATGTATAGGTGCACTAGTTCGGCGAAGAGATAGTGAAATACAAGTAGTATGGATGTATATGAGTGGTAATAGCAATCTGAATAAAATATGGCAGCGAGTAAACATGCAACAAAACAGTAAACAAACGGAGATTCGATGCTTGGAAGCAAGGCCCAGGGATCCTGCTTTCACTAGTGGACACTCTCAACAATGATCACACAATAGAACCACTCTACACTCTTTTGTTGGATGATGAACACCACTAACTGTGTAGGATTACACGAACCCTCAATGCCGGAGTTAACAAGCTCCACAATATTCGATATTCATGTTTAAGTAACCTTAGAGTGCAAGATAGATCAACACAATTACACCGAGAACTAACATAGCATGCACACTATCACCATCACACTATGAAGGAGGCATAGATCACATCAATACTATCATAGCAATAGTTAACTTCATAATCTACAAGAGATTACAATCATAGCCTACGCCAAGTACTACACGATGCACACACTGTCACCATTACACCGTGCAGGAGGAATAGAGTACTTTAATAACAACACTAGAGTAGCACATAGATGATATTCAACTAGATCACATAAAGAGAGAGATGAACCACATAGCTACAGCGGAGCCCTCAGCCCCGGGGGTGAATTACTCCCTCCTCATCATGGAGACAGCGATGGCGGTGAAGATGGCGGTGGAGACGGCGGTGGAGATGACTCCGGGGGCAATTCCCCGTCCCGGCGGCGTGCCGGAACAGAGACTTCTGTCCCCCGAATCTTGATTTCGCGATGGCGGCGGCTCTGGAAGGTTTTCTCGGGTTTCGTCCAACGTATCGGTGTTTTTAGGTCAGGAAGGCCTTTATAGGCGAAGAGGCAGAGTCGGAGGGGCCACGGGGCTACCTCCCCATAGGGCGCCCCCTTGGCCGCGCCGCCGTGGGGTGGGGCCCTCTGGCTCCCCTCTGGCCCTTCTTCGGTGCTCTGGAAGCTTCCGGGAAAATTAGGATGTTGGGCGTTGATTTCGTCCGATTCCGAGAATATTTCCTTTCTAGGATTTCTGAAACCAAAAACAGAAAACAGCAACTGGCCCTTTGGCATCTCGTCAATAGGTTAGTTCCGGAAAACGCATAATAATGACATATAATGTGTATAAAACATGTAGGTATCATCAATAAAGTAGCATGGAACATAAGAAATTATGGATACGTTTGGGACGTATCAAATTACCATAACCATTACTATTAGCAGAAGGATATGGCCTATAGTTGTTACCAGAATTATTCCTATAAGCATTGTTGTTGAAATTATTATTTTTAATGAAGTTCACATCAACATTTTCTTCTTGACCAACCAATGAAGCTAAAGGAACATTATTAGGATCAACATTAGATCTACCATTCACAAGCATAGACATAATCACATCAATCTTATCACTCAAGGAGGAGGTTTCTTCGACAGAATTTACCTTCTTACCTTGTGGAGCTCTTTCCGTGTGCCATTCAGAGTAATTTATCATTATATCATCAAGAAGCTTTGTAGCCGCCCCCAAAGTAATGGACATAAAGGTACCTCCAGCAGCTGAATCCAATAAGTTCCGCGAAGAAAAATTTAGTCCTGCATAAAAGGTTTGGATGATCATCCAAGTAGTTAGTCCATGGGTTGGGAAATTCTTCACCAAAGATTTCATTCTATCCCATGCTTGAGCAACATGTTCATTATCTAATTGCTTAAAATTCATTATGCTACTTCTCAAAGATATAATTTTAGCGGGAGGATAATATCTACCAATAAAAGCATCTTTACATTTAGTCCATGAATCAATACTATTCTTAGGCAAAGATAGCAACCAATCTTTAGCTCTTCCTCTTAAGGAGAAAGGAAACAATTTTAATTTTATAATATCACCATCTACATCCTTATACTTTTGCATCTCACAAAGTTCAACAAAATTATTAAGATGGGCAGCAGCATCATCAGAACTAACACCAGAAAATTGCTCTCTCATGACAAGATTCAGTAAAGCAGGTTTAATTTCAAAGAATTCTGCTGTAGTAGCAGGTGGAGCAATAGGTGTGCATAGGAAATCATTATTATTAGTGTTTGTGAAGTCACACAACTTAGTATTTTCAGGAGTATTCATTTTAGCAATAGTAAATAAAGCAAACTAGATAAAGTAAATGCAAGTAACTAATTTTTTTGTGTTTTTGATATAGAGAACAAGATAGTAAATAAAGTAAAGATAGCAACTAATTTTTTTGTGTTTTGTTTTAGTGCAGCAAACAAAGTAGTAAATAAAATAAAGCAATACAAAAACAAAGTAAAGAGATTGGAAGTGGAGACTCCCCTTGCAGCGTGTCTTGATCTCCCCGGCAACGGCGCCAGAAAATATGCTTGATGCGTGCAATTAACACACGTCCTTTGGGAACCCCAAGAGGAAGGTGTGATGCGTACAGTAGCAAGTTTTCCCTCATAAAGAAACCAAGGTTTATCGAACCAGGAGGAGCCCAGAAGCACGTTGAAGGTTGATGGCGGCGAAGTGTAGTGCGGCGCAACACTAGGGATTCCGGCGCCAACGTGGAACCTGCACAACACAATCAAAGTACTTTGCCCCAACGTAACAGTGAGGTTGTCAATCTCACCGGCTTGCTGTAAACAAAGGATTAAACGTATTGTGTGGAAGATGATGATTGTTTGCGAAGAACAGTAAAGAACAATTGCAGTAGATTGTATTTCAGATATAAAGAATAGGACCGGGTCCACAGTTCACTAGTGGTGTCTCTCCCATAAGATAAATAGCATGTTGGGTGAACAAATTACAGTTGGGCAATTGACAAATAAAGAAGGCATAACAATGCACATACATATATCATGATGAGTACTATGAGATTTAATCAGGGCATTACGACAAAGTACATAGACCGCCATCCAGCATGCATCTATGCCTAAAAAGTCCACTTTCAGGTTATCATCCGAACCCCTTCCGGTATTAAGTTGCAAGCAACAGACAATTGCATTAAGTATGGTGCGTAATGTAATCAACACAAATATCCTTAGACATAGCATCGATGTTTTATCCCTAGTGGCAACAGCACATCCACAACCTTAGAACTTTCTGTCACTGTCCCAGATTTAATGGAGGCATGAACCCACTATCGAGCATAAATACTCCCTCTTGGAGTTACAAGTATCAACTTGGCCAGAGCCTCTACTAGCAACGGAGAGCATGCAAGAACATAAACAACTCATATATGATAGATTGATAATCAACTTGACATAGTATTCAATATCCATCGGATCCCAACAAACACAACATGTAGGATTACAAATAGACGATCTTGATCATGATAGGCAGCTCACAAGAGCTAACATGATAGCACAATTAGGAGAAGACGACCATCTAGCTACTGCTATGGACCCATAGTCCAGGGGTGAACTACTCACACATCAATCCGGAGGCGATCATGGCGATGAAGAGTCCTCCGGGAGATGATTCCCCTCTCCGGCAGGGTGCCGGAGGCGATCTCCTGAATCCCCGAGATGGGATTGGCGGCGGCTGCGTCTCTGGAAGGTTTTCCGTATCGTGGCTCTCGGTACTGGGGGTTTCGCGACGAAGACTTTAAGTAGGCGGAAGGGCAAGTCAGAGGGCGTCACGAGGGGCCCACACAACTGGCCGGCGCGGCCAGGGGCAGGCCGCGCCGCCTAGTGTGGTGTCGCCTCGTGGCCCCACCGTATCTCCCTCGGTCTTCGGAAGCTTCGTGGAAAAATAACCCAGGCGTTGATTTCGTCCAATTCCGAGAATATTTCCTTACTAGGATTTCTGAAACCAAAAACAGCAGAAAACAGGCTCTTCGGTATCTCGTCAATACGTTAGTGCCGAAAAATGCATAATAATGACATATAATGTGTATAAAACATGTGAGTATCATCATAAAAGTAGGATGGAACATAAGAAATTATAGATACGTTTGAGACGTATCATGAGGTCCCACACTTCAGTGAGCACAAGTCACGTGCAATAGGTACGCAAACTCCCAGCCATTTTCTTTGTCAAGGGAAGACGCATCAGGATGCGTATTGGAAGTCTCTGGGTCCTTCAGGATCCTTCGGTTGTCCCTCTCACACAAAAAACTTAATTTAATAAAAGTTTTTGTTGGTTCCAAAATTTGGAACTAGGGAAATTTATTTATTTTGTTTTGAATTTCTGGGATGTTACAAACCCTTCCCCCTTAAACAAATCTCGTCCCGAGATTTTAAGAAAAGTTAGGTTCCTAAGAGAGATTGGGCATTTTGATTAACAGGAAGGCATACTTGTCAGAGTCTGGGGTGCTTCCTGAGCTTCAGTGGCAGTCATGTGGTAGAAACGGCCGTTGTTGTTGTTCTGGTTCCTTCTACCTGCGAAGCGGCGCTGTTGCTGGGCAGGTGCAGCGGTGTTGGCGGCGATCTTGGCAAGCTTCTTGGGGCATTCCTTGGAGTAGTGGCCCACAACTCCACATTCATAGCAGTTTACAGTGGACTTGTCTTTCGGGGTGACGGGAATGGCATTGCTTCCAGTCCTCGGGCCTGTGTTGGTATTGGTGTTGTTCCCATTGTTGTTGTTGCTGTTGTGGTTGTTGTTGTTGTGGTGTCTGTTGTTATTGTTGTGGCCTCCGGGCTTTGGGGGTCCTCCGTTGTTGTTGCTGTAGTTGGGGCGATAAGTCTGAGCAGGTGGCCTGTTGTTTCTGGGGGTGAATCCTCCAGAGGAGTTATTGCGGTGCTTGGGTATGGTTGGGTCCTCTGGTTCATCATTCTGCGCTTGCGGTTCTCATTGGCCTGATGCAGCTTTCCTTCCATCTGTATGGCTGAGTCCACGAGGGCTTCGAGGTCAGCGAACGGAATATTCACTAACACCGTTTGCATCTCGTCGTGCAGTCCGTTCAGAAATCTTTCCTTCCTTTTCTCATTTGTGTCGGTCTCGTCCGGGGCGTACCTTGACAGAGTGAGAAACCTGTCGCGGTATTCCACCACGGACATTCTTCCTTGCTTGAGTTCACGGAACTCGTCTCTCATTTTCTTGATTAGTCCTTGGGGCACATGGTACTTGCTGAACTTCAGCTTGAAGTCTTCCCATGTCATCATCTGTCCCGCATTCATTGCACGGGCACTAGTCCACCAGGCTCTTGCAGGTCTGACAGGTAGTGGGTGGCAAACGTACTTTTCTGCGGCTTACTCCCGCAACTTCAAGGTTGTTCTCTATTGTCTGGAGCCAGTCATCAGCATCCAAGGGCTCTTCGGTCTTGCTGAACATTGGAGGGTTGGTGTTCTGAAAATTCTTCAGCTTTGACCCAGGGTGATCGTGGTTTCCACGGCCTTGATTGTTCTGAGCTAGCTGTTGCAGTGCGGCAAGGTTTGCTTGGCGTTCAGCTCTTTCCGCTTCCCGGTCTGCCATCATTGTCTGCAGTAGTTGCATCATGGCATCTGGGTGGCGTTGCGGGTTGGTGGGGCCATCTGATCATGTAGATATATCATGAGGTAAGAGGGAAATTTTCTATGGCTTATTTTGAGTTAGGTTTAAACTTAAAACTTGAAATATTTTTGTGATGAACATAGCACACACTTTATTTATTCACAACAAACATCACACATTACAAGTTAAAGCACTAAGGGTTTTAAGAACCCTTCTTCCACAAACTACGATACATGGTGCGGGATACAACTCACACCTACGTAAGTGAAACTAGTGCAACTATTCCTCATCGTCTTCATCCACATCGATGGGAATGATCCCATCCTCCTCGGGCTCCAGAAACTCGTAGTCTTCCTCATCGGTGAACTCATCATCCTCAAAGTCGTTGTCGTCACTCAGGAAGTCATTGCCTCCCTGGATGTCTTCTCCATCCTCCTCCATCTCCTGGATCTGGTCCTGCTGGGTCCGGACAGTCACCTCCAAGGTGCGTATCTTCTCGCGAAGACGGGTGATAGTAGCGACATTCTTGGCGCGTTGCAGGCGGAGTGACCGGCGGTCCTTGGCGAGTAGCCTGATGGCGTCGGCATGATGAGCCAAAGCCATCTGGGCACGGTGGGCGTGGACACGCGTCAGCTCCAGGTCCTTCCGGGTCTCATGAAGCATAAAGTCCAAATGCTCCACATGAATCTTGAGCACCGGGTGCGAAGAGAGTGCCATGGGCTCCCCCATGGTGTCGTGCCTCGCGAAGTGGGCGAAGCTTCTTCCTTGTAGACAGTGTTGTTCCTCCAAGAGCAGAGTTTGTAGAACAGCAGCAAGTTTCCCTTAAGTGGATTACCCAAGGTTTATCGAACTCAGGGAGGAAGAGGTCAAAGATATCCCTCTCATGCAACCCTGCAACCACAAAGCAAGAAGTCTCTTGTGTCCCCAACACACCTAATAGGTGTACTAGTTCGGCGAAGAGATAGTGAAATACAAGTGGTATGAATGAATATGAGCAGTAGTACGGCGCCAGAAAATAGCTTGCTGGCGTGCAGTTGATGGTAGTAATATTGCGGGAAGTAAACATGCAGTAGTAACAGTAAACAAGCAGCGATAGCAGTATTTAGGAACAAGGCCTAGGGAATAGACTTTCACTAGTGGACACTCTCAACAATGATCACATAACGAATAGATAAATGCATACTCTACACTTTTGTTGGATGATGAACACATTGCGTAGGATTACACGAACCCTCAATGCGGAGTTAACAAGCTCCACAATTACTGTTCATATTTTAGTAACCTTGTAGTGTAAGATAGATCAACAGACTAAACCAAGTACTAACATAGCATGCACACTGTCACCTTCATGCATATGTAGGAGGAATAGATCGCATCAATATTATCATAGCAATAGTTAACTTCGCAATCTACAAGAGATCATGATCATAGCATAAACCAAGTACTAACACGGTGCACACACTGTCACCTTTACACACGTGCAGGAGGAATAAAACTACTTTAATAACATTGCTAGAGTAGCACATAGATAAATTGTGATACAAACTCATATGAATCTCAATCATGTAAAGCAGCTCATGAAATTATTGTATTGAGGTACATGGGAGAGATGAACCACATAGCTACCGGTACAGCCCCGAGCCTCGATAGAGAACTACTCCCTCCTCATGGGAGCAGCAGCGGTGATGAAGATGGCGGTGGAGATGGCAGCGGTGTCGATGGAGAAGCCTTCCGGGGCACTTCCCCGCTCCGGCAGGGTGCCGGAACAGAGACTCCTGTCCCCCAGATCTTGGCTTCGCGATGGCGGCGGCTCTGGAAGGTTTCGCGTACCGTGGCTCTCTCCGTCGGGGTTTTTAGGTCAGGACCTTTAAATAGGCGAAAGGGGAGCCTCGGAGGGCACCAGGGTGCCCTCACCACCAGGTGGCGCGGCCAGGCCCTGGCCCGCGCCCAAGTGTGGTGTGGGGCCCCCTGGCCCCTCTCGCGGCTCTCGGGTGTTCTGGATGCTTCCGGGCAAAATAGGAACCTGGGCGTTGATTTCGTCCAATTCCGAGAATATTTCGTTACTAGGATTTCTGAAACCAAAAACAGCAGAAAACAGGTGGCACTTCGGCATCTTGTTAATAGGTTAGTTCCGAGAAAATGCACGAATATGACATAAAGTGTGCATAAAACATGTAGGTATCATCAATAAAGTAGCATGGAACATAAGAAATTATCGATACGTTGGAGACGTATCAGCATCCCCAAGCTTAGTTCTGCTCGTCCCGAGCAGGTAAAACGATAACAAAGATAATTTCTGAAGTGACATGCTATCATAATCTTGATCATACTATTTGTAAACATATGTAATGAATGCAGCGATCAAAACAAAAGTAATGACATGAGTAAACAAGTGAATCATATAGCAAAGACTTTTCATGAATAGTACTTCAAGACAAGCATCAATAAGTCTTGCATAAGAGTTAACTCATAAAGCAATAAATCAAAGTAAAGGTGTTGAAGCAACACAAAGGAAGATTAAGTTTCAGCGGTTGCTTTCAACTTATAACATGTATATCTCATGGATATAGTCAACATAAAGTAGTATAACAAGTGCAATATGCAAGTATGTAGGAATCAATGCACAGTTCACACAAGTGTTTGCTTCTTAAGGTGGAGAGAGGTAGGTAAACTGACTCAACAATAAAAGTAAAAGAATGGTCCTTCAAAGAGGAAAGCATCGATTGCTGTATTTGTGCTAGAGCTTTTATTTTGAAAACGTGAAACAATTTTGTCAACGGTAGTAATAAAGCATATGAGTTATGTAAATTATATCTTACAAGTTGCAAGCCTCATGCATAGTATACTAATAGTGCCCGCACCTCGTCCTACTTAGCTTGGACTACCGGATCTTTGCATGCCATGTTTCAACCAAGTGTCACAAAGGGGTACCTCCATGCCGCCTGTACAAAGGTCTAAGGAGAATGCTCGCATTTTGGATTTCTCGCTTTTGATTATTCTCAACTTAGACATCCATACCGGGACAACATGGACAACAGATAATGGACTCCTCTTAAATGCATAAGCATGTAGCAATGATTATTATTCTCATATGAGATTGAGGATATATGTCCAAAACTGAAACTTCAACCATGATTCATGGCTTTAGTTAGCGGCCCAATGTTCTTCTCTAACAATTTTGCATGCTCCAACCACTAAAATGATAGATCCTTCAGACAAGACGGACATGCATAGCAACTCACATGATATTCAACAATAGTTGATGGCGTTCCCCGGAAGCATGGTTATCGCACAACAAGCAACTTAATAAAAGATAAAGTGCATAAGTACATATTCAATATTACGATAGTTTTTAAGGCTATTTTGTCCCATGAGCTATATATTGCAAAGGTGAATGATGGAATTTTAAAGGTAGCACTCAAGCAATTTACTTTGGAATGGCGGAGAAATACCATGTAGTAGGTAGGTATGGTGGACACAAATGGCGTAGTAGTTGGCTCAAGGATTTTGGATGCATGAGAAGTATTCCCTCTCGATACAAGGTTTAGGCTAGCAAGGTTATTTGAAGCAAACTCAAGGATGAACCGGTGCAGCAAAACTCACATAAAAGACATATTGTAAACATTATAAGACTCTACACCGTCTTCCTTGTTGTTCAAAACTCAATACTAGAAATTATCTAGACCTTAGAGAGACCAATTATGCAAACCAAATTTTAGCAAGCTCTATGTATTTCTTCATTAATGGGTGCAAAGTATATGATGCAAGAGCTTAAACATGAGCACAACAATTGCCAAGTATCACATTATCCAAGACATTTTACCAATTACTACATGTAGCATTTTCCAATTCCAACCATATAACAATTTAACGAAGAGGAAACTTCGCCATGAATATTATGAGCTAAGAACACATGTGTTCATACGAACCAGCGGAGCGTGTCTCTCTCCCACACAAGGATGAACTTATTCAGAGAACTAAGATAACAAAACAAAATAAAAGCACACACAGACGCTCCAAGTAAAGTACATAAGATGTGACCGAATAAAAATATAGTTTCAAGAGAAGGAACCTGATACTTTGTCGATGAAGAAGGGGATGCCTTGGGCATCCCCAAGCTTAGACGCTTGAGTATTCTTGAAATATGCAGGGGTGAACCACGGGCATCCCCAAGCTTAGAGCTTTCACTCCTCTTGATCATAGTATATCACACTTCTCTCTTGACCCTTGAAAACTTCCTTCACACCAAACTTCAAGCAAACTCATTAGAGGGTTAGTGCATAATAAAAAATTCACATGTTCAGAGATGACACAATCATTCTTAACACTTCTGGACATTGCACAAAACTTCTGAAAGTTAATGGAACAAAGAAACTCATTCAACTTAACAAAAGCGGCAATGCGAAATAAAAGGCAGAATCTGTTAAAAACAGAACAGTCCGTAAAGACGAATTTTAAGATGGCACCAGACTTGCTCAAATGGAAAACTCAAAACTAATGAAAGTTGCGTACATATCTGAGGATCACGCTCGTAAATTGGCAGATTTTTCGAATTTTCTACAGAGAACTGTGCCCAGATTCGTGACAGACAGCAATGCGCAGCGATCCCAAATATAACATCAACTTTGTCATAGAAACTTTACTTGGCACAAAAACATGATAAGGAGAGGTTGCTACAGTAGTAAACAACTTCCAAGACACAAATATAAAACAAAGTACTGTAGTAAAAAAAACACATGGGTTATCTCCCAAGAAGTTCTTTCTTTATAGCCATTAAGATGGGCTCAGTTTTAATGATGCACTCGCAAGAAATAAGAGTTGAAGCAAAAAGAGCATCAAGAGGCAAATTCAAAACACATTTAAGTCTAACATGCTTCCTATGCAGAGGAATCTTGTACACAAATGAATTCATGAAGAACAAATTGACAAGCATAAGAGGATAAAACACGAGTAACTTCAAGATTCTCAACATAAAGAGGGGAAACTTAATATTATTAAGATGCATATAACCATATTTTCCTCTCTCATAATAACTTTCAGTAGCAACATGAGCAAACTCAACAATATAACTATCACATAAAGCATTCTTATCATGAGTCTCATGCATAAAATAATTACTACTCCCAACATAAGCATAGTCATTCTTATTAATTGTAGTGGGAGCAAATTCAACAAAGTAGCTATCAAATATAGGAGGTATATTGTAATCATAATCAAATTTATCCTCCATAACAGGTGGTAACAAAAGACTACTATCATTATAATCATCATAAATGGGAGGCGAAGTATCATCAAAGTAAATTTTCTCCTCAATGCTTGGGGGACTAAAAATATCATGCTCATCAAAGCCAGCTTCCCCAAGCTTAGAATTTTCCATAGCATTAGCAACAATAGTGTTCAAAGCATTCATATTAATATGTTCCATGGGTTTTTTAATTTTCGCATCAAACCATCCATGTCTTAAATCAGGAAATAGAATAAGAAGGTCATTGTTGTCCATTATGCCTAACTAGTGTAAACAAGAAACCAAATGTCGCAATTGCAGAGTCTAAAGGAAATAGCTTCGAGCACACACACAATGGCGCCAGAAAAGTACTGTTACCTGGAACCGAAGTATGAGTGCCTTTACCTTTCCTCCCCGGCAACGGCGCCAGAAAAGTGCTTGGCGCGTAGTTGACGAGGGAGGAAAAGTGCTTAGTTGCCGGGCTTGCCAATGTGTGAGTGCCGTTTACCTTCCCTCCCCGGCAACGGCGCCAAAAGTGCTTGATGTCTACGGGTGCTTCTATTCTTGTAGACAGTGTTGGGCCTCCAAGAGCAGAGGTTTGTAGAACAGCAGCAAGTTTCCCTTAAGTGGATTACCCAAGGTTTATCGAACTCAGGGAGGAAGAGGTCAAAGATATCCCTCTCATGCAACCCCAACCACAAAGAAGAAGTCTCTTGTGTCCCCAACACACCTAATAGGTGTACTAGTTCGGCGAAGAGATAGTGAAATACAAGTGGTATGAATGAATATGAGCAGTAGTACGGCGCCAGAAAATAGCTCGCTGGTGTGCAGTTGATGGTAGTAATATTGCGGGAAGTAAACATGCAGTAGTAACGCAGCAGTAGTATAAAACAGTAACAAGAAGTGATAGCGTATTTAGGAACAAGGCCTAGGGAATAGACTTTCACTAGTGGACACTCTCAACAATGATCACATAACAGAATAGATAAATGCATACTCTACACTTTTGTTGGATGATGAACACATTGCGTAGGATTACACGAACCCTCAATGCCGGAGTTAACAAGCTCCACAATTACTGTTCATATTTTAGTAACCTTGTAGTGTAAGATAGATCAACAGACTAAACCAAGTACTAACATAGCATGCACACTCTGTCACCTTCATGCATATGTAGGAGGAATAGATCGCATCAATATTATCATAGCAATAGTTAACTTCGCAATCTACAAGAGATCATGATCATAGCATAAACCAAGTACTAACACGGTGCACACTTGTCACCTTTACACACGTGCGGGGAGGAATAAAACTACTTTAATAACATTGCTAGAGTAGCACATAGATAAATTGTGATACAAACTCATTGAATCTCAATCATGTAAAGCAGCTCATGAGATTATTGTATTGAGGTACATGGGAGAGATGAACCACATAGCTACCGGTACAGCCCCGAGCCTCGATGGAGAACTACTCCCTCCTCATGGGAGCAGCAGCGGTGATGAAGATGGCGGTGGAGATGGCAGCGGTGTCGATGGAGAAGCCTTCGGGGGCACTTCCCCGGGCAGGGTGCCGGAACAGAGACTCCTGTCCCCCAGATCTTGGCTTCGCGATGGCGGCGGCTGTGGAAGGTTTCGCGTACCGTGGCTCTCTCCGTCGGGGTTTTAGGTCAGGACCTTTAAATAGGCGAAAGGGGAGCCTCGGAGGGCACCGGTGCCCTCACCACCAGGTGGCGCGGCCAGGCCCGGCCGCGCAGTGTGGTGTGGGGCCCCCTGGCCCATCTCTGGCGGCTCTCGGGTGTTGGATGCTTCCGGGCAAAATAGGAACCTGGGCGTTGATTTCGTCCAATTCCGAGAATATTTCGTTACTAGGATTTCTGAAACCAAAAACAGCAGAAAACAGGAACTGGCACTTCGGCATCTTGTTAATAGGTTAGTTCCGGAAAATGCACGAATATGACATAAAGTGTGCATAAAACATGTAGGTATCATCAATAAAGTAGCATGGAACATAAGAAATTATCGATACGTTGGAGACGTATCACTCGCAGTGGCGGCGACCCCTGAGTGCGATGTTCTGTCCGCACACCCGAGCAAGTCCCTCCTGAAGGGCGTGAGCCAGACCGTCCACCCAGCTGTATGCCTTGAAGGAGAAAAGGATCATCTCCGAGATGGGAGGCTCCGGGCTTCCCTTCAAGTCAGCGGTGATCATCCACTGCTGTTCCCCAGGGGGTGTTGTGGATCCGGACTCCGTGGAACTGGGGAGGTGGGCGTTCGAGCTTCTCGGACACCAGGTACAAGTCGCGCTCAAACACCAGACTTCCTCCGTTTTCCAGATCGTAGGTCTCCGTCTGGACGTAGGGCTCCATCTGAAAGTGAAATGGATGAGTAGGTTAGAGATGTGAACAAGTGTGGCAAAATTTTAAATGTATTTATAAGGAGGTGCATGGCTTATTATTTTTAAGAACAGCTGGTAGAGAAAATGAATAAGTTTTTCACAAATACTCACTTCATTTGTTTTTAGAAACTAAAATTTTCCGAACGTCCATTCTAACTAGGGTCTCCTAAGGTCAAACAATGGCTCTGATACCAACTTGTCAACACCGGATTTTTAAGTCCAGATGCCTATTATGTTACATCGCAATCCTAGGAATATTGTTGTTGCGAGACATAATAGTTGAATATCATAGAGTCATCATTTATTACAACACATAATTGTCTTACAAAGATGGATCACATGATCCAATATTACAATAGTAGTTGATCTATTAATCAACGAACATCACAAAGAGCGGAAGCAAAGTAGTAGTGGCTATCTAATCCACAGGCCAACGCTTGACGTCAGGAGCGGTCCTAGTTGTCGTAGACGTTCTGCTGTCCATCTTCCTCGTCTGCTGTTCACCTTCATAGTCTGGCCATTTGAATAGCCAGGGACAAAGCCATGAGTACTTTTAAAGTACTCGCAAACTAATACTAGTGTAAGCATTATCAATTATGGTAAGGGGATACTAAGCTCTAGGTTTATTTGCATAAAGCCAAGTTTATTTCATAAACATTTAGTAAAGATGCTTGAATCACTAGACTAACTCAAGTGGGAACATTAGTGTCATTCCCACAACTCTGTTGTGATTCAATTCAAAATCACCATTCACCTTTCAAATTCAAGTCACCAGTCATATGTCACATTTTTGAAAATGGTCTGATGACGGAACAGTATGGCCTTTCCAATCGTCCGTAACCGTGGACACGGCTATTCGAATAGTTCTACACTCTGCAGAGGTCGTACACTTGTGCCACAATATTTGCAATAATCCGTCAGGGTTAACTGGCCCTGATTTATCATACTCCGTATGCGGACTACCAACCATAACCTTTCACTTATATACTTTAGTACAGGCACCTCTCCCCATGAGCTTGGCCTCCCAGTGAAGACACCCGTCAGCCTGGGAACTGCACAGGGCTTGGGCCGGACAATTCACCTCATTTCACGTCATTTCATATCATCTCATATTTCTTTGGAGGCAGCCCTTGGCATAACCCCGATGACGCTTGTTTAGAGGGAACCCATACTAAAGCACATAAATTTCTAGTTAAGCCCTTACCCATATTGGGTATTGTGGGGGTACTTTCAAAATTGGAATGGTATCGCATCCGAACCCAACCATCAGTTTTATATCAAAAATCACCATCTTCTCTTGGTCATAATCACCTTCAAAGTCATTCAATGGAATGAACCATCATTCCAAGGTTTCAACTTCATTTCAAAGTTACATGTTCCCAACTAGAGTAGTCCAATTTTTGATTGATTAGCACTAGCAACTATTTCATGAGGGGTGCTAAGCATCTTGGAGCTTGCTAGGCTAAGTGTGATTCTCTTGTACTACTCTATATTTCAACCAAGTGAATCATAAACCAAAAAGTAACTTTGATAAATAAAATCAAGTAAAGCTTGTAAAGTAAAAACTTTGGGATAGGTTCATAAAGTAAAATGTAATGATGCCTTGCTCTGGTAGAGCTTTGCACCATGATGGTTAGCAAGTTTATTAGCTTGCACTGGTAATAGCTGGCATTAATATTAGCTTGCCTTGATTGGTGAGGTGATCAAAGTGTTCTTCTTCTTCCTCTTGGTAGAATACCTCCTCCTCTTGATAGTCTCCGGTACTAGCGTCTATAAACGAATACGAGGATACAATCACCAAACAATACTTAAGTACTCTTAATTAGCCTTAGTGGCTCACACAATGATCTAGCATCACTACTTAACATTTATTACAAGATTATGCTAGGGTTTCCTTATTTAGTAAAAGGAAAATAATTTCCTCTCATTGAAAATGGAGTTAGGGTTTCTCTTTAGTATGTGAGAAAATAATTTCCTCTCATTGAATCTTCTTAAGATTTAATTTCTCTTATGAATAATATATGACCTAGGTTGACTAAAGTCAACCTCTTCATACTTACCATTTGAGACAAGGATTTAAATGAGGTTCCATACCTCATGCAATTTAATACTAACATGGTAATGATTTAATGCCACCAAATAATTCAACATGAGGTTACCTAGACCATGATCACTACCTCATATTGAATTACTTGAGAACAAGATTTAAATGAGAGGAATATCTCTCATATGATTTAACACATAGTGGTAACTAATTTAAAGGACTACCATTGAGGGGATTTAATATTCTCAAATAACCAGGGATGATCCCATGTTGACCAAGGTCAACACTTCACACCTAGTATTTGAGAGAAGTGAGTTAAATGAGATTCATCATCTCATGTGATTTAATTAATCTTTGGAAAATTTAAGTACTATTTAGATTTAAGATCTATAAGTGAGCAAGTATGAGCCTAGGAAATTAAAGGTCAACACATTACTTCATATTATTTGAGAAGGATGATTTAAATGAGGTGAGCACCTCATACCATTTTAATAACACCTTGCAATGGTTTAATAACATTAATTAATCTAAGGTAGGTTTTAATTGACCATGGGATCTACCTCATATTAATTTGGTTGAGGCAAGATTTAAATGAGACCAAGTATCTCATATGATTTAATAAATAGATTTGAAATATTTAAATACTACTTATGAGAATGATTAAATATTTTCAAATAGGAACCTATGGGTCATTAATACATGTGTGATCAATTCTTATTGAACTATTTGGACTAATGATTTATGTGAGAAGCTATACCTCATATAAGTTAAACTATCATCTAAATGATTTAAAATCTCTAAGCAACCAAGCATGAGACTTATTTGACCAAGGTCAGTACCTCTAGTTGAATTACTTAGGATCACAATTTAAATGAGAGAGAAGCCCTCATACTATTTGAATAGGTTTAGGTGTATGTGTTAAATGGGCTAGAAATGGCTCCATAGCTATTATTTGATTCTAGTCCATGATCATGCAAAACAACTATGCTATATTTTTACATAAACAATTAGATTATGTCAAATGTGATTTATTAGAGTTGGAATCAACTTAAAATCATTTATAGATAATTTTGAATATTTATTTGAAGTTAGAAAAGGCCCTGCCTTGTTATTTTTATCATTTAAATTATTACCAATTTGGACATGAGGCCAGTGGCATTGTTTAGATAATTCAACAAGGTTTCCAAATATATAAAATTTGTTCAATTTGGTTTGGTAGATTTCAAACTATTCAATTTTGAATTAGGCATCAGCAGGGAATTCGAAATTAAACAGAAATTCCATTTTTGAATTACTGGGCTTGGCAGGAACTCTAAGGGCGGCTTCTCCGAGAAGCTGCCCTCCCCCCAGCTTCCTGGGGAAGCCGGTGACAAAATTTTGTGAGGCTTCCAAATTAGTTTAGTCTTAGCTATTCTAGAAGCCTTGGAAAATTTTAGAACCGGCTTCCCCAGGAAGCTGGGGGGAGGGTAGCTTCTCCGAGAAGCCGCTAAAAGAACTGGGCCTAAATGGGCTAAATGGGCGAAACAGACTTGGGCCAGCCCAACAGCGTGACTAGCACACGCGGGCCGCCTGACGTTGCGGGCTCCACCCGTCAGTGACTCGTAAATACCGAATCGGTACCTGTTACTGAGAGCGGTTGGATTAGGTGGACGATCGACGGTCGAGCGTCGTCGTCGTCGACGGGGGAGAGGAGCTTGCTGCGCCGGCGAGGTAGGGGGTCGGAGGGCGCGGTAGGTCGCCGGCGGTCGAGGGAGAGGGTCGAGGCGTCGTTGGCGAGGGTGAATAGGCGCCTGGTACAGTGGCGGAGCTCGGGGCGGCGTGGATCAACGGCGTCGATCTCAGGTCTCCGGCGGCCTTCGTCTTGCGATTGGAGCAGCTCCGGCGGTGTGGTGTCAAATTGATGGGGGGAGAGTGATCAGTGAGGGAGGAGAGCAGATTGTGTGCAGAAGGAGCCGATCGTCCCTATTTATAGCGGGCGGAGGTGACCGTGAGGTACTGAGAGGGGTCGCTCATGGCGCCGGCGTTTGGGGCGATGAAGGGGCAAGCTAGGGCGCGCATCGTGTAGGCGACGGCTAGACGGAGCTAGCGCGCGTGATGGCGCGTCCAATGAGGGTCTGTGGCGTGCTAGCGATGATGGCGTCCTTGCAGTACCGTGGCGGAAGGTCTTGATCATGGCGGTGGCTACGGTGCAGGGGCAGGCCTGGGAGCTTGTCTAGCGTGTAGAGGGCGGGGAGGCGGTGCTCGACGCAGGCGTAGCTTAGCCAGAGGAGGACGGAGGTGCTCGAGCGTGTGGTGTACTGGCGATGCCAGAGCGCGGTCACCGCGCGTGCTGGCACGTCCTGGCGAGTTTTGGGCGAGTGCGTTCCGGCCAATGCCGTGCGTTGGCGTTGCTGGGGCGTGTACCCTCGTCGTCCTTGAGTGTTGTAGATGCTCCAGGACAAGAGGATGAGTTGAAATGGTGGCCAGAGGTGGAGATGCCAAAGGTGGCCGGGTGTGCATGGCATTGAGCATCTCCTCTCACTTTCTCACTTAATCAACCCAGGCAAGTACTTGGCTATGTGCAGGGATCATAGAGAGGCACTTATCATCTCAGTAGCAAAGGGGTTTAGGTCAAGAACTATTGGATAATAGCATGTAACACAAAATGGAAAACATGCCTGCCAAGTGTTTGATTAAATGGCCGCAAGAAGAAAATGTTGGAATTTTGGAAATCTTTTTGGTGGAGCTCAAACATATAATTAATGTGAAAGATTGGTGGTGGTGGTGCTCATTTTAGAGTTGTTTTGCAAAGATTTCAAAATGTGGTCATCTTCACATAGTTTCAAAGTCTCCACTTGTCAATTCCATACTGGTCAACCTGGTCAAAGTTAGCATGTGTGGTCAACATGCAAGTTGTTCTCCTTGACATGGTCTTGGATGACATGGCAATAGTTGACCAAGTTTGGTTTAAGAATTGAGAAAACCAGAGGGGTCAAGTGAGGAACATTTTATAAAACTCACTTTTGACCATTATCACATGTATGAAGAAATCTTGATTTCCTTGTGTTTGATTCTTGATCCAATGATGCATTTGTGTTAGTTTATCATATTTAAGTATTACCCAAGCAAGAGATCAAGTAATGGTGGCCTAGAGTGAAGATTTGCAAAAATGGCCAAGTGTATGTGAGTGGATTTTGAGGATTTTCTCCCTATTTAATTTCTCTTCATTTGATTTGATATTTCTTGACTCTAATGTGATTCTTAGTAGTTTAGAAACATTTTAAGAGAATTGAAACCAATTCAAATGGTCTTGTTCAAAGATTTGCAAATTTGGCCTTAATACATAAGAGATGAGGTGTCAAATTTTACTAAACTTGTAAATGGTTGATCTTGCTTTACTTGGACATGGGTTAGGGTCAATTTAGTGTTACATTAGGTTGAGAGATGGTTTCACATCATTTAGTCAAGGTTTAGAGTCATAGGGTGAAATTGGGTGAAATGGCTATGTGTCACATATGACTTTATATGTTGCCTTTGACTTTTTATTTTGACTTGTTTGGATTCAAAATGGTGTTGTTGATTGTTGAAATGGTATATGGAGGTGATCCAACCATTCACAACAAGTCCTAGGGTCAATTTTCTTAAATTCACCTATTTGCTATTTTACTCTCATATGCCTTTATGGCATTTTTAGCTTCTTTTTAATTTCTTTGGTTTCAACTTGGAAATGATTTGAGAAGTACTATATAAGGTTTATAAAGCTTTTCCAATCCTCTAAATAAAGTGGAAAGGTCTAGAGTAAAGATTTATAATTATAGCCATAGGCACATATGCCTTTTTCTCATTTAATTTCCTTTTATTTTCTTTTAACTATGATGGTGAGAAGAGGGGTGAGGTTTTAGGGTTTAAGATTATTTCAAATACTAATAACAAGCAATCATGGCAAGAGCACAAGAATTAAGCAAGATTATTATGTACCAAACTTAATTTAATAAATGTTTTTGTTGGTTCCAAAATTTGGAACTAGGGAAATTTATTTATTTTGTTTTGAATTTCTGGGATGTTACAGTATAAAACATGTGAGTATCATCATAAAAGTAGCATGGAACATAAGAAATTATAGATACGTTTGAGACGTATCATGAGGTCCCACACTTCAGTGAGCACAAGTCACGTGCAATAGGTACGCAAACTCCCAGCCATTTTCTTTGTCAAGGGAAGACGCATCAGGATGCGTATTGGAAGTCTCTGGGTCCTTCAGGATCCTTCGGTTGTCCCTCTCACAAAAAACAAATCTCTCTCATTCTCGGCCTCGCTCGACTCGCTCGCACCTCCTGCTCACGACAAACCCTGCAGTCAACATCATCACCCGAAAAGGGGAGACACCATAATGCTCTCCCTCCTTCTTCTCTCCTTCCGAGTGATCCCTCTTCCTCCGAGTTTCACTCGACGGGCAAACACATATGTGCTGCATAGTAGAGTAATAATAAAAAGGTACGTAGAAAAATTGACCTACGAATCTATAATTAAATAGGTTAAACTAGGGTTTTGCCCAGTACTATAGATCAAGGTTCAAAAAAATCCAACTACGGGGTTCGAACAACCCCATTTCTAATCAATGAATTTTTTCGACGTCATCCAAATGGCCTCAAACTATAGCATGGGCGGATCTAGACTATAGCCAAGGGGGGCAGCTGCCCCCACTCAATTTTCTGAAACCTTGTAATATGTTAAGCTAAAGGCTGGTTTGCCCGCACTTAGAAATGATATTTGCATCACTTATCATATGTTTGCCCATTTGAATCTTGTCAAATCCTAGATTTGACCAAGATAATTTAAACAAGTTTAAAACATGAAAATGAAAAGGGAAGCTTGTATCCTTCTTAGTCACTCTAAAATGAAGTTTGGGGAGGTTTTTGAAATTTCCATGTTTGAAACCCAAAACCACTTCTCTTCATGCTTGACTTCATAAACATGAAAATGAAGACTATTTGCTAACGGAGGGAGTAAGCACTCTTGCTATCAAAAGTACCAAACGATGCATACCAAAATGATTTTTAGAGGAATACTAGTTCAGATTATTTAATTTTATATTAGCAGGCCAAAATCGAACCCCGTAGTTGCATTTTCTGAAATTGATCCGTAGTACTGGGCAGAACCCTAGTTTAACTTATTTAATAATAGATTCGTAGGTCGATTTTTTACGTTATTATTATTATTACTAAGCAGCACATGTGTTTGCCCGTCCAGTGAAACTCTTTCATTTCATTTTTCTTTTCCGCAAGGTCGGGAGTCGGATTAAGAGGGATCACATGGGAGGAGACGAAGGGAGAGCAGTCACGGGGCCCCACTTATTTATGGTGTCTATCCTTTTTCTGGTGATGTTGACTGTTGTGCAGGGGTTGCCGGTGCGAGGAGCGAGCGAGCGAGGCCGAGAATGAGAGATGTTTTTTTAGAGGGACAACCGAACGATCCTGAAGGATCCAGATTTCCAATACGCATCGGAGCGCGTTTACAGCAGGACACAAAGTAAACAGGAAATTACGTCTAAATTCCTAAGATTTACATGGTAGACCCCAGCTGAAAGCAAGAAATGCGATCGGGTCCTTAACAGCCACCGTCCGGATTGATCCTCGTCGCAGCCGGGGACGAACCACTTGGCGCGACCAAATCGCCATGGCTACAGAGCCTGCACACCATGGCCTACGAGCTGAGCTAGAAACGACCTGCCAAAACCGGCAGCCAACGGAGGTGGATAATTGGAGAAATGAGAGAGAGAGAGAGAGAGAGAGAGAGAGAGAGAGAGAGAGAGAGAGAGAGAGATTGTGTGTGTGTGTTGATGCCTCTCTCTTGACAAAGAAGATGGCTGGGAGTTTGCCTACCTAGCGTACGTGACTTGTGCTCACTGAAGTGTGGGACCTCACGCATGGGAACCACACGTAAGTGACAGACTTGTTGCTCTAATAACTCGGGTGATTATTATACTGTATTAGTACATAGTTTCCTATGGATCCTTCTTAGTCACTCCAAGATGAAGCTCTTGAGAGGGTTTTTGAAATTTCCAAGTTTGAAACCAAAAACCACTTCTCTTCATGCTTGACTTCACAAGACAGAGTTTAGGGTTATGGGGTAGATACATGATTTTTCTGGTTTGAGTATGTCTAGACCTTGTTTATCAACTTAATTGAATGCTTACTATATGACATAAGAAGACTATGTGCCTTGGTTTTTCATTTTTTGATTTTTTTCAATTTTTTATGCCCATTTGAATCTTGGTCAAATCCTAGGTCTGACCATGATTTAAACAAATTTAAATTAGGAATATGAAAAATTAAGCATCTATCCTTCTTAGTCACTCCAAAATGTAGCTCTTGGGAGGGTTTTTGAAATTTCCATGTTTGAAACCAAAAACCACTTCTCTTCATGCATGCTTGACTTCATAAGACAGAGTTTAGGGTTAGGGGGTAGATACATGATTTTCCTAGTTTGAATATGTCTAGACCTTGTTTATCAACTTAATTGAATGCTTACTATATAACATAAGAAGACCTTGTTTTTTTTTGAATTTTTATACCCATTTGAATCTTGGTCAAATCCTTGGTTCCACCAAGATTTGAATAAGTTTAAAACATGAATATGAAAAAGTAAGCATGTATGCTTCTTAGTCACTTCAAAATGAAGCTCTTGGGAGGGTTTTTGAATTTCCATGTTCGAAACCAAAAACCACATATCTTCATGCTTGACTTCATGAAACAGAGTTTAGGGTTAGGGGGTAGATACATGATTTTTCTTGTTTGAATATGTCTAGACCTTGTTTATCATCTTAATTGAATGCTTACTATATGACATAAGAAGACCTTGGTTTTTCAATTTTTTGATTTTTTTTTAATTTTCAGGCCCATTTAAATCTTGGTCAAATCCTAGGTTTGACCAAGATTTGAACAAGTTTAAATCATGAATATGAAAAATTAAGCATCTATCCTTCTTAGTCACTCCAAAATGTAGCTCTTGGGAGGGTTTTTGAAATTTCCATGTTTGAAAATAAAAACCACTTCTCTGCATCCATGCTTGACTTCATAAGACAGAGTTTAGGGTTAGGGGTAGATACATGATTTTCCTGGTTTGAATATGTCTAGACCTTGTTTATCAACTTAATTGAATGCTTACTATATCACATAAGAAGACCTTGGTTTTTCAAATTTTTTTAAATTTTTATGCCCATTTGAATCTTGGTCAAATCCTATGTTTGACCAAGATTTGAACATGTTTAAATCATGAATATGAAAAATTAAGCATCTATCCTTCTTAGTCACTCCAAAATGTAGCTCTTGGGAGGGTTTTTGAAATTTCCATGTTTGAAACCCAAAACAACTTCTCTTCGTGCTTGACTTCATAAGACAAAGTTTAGGGTTAGAGGTAGAAACATGATTTGTCTGGTTTGAATACGTCTAGACCTTGTTTATCAACTTTAATGCTTACTATATGACATAAGAAGACTATGTGCTTTGGTTTTTCATTTTTCTGATTTTTTTATTTTTGATGCCCATTTGAATCTTGGTCAAATCCTAGGTTTGACCAGATTTAAACAAGTTTAAAACATGAAAATGAAAAGGGAAGCATGTATCCTTCTTAGTCACTCTAAATGAAGTTTTTGGAGGTTTTTGAAATTTCCATGTTTGAAACCCAAAACCACTTCTCTTCATGCTTGACTTCATAAGACATAGTTTAGGGTTAGTAGCGTGTCAAGGTGGGATCCCGGTGGGATGTCATTTTGTACTATGTAGTTCAAATTTTGATGTCAAAATTTGTACTAAAAAAATCAAATTATACTACAAGTGGGATAAAAGTGGGATCCCACTTGACACCCTTAAGGGTTAGGGGTAGATATATGATTTGTATGGTTTGAGTATGTCTAGACCTTGTTTATCAACTTGAATGCTTACTATATGACATAAGAAAATTACGTATGTGCTTTGGTTTTTCATTTTTCTGTTTTTTTTTTGAATTTTCCGCCCATTTGAATCTCTGTCAAATCTTAGGTTTGACCAAGATTTAAACAAGTTTAACACGTGAAAACGAAAAGGTAAGCATGGATCCTTCTTAGTCACTCCAAAATGTACCAATTGATAGATGTGTTAACTTTGCTTCATGAAAAAAATAATGTCATGTAAATGAGTTAACTTGGATTTCCTACCCTTGAATCCATAGGAAACTTTGTTCTAATGCACTATAATAATCAACCGAGTTTTTACACCAACAGGTCTGTCACTTAGGTGTGGTGCCCATGCGTGAGGTCCCACACTTCAGTGAGCAAAATTTACGTGCAATAGGTACGCAAACTCCCAGCCATTTTCTTTGTCAAGAGAAGACGCATCAGGATGCGTATTGGAAGTCTCTGGGTCTTTCAGGATCCTTCGGTTGTCCCTCTCACAAAAAAAACAAATCTCTCTCATTCTCGGCCTCGCTCGACTCGCTCGCTCACTCGCACCTCCTGCTCACTGACAAATGCACAAAGTCAACATCATCACCCGAAAAGGGGAGACACCATAATGCTCTCCCTCCTTCTTCTCTCCTTCCGAGTGATCCCTCTTCCTCCGAGTTTCACTCGACGGGCAAACACATATGTGCTGCATAGTAGAGTAATAATAAAAAGGTACGTAGAAAAATCGACCTACAAATCTTAATTAAATAGGTTAAACTAGGGTTTTGCCCAGTACTACAAATCAAGGTTCAAAAAAACCAACTACGGGATTTGAACAACCCCATTTCTAATCAAAGAATTTTGTCGTCGTCATCCAAATGGCCTCAAACTATAGCATGGGCGGATCCAGACTATAGCCAAGGGGGCAGCCGCCCCCACTCAATTTTCTGAAACCATGTAATATGTTACGCTAAAGGCTGGTTTGCCCGCACTTAGAAATGATATTTGCATCACTTATCATATGTTTGCCCATTTGAATCTTGTCAAATCCTAGATTTGACCAAGATAATTTAAACAAGTTTAAAACATGAAAATGAAAAGGAAGCTTGTATCCTTCTTAGTCACTCTAAAATGAAGTTTGGGGAGGTTTTTGAAATTTCCATGCTTGAAACCAAAACCCACTTCTCTTCATTCTTGACTTCATAAGACAAAGTTTAGGGTTAGGGGGTAGATAACTGATTTTTCTGGTTTGAATATGTCTAGACCTTATTTATCAACTTAATTGAATGCCTACTATATAACATAAGAAGACCTTTTTGTTTTTTTTTGAATTTTTATACCCATTTGAATCTTGGTCAAATCCTAGGTTTCACCAAGATTTGAATAAGTTTAAAACATGAATATGAAAAAGTAAGCATGCATGTATGCTTCTTAATTAATCACTTCAAAATGAAGCTCTTGGGAGGGTTTTTGAAATTTCCATGTCTGAAACCAAAAACAACATATCTTCATGGCTTGACTTCATGAGACAGAGTTTAGGGTTAGGGGGTAGATACATGATTTCTCTGGTTTGAATATGTCTAGACCTTGTTTATCAACTTAATTGAATGCTTACTATATGACATAAGAAGACTATGTGCCTTGATTTTTCATTTTTTTAAATTTTGCCCATTTGAATCTTGGTTAAATCCTAGGTTTAACCATGATTTAAACAATTTTAAAACATGAATATGAAAAATTAAGCATGTATCCTTCGTAGTCACTCCAAAATGAAGCTCTTGAGAGGGTTTTTGAAATTTCCATGTTTGAAACCAAAAAACCACGTACTTCTCTTCATGCTTGACTTCATAAGACAGAGTTTGGGGTTAGGGGTAGCTTGATACATGAATTTTATGGTTTGAATATGTCTAGACCTTGTTTATCAACTTAATTGAATGCTTACTAGATGACATAAGATGACTATGTGCATTGATTTTTCATTTTATTGTTTTTTTTTGAATTTTTATGCCCATTTGAATCTTGGTCAAATCCTAGGCTTGACCATGATTTAAACAAGTTTAAAACATGAATATGAAAAATTAAGCATGTATCCTTCGTAGTCACTCCAAAATTTAAAAACCTATGGAACTTTATTTGCATGCTAATGGTAATGTTATTAGTACGAATTCTTTGAACACCATTATTGCTAATACTATGAAAAAGTCTAAGCTTGGGGAAGCTAGTTCTCATGAAAATGATCTTTTTAATTCCCCCGCTTTAGAGGAGAAAATTTTCTATGATGATTACAATGTTGAATATGATATTTTCAGTCCACCCACTGTTAAGGAGAAAATTAATTATGATTACGATATGTCTCCTATATCTGATGATTATGATGATGAGAATAATAGTGATAGCTATTTTGTTGAATTTTCTCCCACTACAATTAATAAGAATTACTATGCTTATATGGGGAGTAATAATCTTCTATCTCTAAATAGCAAACCCCCGCTAGTGGAATTTGCTTCAATTCTATGCAGCCACGTCACCTGAAAGGCTAATGCCAAATCTGGCACCATATAGCCCAACCGCACCTCTATCTCTTCACTGTAACGGAAGGGTTAAATCCATCAATTGCAATTACCCTCTTCCATTCAATTGGCTGCAATCAATCTCCTAATCCTCAGCTTCAATTCTGAAGGTACTAGTATCTTGCAACCACCATTGACGCTTCTTCTTCTTTGTGATATGCGAGACGGCACCATGTTCATCTCCCCATGATCTCCATAATTATCTAATTGCCTCCACCATGAAACGCCCCAGTTATCTAATTGCCTCCACTATCTGCCTCTTCACATTCAGCTGAACATTTATATATCTTCTCCCTGCATTAGATAATCCCAAACCGGCGGATGGATCGGTCGACATCGCCTTCCTCGTATTGGACATGTGCAGTACAAGGGAATGGATCTGTATCTCACCAATTCCATCCATGTTGCAACATTGTCTCCTATAGTTATCGATGGCTTAATTTTGTTGGCTAAATTACAGGAGGTCGCAGCCTGCAGGTACAATTGCTTCTTAATTCCTCTCCCCAGGTACTAAACATGTAAATTACAGGAGGTCGCAGCCTGCAGGTAGAATTGCTTCTTAATTCGATCTGACAACAGGTTTACATGTTTTTTTTTACTTGATTCATTCGGTATGGTACATAGGGATGGTAATCGAGAGGGCACATTTCAGATCTCATTGTTTTTTGTTTTTGGTAATTACCAACTGATATACATCGTTGTACAAATTCAAGCTTGCTAGATGCTGATGAAATATCTCAACTACCTAACAAGAAACTCGTATGGAATATATTCTACTGTCTCATCTCTTCCGAATAATTTTTTAGCTACCTTTCCATACTTACTTCATTTAAAATATTTCGCAGAAATGGCTCCAGATGCAGCAGTCCACTTTCTATATAATTATCACATTATGAACACTATTTGCCCTCAAGGGAAGCTTCTGCACGTGATTAATCATGGTTGTTGTTTAGGATCCAGCCCTGCAGTTCATTATGGCTCCAATGTATGTACATAGACTTACTCAAGTGCTTTACTGATTATAGATAGCTCACTGAACTATTCAGTGGCGAGTCCTATCAGACACGGTAGAGCTTTGACATATTTTTATAAACGAGGAATAGTTTGACTTCATTATATCATAGTTTATTTCCCGTATTATCTAAAACAGTGCTTAATAAATTGATCGAGTTTGAGGGAAAGAACGAAGAAAAGAGGTGAGGAATAGGGAGAAAGGAGCACATAGAACATGTAATTCAATACATGATGCTGGAGACGAGAGGAGAGACCTAGACCATGGTACATAATCCAATGAATCAAAATTCCATTTTATGTTTTCCGAAATTTGTGCAGGTCCACATGATTTGTGCTCAACACTGTCAGCTACTACTACATCTTTCATACCACGGATAACACTGACACCAAACTTCATTCTGGAACATTCATAAAAAGTAGCATGTATGAATTCTAAAATCAATATGTTCTCATATACATAATGTCACATAATCAACTAGAGGATGCTTTTGCTTTCTTTATGTTAATTTGTTGTGACAGGCAAGCTCATATGCCATACTGACGAAACTACGAACTACAAAAGTCCGTGACCAAATGATCACCTGGATGTATCGATGATTCCATAAGAAATGGACTAAAACATTAAAAGTCATTTTACAAAAGGCACTCATCACAACACCAATACATATAGCTCTCATATTGTACTATTTTGACAACCCGTACAAATAAATTATTTGTTTGGTATAATTTTTTTACTATATGAGTCTGAATACTCTTCTTTGTTACATGATTTTCTTCTACTATATTAATTTCTATGAATTCCGCAGCAACGCGTGGGGTATTATCTAGTTATTTTATGCATGTGACTCATGATAAGAATGTTTTATGTGATAGTTATATTGATGAGTTTATTCATGATGCTACTGGAAGTTATTATGAGAGAGGAAAATATGGCTGTAGAAGTTTTCATGTTGCTAAAACACCTCTCTATATGCTGAAAGTTTTGAAGTTACTCTTATTTTATCTTCCTATGCTTGCCACTTTGTTCTTTGTGAATCTATTTGTGTACAATATTCCTATGCATAGGAAGTGGGTTAGACTTAAATGTGTTTCATATTTCCACCTTGATGCTCTCTATTGTTTCAATTCATATTTCTTATGTGAGCATGTTCTCAAAATTATTGCGCCTAGCTAAAAGGCGGTAAAGAAAAGCACTCTTGGGAGATAATCCATGTTTTGTTTACAGTAATTTTTCTTTTTGTTGAGTCTCGGAAGTTATTACTACTGTAATGACCTCTCCTTATCATTTTTATTTCGTTTTTGTGCCAAGAATAGTCTCTAATAGGAAGAAAGTAAGATTTATGAAAGTTACTGTCCTGAAAACAGATTCTATGTTGTTACCATAAACATTCGTAAAAGTAGCGAGAGCGGAATTTTGAGCTGTCATTTTTTATGCAAATGCCCCAGATTATTATCTAACTTTCGTTAGTTGACCACTTTTCGAGATAAGCAACAGAGTATTCAAAAAAAAATCGATCTTTACCTGTTGTTCTATTTTGACAGATTTCTGCACTAGTTGCATTTGCCTCTTAAATCTCTTTGTTTTTGAGTTCTTTTGATCAAAGAGCTTTTTGAAAGGTTGCTACAGTAGCTTATGCTTTTATAGATGTTTGATATATGTTAGTACTGAACCCAAGTGGATTTGTTTATTTCGATTGTACAAATGCTGCTAATGAAGAATTGTGTGAAGTTTTGTATGAAGGAAATTTTCAAGTGTGGGGAAAGAAGAATGATGTGATGAGATGAAGAATGGACAAAGGATCAAGCTTGGGGATGCCCTGCACCCCAATACATATTCAAAAGGTACAAGCGTCAAAGCTTGGGGATGCCCAAGGCATCCCCTCTTCATCAACAAAGCAACAGCTCATCTCTCTATGTGCTATATTTTTATTGCTTCATACGCTATGTGTTGTTCTTGGAGCGTTTTTATTTTTGTTATTTTTGTTTTGTTTTATTTTGTTTGTTTTAGCATATGTTGGATCCCGGCACATTTGTTTTGGAGAAAGACCCTCTCCTTTTTATTTGCATAGAACGCTCTAGTTTTCGCTGTTAATGTTCTGCGAGTATTCCAGTTTTCGCTGTTAATGTTCTACGAGTGTTCTAATTTTTTAGAGCTCGTTACTATTCTTTATTTATGTATGATTAGCTCTCTGGTCCATAATTAATTTCATCTCAGAGAGGTATTTCAAATAAGTTGATTGGTGTTGGATACGAGTAAAATATTTCATGACTATACTGATGCAAAATGAAGCTTGTCTAGACAGTGGCATAGACTTTGGCATGTCATGTTGGATGTTATTCTTTCCATATGCTTAGGATTTATTGTTTTGGCATGAATTGTTTCAAATGGTTGAGAGTGCATAATGTGTCATTGAAAGAATCATGCGTTGTTTCTATCATAAAAGCATAATATTGTGGTATTCTCCTTTGATGTTTTATTGGGTTGACTTGACGCATGCTTACACCATGTTATGAATATAACCAGTCAACTAAAGCCTGTATGATCATTTAGTTTTTGACTTGTAATATCAATATATGCTTTGATTGATAATATTTTGTCGCTAAGCATGATTATGGTTATTACTGCTTTCTTAGTTGGTCGCTCCCAGTCTTTTGCTAGCCTTCGCCTGTGCTGAGTATGATCTCTACTCGTGCATCGAACCACCATGAACCAAAGTTTGCCAATTGTGTCCACCATATCTACCTAGTAGCGTTATTTCTATTCCAAATAAGTCATCATGTTTTTATTTATCTTCTAAATTAAATCTTAGCATGAGAAAATTAATTAGTAAAGCTCTCACGAACTTAATGGCACATTTACTTTCTTTTACTTAATAAATTTGATCATTGTGCCTATCTTATGAAGTTTATATGTTTGCAAATTGCAAGTTGGGACTTAGTATAACC